>CM021777.1:16686117-16724167 GCA_011076525.1 Nettapus auritus
ATACTAAACCATACTAAACTATATTTTATTTCAATCCCCTGCCATTCTCAAAGCCCGGCGGTGGGGGGGATCTCGCTGTGTGAGAACGTCCCCAGCTGCAGAGAGACAACAAATCAAGTGTCTCACCCTGTCTGAAAGTAATTCCCCTGCTCGGCGATTGCACCGCAAAAAACAATGGTAATAACAGTAATAATAACAGTGACAATAATAGCGATACCCTAATCCTGCTGGCTGGTGCAGAGCTCTCTCTCTCTCGGTGTCAGACACCCCTCGAGAAGATCTCTTAGTGTCAGACGCAGCTGTGGCCAAGCACGTGCAACTGGGTAATTGACAGGTAACGTGGTACTCGCAGGGATGATAATTTGGGGAAGTTATCATCTCTCTTCGCTATGCATTTCACTGCTCTGGTGGAATCCTTCAGTGCTTACACAGATGCCCAACTCACTCCCCACCCGATGATCAAGGTGGCTCCTGAGCTCCCACACGTCTGTCCCCAAGGCATGGCAGTGTCACCGTGAGCAGAGCCGCAGGCACCCGCTGTCCCCCAGTCCCTGCTCCTGAAACCAGCTGGGAAGACCGAGGGGCGAGGGCTCCCCAAAAACCTTTTGGGTAGGGCCGGGGACCCCGCGCAGGGTGGCTGTCCCGTGCCAGGTACTCAGCCACCACCGCAGCCACCTGCACTAACGCTTATTTCCCAGTCCCTGTGACGAACTCCTCCTGGAGGACACGGGGGAAGATAATCCCCCCTGAGTCACAGGCAGCTTTTATTGACACCCCGCAGCTGTAAGGCGATAGCAGCTCTCCTTGTTGCTCGCTCTCGAGGGTGACATGTTGACAAAGAATGCTACAGCCGCTAATCCGGGATGATGCTGTGTGCCTGCCCGGGAGAAATCCTCATTTTCTTGATAGGAGGAATTAGTTCCTTTAACGCTTAATGCCCTTTTTTCCTCTGAAAGCCAGCAAGCGTTATTGTGCGGGGTGAAATAAACATTTTAATTAAAATGTAGAATTTATCTTCCAGTTGAATTCTTGAGAGCCCCCAACGCCACGTCAAACTCCGCTTTCCCATTTTGAATCGCTCTCTGATCTCTTAATGCAAAAGGCTGAATTAAAACCCGGGCTTGGTGGATTTGCATATAATTAGACAGCGAGGGAAATTAATAGGGAATTGAGTGGTTCTCTCCTCTGCCCATCTGATGTTTTTACCAGATTAAAAAGAGTCGATTTTTTTTTTTTTTAATGACTGCAAAAATGTATTAGATATTATTTAACCTTTTTTTGTTGGGGGGAGGAACGCAGACAGAGGAAAGAAACAAACTTATCCATATGATAATGAATGCCTCCTATCGTGGGAAGCAAATATCACTGTAATTAGGATTAGAAATGAATCCTAATTAATCTCGTCCTGCCACTTGACTTCTAGAAGTTCCTTAACTGTTACCTCCAACGAAATGGGGACCAAGGAGCAGTCTGCGTGCTCTCAGCTCACCCTGCGTGGAGCTGGGGGGCTGCCACCAAGGCTCTTGTGCCTCCTGGCCGAGGGCGGCAGGTTTGGGGGTAAACGGCCTGATCCTGGCACCTGACACATGTGCAGGGGGAGCTGCTGCTTCATTCCCTGCTGAGAGCTGGGAAACCATGAGCTACACGAGGCACGAGGTGCCACAGCCATGCCTGGTGCACACTTGGATCTTTTTAGACCTCTTCCCGTGTTTTATTCAGAATTGCCTGAACAGTCTATTGGAAACGCTCCCTGGGCTCACCTTCAGCACGGTGTAAGTGCTGAGGTAAGGGCTGGGAACACGCGAGGACACCTCAGCTCTGTGCCAGCCCCGCTCCGTGCCTCGATGTCATCTCTGTGCACCGGCGCTGGCACCGATTCCACCGCGGTGGAATTAAGCCACGCGCATTTCAACTCGGCTCTTGTCAAGTGTCGCCAAATCCTGTTTTTCAGGTATTGAGATTCACAGACCTCATTGCATCAGATTTTACTACGTGAGTGGATGCTCACGTGATTATTTTCATCTTTGGGTTCTCCAGCGTGGAAACCAGCTTTTGGAGAGCTGGTTTCTGAGCTTCAGACCCTGGCTAAAGATTTTATTTCCTATTTACGATGTTGTAGCAAAATACCGTGCAAGGTGATGCCCTAATGGCGGATTATCGCTTGGACTAGCAATGAAACACAGCAAACTGCAACTTCTTTTTGTGTTATGCTAAGTAACGAATGCTGCTACAGCTAGGATAGCTTCTCAGCGTATTTTTTCCAACAGCTCCATTAAGTTTTTGGCTATGGCGTTATGACAGTGACTGTGAATAACAGCCCGGGAATAACATGGTTGGTACAGACACCAAAAATTTTCACTTCGAAACCAAAGACCACACAAAATGCGCCCAGTCTTGGATTTCATTTTAAGCCAGGCTGATCAAAAGTTCACGGGGCAGGATTGATCAAAGGCTTCACGCTGAAAAAATGAGAAAGTCACAATTTCATATGGTTTTGATGAGAAAAATAATTGATGAAACACGGCTCTTTCAACTTGGTTTTGCTTTGAGTTTGGGGCTCATCTGACTACGAAAAGCCAGGGGTGCAAACCCGCAAGACACAAAGTCACAGAACTCGGTGCAGTTTTAATGATCCGGCCCTTACTATGGGATTCACCACTGGTGTCGGGGTCAGGAATTTCAAACCACGTTATATATTTTTGTCAGAAAAAAAACAAGTCATGGGAACTGCAGCTCACCCATAGTTTGTTGGAAAAGCTCAGGGACAGTCTCGAAGCCCCTCCAGGTCGATGGATGTGCTGGCCCAGCAGTCAGGAGACCCAGATTTGAGCCCTGTTTTTCCGAAGCCTTTCTTTTTCTATCTGCGTGCTGCAGTTGGACCGCAGCAGTGACCTGTTACCATCCGAGCCCCTGCACACAACCACACTGGCTGACCACAAGGAGGGCCCCAGTGGCCTGCAGGCGGCTGATTTCCTCCGGGCAGCTCATTTTGGGGGGTCTGTCACAAAAGGTGCTTTCTTAGCTCTTCCTGGGTGGCACCTCAGGACCGCGTGGGGACTTCCACCAGTTTTCACATGAGCAAAAAACTCAGGGCTTTCACAGAGGCAAAACAATGGGGGTCCTGTTTTGTGCCAGCCATCGACACGGGACACCAGCGGGTACCCAGGGCACTGTCAGCGCAGCAAGCTTCTGGCTAGATGCTTTCCTAACCAGACAATTAACTGATTTAACCCACCACCAGGGATCAGCTGTTTAACTGTAGGTCATTTTGTAACGCGGGCTTTATTTTTAACCTACTTGCAACGTCCTCTGACTTATTACAATAACTGACGGCAGTATTTGCTGAATGATGAAACTGAGGTTACACAGAACACCAATTACACTAAAAAATACATCTACCACACCTACGTGCACACAACCTCCACATGCCTACAGTGCAATTTTTTAGCGTAGGTACTACTTAGGGCCAAGCTGGATGTCTCTGTGTCCCACATCTGCCTTCTGACAATCTGGGAACGAAAACCTTCTCTTGCTCTTAACACAATACTCCATGGACAAAAAAGTCGTCTTTTCAGGCTAACATCACAGGATCTAACACTATGCTAGTATTTTTTTTTTTTTTAAATAAAAGTGCTCTTCATAACAAGTGCTAAAAACTCCAGTTAAATCACTGTTTCAATTGGTTCAGGGTTTACATTTCCCCTTGTAAAGTTTGCAATTCCAAAAATAAACCTATGCATCTTACGCTTATCATCTAAGCTACTTAGAATGCAAAAAGTAAGCCCCATATAGACTACAGAGAATTACACAGAGACTTTTCACACTTTTTTTTTTGGTTTTAACTGTGGCACTACTCAGAGAAAGCAATTCACTTTTAAAACATCTGCTTAACATAATCTTGTCCCTCTCATTTGTCGGCAGGCTCCCTCTGCCACTTCAGAGCGCTCGGCAGCCTGCAGGAACAAACCCATGGGCACAGCCCAAGGGCTTAGAGGTGAGCCCCCCTGCAGCCCCCCGCCGTGCCTGCCGCAGTGAGCGCTGCTCGCAGGAGCCTTATGGAACGAGAAGCGGCAGCAAGCTTCGAATTTAGGGCTTTGTTAGAAAGACAAGAAGGTTTTTAAGCATTTGGGAAGCTTCCCTAATTCAATCCTTGCCAAAGTCAATGCAAGTTTTTCCACTGATCTATCTTGCTCAGGGCCGGTTTCAAAGCCACGCGCTTATCTCCAGTGCTGGCAGGCGTTCATTCCGATTTCTGGAGGCTCCTAAAAATGGAAAACGCCCTACCTCAGTGGCCTGGGGGACTGCAGGTATTTTATCTGCAGCGTTTTCTGTCTGTAAACGTACATAAACACACAGTGCTTTCAATTTGTCAGGCACACTGGCTGCACAGCAACGTGCGTGGCAGATGCACAGCACGGAGACGGAGGAGCAAACCTCCGAGAAGCGGCAGTTTAACAGGAGCGGGACGTGTTCCTCTGCCGAGCGCCGCAGCGTTTCAGCACCTCGCTCAGGCCCTCATTTACTCATTTCGGGAAGCCGCCTCGCCCCGCGTGCTGCCCCAAGCAGCTGCTGGGGCGCGGGGCTCGGCGCCACACGTGCAGAGCCGGGGGGAGCAGCGCAGGCCGCAGCCCCGCGCCCCGGCCGGCCACATGAAAGGGGCTCGGTTGGGTGCCTGCATGCAGCGGGGGCACTGCCCCGGCTCGCTGGGTTCCTGCAGCACCAGTCACCTGGAGCTTCCCCCAAGATAAACGCCTCTTCGCCGCTTCGCCGGCGTGGCCTGCAGAAGGCTGCGCGCAGCCGGCCTCGCTTATCTCCACGTACATCTGCTCACGGCCTCGGCGCAACTGTTTCGTATTCGTGCAGGGCTATATTCAGCCCGAGGATTTAACAGCAGTTGCGTTAACTGTAAGGCGCTTTCTAGGGCGGAGACCTGTTATCTGCTGCATCTGAGCGAGATTGAGCAGACTCACTGCTGGTTGTGATCCTAATGGTGCGAACTGTAAATACCGCTCGTAACAGGATATTCTGTATAAAGTAAACATGTATTTTATACAAAGCGTATAGAAAATTTACACATAGACATTTTATATAAATGTCATGCATTTATACAAAAGGTATACAACAAGTTGTGTAAAATATTCCCATATATTTTATAACGTTTTATACACATTTACTACAGTATGCTAATAATTACCATTTACTGACCGAGTTCTTACATTCCTCTCAGTGGTGTTTCCCCACCTGTCTGCTGACCCCAGGGGGAGAAAATGAGTGCCCAATTTACAGAGGAATACGGAGAAGGAAATCCAGTAGTCATTTCTCCTTGTTTTATGCTTACAGCAGCGAATTGTGCCACCGACTTCGGCAGGAGCATGACCTGGTGCTCTGCAGGAATGGCCAGGAGGGGACGGCCAGGCAGGGGGAGCCTCCATGGGCACATCCCAGCAGCTTGGCCAGGCCGCAGGCCCTGTGATGGGGATAAGGGCGGCTGGAGACCACCGAGCATCGTGAGGTGCTGGGGTCCAGGCTGCCTTTCACACAGCCACAGCCTGCTCAGCCTGGCCCTCAGGGTGTCAGCGCCCAGCTAGCCCCATTAAACAATCCACCTGTGTGCTCCCTATTTATTAAAAAAAAAGTATTAATATTTTAAATTACTATAATTTGTGCTTGGGACTAATAAATCATAATTATTCAGTAGAAAACAAATTGTAGCATGGAATTTAATCCCTCATATCTACTCTATCTACTGTAAACTAGCTACCAGTGATCTAAGAGTGAGCTACCTGGCAATCAGAGGCTACATGGTTTATTTTTTTATTTTAATTTTCCACCGGGTGTTATCTGAATACCTGCAGTGCCTCCGCTCTCACCCAACGTGTCCTAGGCTGTGCTGGTGCAATGACATCTGCTGGTGGTTACAAACCTTCTCAGCCAGTCCAGGTAGTTTTATTCCCCATCATAAGAGAAGCAGCTACGTGCTCCTGCGCTGTGGGGTTGTGGGTCTTTTTTTTTTCTTTTGGTTTGTTCTCAGCTCAGCTCAGAGCTATGGAGCAGTATTTATGTGAAAAGGAGTAATGATGCTCCATCTGAGCAAGCTTAGGAGGTAAAAGTCACTGACCCACCCAAGCAGTCCACAGAGCCCAACGCTGCTCTGAGACTTCTTGGTGGTTCCTGCAAAAGCCCATGCGCCACAGTTAAAAAAGGAAGGGGCGGGTTTCACCGCAATGGAAGAGACTGTGTAATTATAAGCTATGGGATCGCGGCGAAATGCAGGGCAAAAAATCCATTTCCAGCGGCAGATGTCCAGCAGTTTCAGGGAACGATAACCTCCGCTCTGCCTCTGGGTGGCAGAGGCATGTGTTAGACACAGGGCAACAGCAAAGGGCCACACGGACACACTGACCTTCTGACCCGAATTTTGCTGGACTCCGGAGCCCACAGACCAGAAAATGCTTCTCCTTTTTCCTGCCGTGGGGCACGGGTGCTGTGCATCCCCTATCTCATGAGGAAACCTGCAGCAATGTTGCTGCTGCTATGCTGGGCATCACCTCCTGAAGCTCCACAGAGCCTGCGGGTGGTTCCCAGGTGCCTAAACATCTTTACAAGACTTCCTTGTAGGGCTTGGGTCTCGCTGGAAGCTAATTATCTCTATGCTAATGGCCAAGCCCGAGCTCCAAACTCCCTTTGCACCAGAATTCCTACTACCAAAACCAAAGCGTGCAGGGAACGCAGAGGAGGAGGTGCACAAGCAAAGCCAATTCATTTCAAAATCTGGAGGCATGCTGCAGATGCCAGGATGTAAAGGAATTTGTCATAAACAATTCTTCAACTAGGCCAGCAGTCACGGAGGGTGGCGTTTGATGTCGTCTTTTTGCTGAGGTTGAATTCCTCGTGCTTCTGCACCACAGGCTCGAACGCCGATTGCAACACGGCTGCCCCGACCAAGGTATGGCAGCTGGCACCCAGGCGGGACAGCTAATGAAGGATTTACTGTGCTCCCTGCTGCTTGGGGTTTTTGCTAGAAGGTAGGTTACTAGAAGAAAAACACCGTAGTAGTTTTATAAGTTCACATGAAGAGTTAGTCCCTAGAGCAGAAAGAAGGGAGCACAGTGTAATACTGCAACTGCTCTACGCTGGGTTTTGACAGGGAAATGCTCTCGTCACCGCTTACTGCATGTGACGGGAGCACTCTCCGTGATACTGCAAGATGTTAAGAGCAATTTAAATTCTGGAGATAGTCACTTTGCGATTTGAATAGGAGGGGGCTGCAGGCAGGCTTCCTGCAGGGAGAAAGTTTTAAATACGGAGCCATCTCATGCTGTAATGTGACCCAGCCGCGGTCTGCTGATTTTCAGGCCATGCTGAGAAGCGAGACGATGGGTGAGATCGGGGCAGGATGGAGGCTCAGGGACACTTCAGGTTGTTAAATTTTGCATGGCATTGAAGAAAACCATCTGCAAGCTTGGGAGCTTTGAAGAGACCGATTTGTAAAATCGAAAGAAATAAAAATAATTAAATAACGCAAATGGCAGCCAACAGACTGCTCACCTAGCATTTTCCCACCTCAGGCAGGAGCTCTGATTAATGCTAATTAGCTTATCTTCACATTAGATCCTGATGATTCATCACTTACTACCCTAGGAATTATGACGCACTGGGGAGAGATATATTTGTAGATTCCACGGGTGTATGCCATGTCTGGAACACTTAAATGATTTTGGCATGAAAAGGGACCAACCACAAGCCCAGCTAATCAAACCAGCATTTCTCAACCTACACCTTCCAGTAGTTATAAAAAAGATTCAGAGCAAAGACAAGACTATGGCACTGAAGACAAATTTATCTGCCTCATCAGTGGTGTACAATCTTTACAGAACAAAGGGCTTTATAGGCAACCTGCCAGGAGCCTGTGGCTGCTCCTCGTTTGCATATAAATTTAAAAAGAATTTTAATAAGTGTTAAATGCACATGATTATTTTTTATTTATAGCTGAAAGTAGGTGTACACAGCACTTCATAAAACACAGAGAAAGAAAAAGCACCTTTGGGAGTCTGAATAGGAATCAATGGAAAAACCTGTGACTGCGCTAACTTCTTGGTGCACGCTTTGTTGTTCGAGTGGCCACGGGCACAATGGGGACGGATCTGAATGCATTACGTGACGTTCATCCTTTCACATGGGAGCCTCAAACCAGCAAGGATGTGCTCACAGCTGTACGCCCTGCCAGCCAGACGTGCACAGATGGCCGCCCTCCCCCTGTCGCTGGGTGACTGCCACTGGAAGGCAATTTTGGGAACAGAACAGCCTTTCCTCGTGAAACTTTGATCAGGGTGGCCTGCGACACGGGGGCGTTCGGGTCTGGGTGGACTTTGGCCTCAAGAGGCTTTGTATTCAGCTGCGGGCAAACATGCAAACAGCCCGGAGCTCCTCTTGTTCTTCTGATAGTTTTCAAACTGTTGATTACATAAATCCCAAACCTTCTTTTTATATGTAAAACAGGAGGAGCTGTCATACTCAGATTTCTTGAGCGTTTGTCACCGAGCTCCAAAGAAGGAGAGGCCATCTCCTGAGCTCCTTGCACCACCAGAACCTGCCACCTGCCCGGCCGCCTTGTCAGCAGGGGAAGGAAAACAGCTGGGTTTGTTTGTTTGTTTCTTTTTTTTTTCTTTTTTTTTTTTTCTTTTTTTTTCCGTGGGGCTGAAGATTCAGCTATATTTCAGAAGCAACGTGGAGTCACGATACAGAAGAGATCAAAGTGTTGTTTGTGAGCTTTGCAGCTATAATTGGATACAGTACCTTCTCCCTCAAAACACTTTTACCTCCTCTGGAATTCAGAATTTCCTCAGAAATAGATCTCTGCTCCACTGCTGAGCTGCAGCCCATCAAAGCACCTCATTTACAGGAGGTTAATTAAGGAGACTGTTCTCGCCCAGTCATCTCACAGTGACGACATCAGATATGCTTCCTTGAAACCTGTTTTTTCCAAGGAAGACTTTTGTCAGACCGTGAAGCTACAGTTCCAATTTTTGCTTGATCCACGTGACAGCAGGCAAGGAAATGTGGGACAGGATCCACTCGCCTGGGAAAGCTTCCCCAGCGACTGGAGGCACCATCAGCACTGCCTTTTTTTCCTACCTCGTGGCTCCTGTGAAACACCGGCTTGAATTAATCCCTAAATTTAATTTGGAGAACGATATTAACCCCACACCCAACTGGCGTCTTTCCGTATGTCAAAGCACAGCTTCATGGCCCTGCTGAGCCCAGTCCCTACTTTTTTCCACCTACTTTCGCTGTCTCAGAACGAAATTCCAGCCCTAGCTTTAGCTCTTATCCCCCAGCACCGCTGGCACCGTCCGCTCCACAGGAGCAGCACAGGATGCCTGTCACCCTCACAGCACCCCTGGCCACAGCTCACCCCACACCCAGGACCCCTGGGACTCCAGATCTTGTTTTAAGGCAGTGAGAGATTTGGCTAGGGTTAGTATCTGACAAGGGGAAGGCGATAGCGCTGAGACTGGAGCAGGCTTTAGGGCTGCAATCCAGGCTGGGAAGAAGAGATGAAATCGGGTCATGAGAAGGAGGTTGATGAGCAAAGTAAAGGGAGAGGATGTGGAGCTCTCCAAGTCCATTTTCTTCTGGGACTGGTGATGGCGGCAGGAGCTTGGGAAGGTCCAGAATCATCATAAGAAGCTGATGGGCTAGCGTAATAAAGGGTGCTGTCCCAGATAGGGGAGACAGCACCAAAATTGAAAGCTCTTGTTGAGTGAATCTGTGACTCTTTTGAAATCTGGGGTCATTAGGAGTCACAGGAGCAGTGAAAGGGCTGAGGCTGAGGTCGGGGCTACAGTCTGGGTCTAACATGTTGTATGGTGGACTCCAAAAGTGCTGCCACATCTGGAGCCATCATTAACCTCAGAGTATATTTTGTCTGGGAACAGACAGATGTCGGCTGGGCTGGCACCGAGTGTAGGAGCAGTGCTTGAGCCAGGAGATGCCAACGAGGCTGTGCTACAGAGCAGGGCACCAAAACACTGTGTGTGAGCCAAAAAATCAGTGTATCATGGGAAGTGAGGAGCAGCTGAGACCAGCTACACTTTTCCCATCCAAATCTTACTCCTAAAATGCTTCCCTCCTACCCAGTGTCTTGTAGCAGCTCCAACCCCAGTGCAGGACAGTGCTCTGCCCTGGTCCCCAGGGCCACCTTCGGCAGTAGATGTGCTCATTTAGCTTGTAGGTCCCTACCAGCCCAAACCTCAAACCTAACACATGCCTTAACCTAACTCAAAACCAGATTTTACATTTTTGCTAAATTGTACATTCAAGCAAAATCCTCACAAAATTGTTGCCATGTGAAAATGATCGTGTGCGGGTTCCTCCAAGAGAGGCTCTGTACGTGGCTCACTGTGGGGCTCTGTACCACTGAAGAGCACAGAGAAAACGAGAATGAGAAACTACACATGAAATCCATTTCCTCCAGGGCAGGCTGACTGACCTGTGAAACCCACACATGTTCTGCTACAGACTGTAAACCTTCAACTGAAGGAGGAATCAAAAGTAAAAGCAGTTTTGAGGTAATTCTCTCACCCATCCCATTAACGCATAACACTAAATGCATCCAAGCATCCTTTGCATAGAGTCTATACTGGGAGCTATCTTATTTTCCAACACCAAAGTGGAAACTTTCCATTTCAAATTATTTATCATCAGCTTCCAAGCATTTGGAGCTCCTCTGAAGGGGCACAGCCTGCTGGGAATGCACTGCCGGGATGCTGAAGTGCGTAAGTCTCACATGAGGAAAAGCAAGATTTTTATGTCTGATTTCTGGGAAAATAAACTCAAGACGTCTAAAGACTTGAACTTGTCTACAAAGATTTGTTGGTGCTAGCTCTCTGCTTAGCTCTGCACAGAACGTGGCCAGGGCACTTTCCCCAGGAGCAGTGACCCCCCCAGCTCTGCGGCCAGGCCTTGCCATGCAAAACCTCAATTCCTTGGCGCTGCTCGGAGCAGGCCACAGGCTTCTCCCCAACAACACAGCCGCTCTGCAAGCAAAAATGGTACAAGGAAATCACCCTGCTGGAGTATTTGTGTGTGCCTTTATCTGCATCTGTCTGTGAGCACGCCGAGGAAGTTAATTTTAGTTTCACGTTCTCCACTGCCTGGGCTACACAGTCCCCTCTGCCTTCAGTGTGTGTGTAGCGCCGTTCAGGTGAAAAACACCAAGTCTGTATTTTCCATGGTAAACCACAAGGGGTTTAAATTCACATCACTGTATTTGCAAACAAGCAACTTCTGCATACACAGAATCCTGTTTCATTTGAAACCCTCACCCCCAAACTGTCTTACGTTAGAGCACGTTCAGAAAAAAGAAAGTTAAATTCTCGACCACAAGCAAAAAACCTCACGCTGGCCCCACTGTATCCTGTGCACCATTAGCCAAATAGGAGCCTGTGTTTTGATTTCCATGCCATGTTGTCTTTCTGGTCTGTCTAGGGTTGGTCTAGACTGTATTCTGAGCAGCAGCAGCTGATTCTTCGCCTGCGCATCTCTGCGATACGGCACGAACCCAGGCGTTCTCAGGCGCAGAAATGGGAGCGATCACCCTCCAGGATCACACATTAATCCGTTCTGCTCTGTTCCTGAATTCAGTCTCTCTGCTTCAATTATCACTCTTGTTTTCCACCCAGCCTGCGGCATGAGACCTTGCAGGCTGGGTATTTCAGGCACCGGGGCCCTGATCCTAATTCCCCACCCCTGTTCCTGTGTCTCCATGCCATGGGAGCCTTTTATTTTCCCTATACACTGACTAAAGAATAGGAAGCAAAAGCAGGGCCCTAAAAATGCTTCTTACCACCAAGACACTTCATTATGTTGCTCCCTTTTTAGCAGGTGCTTTAAACAGAAATGTTTGACTGAAGGAAAATAAGTTTAATCCATTTGTGAATGACCAGATACTCCTATTAGCGCTGGCTGCTAGTCTTTTCTGCAGCAAGTTGCACCACTGAATCTGGCTTGCCTACATTCTTTGTAGGTAATGTAATCCTCATGTAAAAGAGAGTCCGTGTCTACCCAACGTCACTTATTGCCTCCCTTCCACAAATAGCAGTGGAAGGCAGAAGATGGAGAAACGAGACTTTATCACTGATTTGTGCTGGGTGACGCAGTAGAGATTTGGTTTACCGTGACAGAAACGAAGTAAAACATGGGCCCAAATAACCCAAATTCATTCTCCCAGCTCTGACAGCATCGGCAGCTGCAGGCAGCAGCACCCAGCGCTCGGGGACGGGACGGACCCGTGGCACAGCCGGCCCTCAGCACCGCTCCGAGCACCTCCCTGTGCGGCCCCTGTGAGTAATGAGCATCATACCCTGCCGACTCATGCATTACTCACGCGTAAACCCATGAGCACAGGCTTGGAAAAGGAACATAAAAAGAGATTTCACATAAATATCTATTTAAAATTGCTGCTGAGACTATTAGGCAGACGGAAAAGGAAAGTGCTCTGCTCTTGGGACATATTTTGGGTGACCCAGCAGTTGCGTGGATCTCCAGGACTGCTGGTGGCCCCAGCGCTTGAGGAAAACCCTTTGTGCTCTCCTGTGAGCCAGTGGGGCTCGCTTCCAGCTGGTTGCACCCATCCTCCCTGCCAGGGAAAAGCCAGAGCTCTGGGAATCTGCTGCGTGAGGGGGCAGGAGAGCAAGAGCCAATGTCCAGCAGCTCTCAGTATGAACCACTCATCATTTAAAGACAGATTTAAAAAACACACCACAGCAGCAACATTTTGCTCCTGATCTGCGGCTCATGGAACATGTTATGTCTTAACCAAACACACCGAGGGGCAGAGCGGTGTGCCAGGTGAATCACCCCAAACAGCACACCGCGTCGTACGACCGGAGCTACAATCCCACAGCCACTCCTGCTGCTCGTGGAAGTCCTGATACTCCACACACAGGAGACATGGAGATTAAAACAATTGATACAAGGCAGTCCTTTCCATAAAGCTCACCAACAATTCCTGACCAACACAAGGAAACGGGGTGAGTGTCATAGGAAGAGCAGGACCCCAGCGTGGTACCCAAGGGCGCTGCTGTCCTTAGGCACTGACCTCACACGCTCCCCTGGGAGCTTGGTACTGGGGATACTGGTGTCACTGGCTTAATCCCCTGTTTCGTAAGCACCCCCGTGCTGCCGCACCTCCTCCCTTCACGTGTGATCTATCTGCTGTCACTGTGCCAGGAATGGCAAAGCGGAGGAGTTGGAGAGGACGGAGCAGCCCTGGGATGCTCCCGGGGAGCCAGGGCTCAGCCCCAGGCGGCACAAGGACACGGGTGAAGGATGTGGCAGCCCTCTGCCCCAGCAAGAGGTGGAAGCAGGGCAGAGGCCCCAGTAACTGCCCCACTGCCACCCTTGTCTGTATCTTTCCCTCCAGGGGATTCCTCCAAGGACTGGGGAAATCCCACATCACCAGATTTTCTGGGAATGCTGGAGGACAAAAAAGACACCTGCCTCCATTTGAGTTTCTAAAGCCTTAGAGGCTGCTCTGCCTGCGGAATATCAATGGGATAATATGAAGTGGTTTGTGGGATTGGGATAACTTTCTGTAGAGGTATTTTGAATAAGCAGGATCACCTCCACCTGGCAATACTGTGAGTTGAAGGCATAGCTGAAACCCTCTTCAACTGCAGAAGAGGTGCTCTTAATACAGTGAGGTGGTTAAAAGGAGATGCGTTTTCTGCAGCTTTCCAAAAGAAAGCAGTTAATTTTTTCTTAATTCAGGCAGATGAGCATCAGGAAATGGCTCCAACAATGCCCCTGTTGGGTTCCATGGTTCTTGGCTTGTGATTTCATGATGCAGTTCCAAGACTGAAATTAAATGGCTGTCTTTTTTAAGGTTACTCATGCAACCTTCTTCTAAGATCTGAATGTTGAGCTGGGTCAAGCTCTCTCCTTCCTCCATATGCTCACCAATTCTAAGGAATATATAGGTCAAATTCTATGCAGTCACTCCTCTTAAGCTATTATTTCAAATTATATGTCAATTACGCATGTCGAAGTTAGCAACTCTTCCTTTTAAATGCAAGCTTGCTTGAGGACTTTAAAACTCTTGGTATTTGAAGTAAAATATTTTGCCTCCCAGTTGTGGTCCTGAATCCAGACAGGACCAGCTGTGAAGGAAAATTGTATTCATCAAGGAGCTGCGTGCTGACCCTTGAAATCAATCTCCAATGGTCACAAAAACTCCACCAACAGTCTCAGCACCACAACTACTACTAAAATAAAAGACATTAATCTAGAGCTTTCCATATGCTTAGCAATAACCTCTACCTTCAACACGGTAGAAGACTTGTACAGCGAAGAAAACTATATAACTGAGGTGGAGCTGGGGAGGCTGGATTAGAGTTAGGATCTAAAGAAAACATTAAAGAATCATGCTCCTTGTTTTGCATAGGACAGTACACTTAAACAAAGACCTAAAGCACAGAAATAAGCATAATTCATTTTCTTTTACCTAATCTGGTCATCTCTGAAGAGAGCCGGATAGCATTATACATACAGCAAACCAAAAATGTAAAAACCCAAGCACAGCCAATGATTTGAACAATTAAATGAAGAAATTCAAGCAGAATTAGATGAAGATGAAAGAGAATTTCTGAATGACGCCTTTTGGAGTCTTTGTGTAGTCCTTAATAGCATCGCATACCAGTTAGCTCCAACAGCAGGATAGGAGATGTCACCAAATGTCTGGTTTTCCTTCATAAACAAGAAATTACAGATCTGTGGGTTTATTAACCAGTGCTAGTTCTCTTGAAGCAGAATACTGACAGAAAGACAGAAATCTGCAACTGGTCAAACATGAAAAAAGCCAACAATGTGAAATGCAGAGTCAAACTGGGGGGCAAAGGCACCTCCGACCTTCCAAGGCAAGGTTTCATCAGGCGATGGCACAACTGGCCCACACTTAGAGCCCAGGCAGACTGCAGCTCCTGGTGAAGCTGGGGAGCACAACTTGAGCACTGACAGCTCCCCCACCCCATGAATCACACTTGGATTTTCAAATTCAAAACTTCCATTAAAAATTACCCCCTCGGATACCATGGAGGTCCTAAAATGTCTTCGGGAAGTGGATTTAGCTGTTACTCGTCTGCCTGCTGGTGAAATCCCCTCCCATGTGCCGATCGGTGTCGCACCAGGGGGAGGAAATGGGGGGCACAGGATTATAACCCAGGAACACCTCAGACATGTCATGATATACAGATATACCTCTTGGTTCCGGCTTTTTCAACATCTATCTGCAGCAGAGGTGCTGGCCATGTGAGCAAGAGTAGAATTCATGAGCAAATTTAGCAAAGAAAAGGAAGTTTGGCCAGCTTTGAGGTAAAGTCAGTTAAAGTAATGGTATAGTAATGAGGTAAAATAACCGAAGATACGCACCCCGCATAATCCTAATCTCTGTTTAATCAATTGCGAGGCTGAGAAAAAAGTGTACACTTCATTCTGTACAAAATACATGTTTTGAATCTCGATTGCTGGCAACAGACTTTGTTCAATGTTGCATCCCACAGGGAACAGACTTGCTGGAATACCCTTCAGTTTCTCATATTTTTTTTAATTTTATGGATATTTAGGTGTGCTCAAGAGAGGCATATGAGTGGTTGCTATTGAAATTCAGTAGGATTTAGGCAGCAGAGACCTCTGAATACCCAGTCAACAATGCTTTTATGTATCAAAACAAAAAACATTTACGAACTAAGTCCTTGATCTTGCATGCATAAATCCAACACTTACAAATACAAATGCATACAAATAATTTTATGCACAAATTGTCAGGCTGATCTCAACAAGACCATCCACACATGTGAAATCATTTCCCTATGTGAGCACTCACGGGTTTGAGCCCTACACACAGTAAAGACTTTGGGAACATTGCCCACGGAAAAGGCTGTAACCATCAGCTGAGGAACAAAAGACATCTTATTTATTCGATCTTTACCATAGAGTGTTAGCGTCCATGCAAATCAGACAAGATCTGGGTTTTGAATATCTCATCTATAGGTTGTACTGCTTGGAACACAAGTGCTCTTGCTGGGGGACCCTTAACCACTGATGGTAAGGCTGCACTAGTGAAAACCTCTCCCATGGACAGATTGTGCCGCATAAGCCACATCTTGTATTAAAAGCTTATACCAGATAGCCTGTGTTCGTTTTTTAAGAGAGTTACAGAACTGAATAGGGATTAAACCAATAAAATATGCAGACGTTAAACAGCCATCTTCAGAAATTTATCTATAAACCTACAGTATTTTTAGAGAATGAGACCCTTTGTGATGAGCACGCTAGTCGTGGTATGAAGAGTGAAGAATTTTATCTGTGAATCGCATTACAGAATTACACTCCCTGCCACAAAACTCTGTAGGCTAGAAAGAAAATACCATTACAAGATTATCTGAGATTCTCCAGGAGCCTCGTACATGAGCACATCCTACCTGGAAATAAGTTTCTTAGGAATCTGAGGACACGTCTCTTCTGTGAATATTTTCTTAAGCAACAAGAATAGCCAAAAAGTACAAAAGAAGAGCAAAACCAGATCACATGAACCAGGGGAAAACATGGAGCCCCAGGACAATGAGAGCTTCAGGGCTTCCCTAACTGCTCAGTACGTGAACCATGCCCGTGCCAATTCACAGCAGCTGAACATCCAGCCCTACCTACAAAGGTATGTATCCAAGGATGATCTATTCCAGCTTTAAAACTAAAGAAAACACATTACCCACCAGAAGAGATTGGGTTTGCTACTAATATGCTTTGTGGGTATAGGATACAGCACTCCCGGCTTCTGCCTTTACTTGTCATTTTGTGTGCATAGCAGCAGACCCAATTCTTTCCTGATGAGATAAAGCACTTCTGTGCTGCGCTCATATTAAAGGCAAATTGTAAATGCAAGGTTATAATTTATTTATGTACATTAGAAACTAGCTAATTTGCACTAGTGACTAGATACCCTATTGGAGGTTTTCATGTTTTATGAATCAGTGAGCAAGCTAATGAACAAACAATTAAGGAGTGAACAAAGAAATGCACTTTGTTTGTTACTTTTAGTGAGCTCTAATAGTATATTATATTAGTGAATACATTTTGCTAAAGTGATGCAGTCTAGACAGTAACCCACACCGAGCGCTCAGATATTTCAGAAAAGCAGCGAAATGTCTGCGTGGCGTGCGATAATGAGAAGGCAGCGAGCGAGGCAGGGCTGCCAGGTTTCTGCTGTGCACACCAGCACCGGGTGCACCCAGCAGCGGTGGGCGAGAGCAACAGGCAGACCGGGAATTTCTGTCTGCTGAGATGAGCCGACGACTGAAAAGGAGACACGCTGCCTTGAAAGGTCTGGCTTTAAATCCTTAAATACAGCCGTGTGTCAGCAGCCACGCAGCTGTTATTTGCATGGAGAAAATCAATACGTTCAGGGAGGTGGAAATGCCGGCACTCGGCACAGCGTACTGCTCGCTGTCAGGGCACGTTCGGGGCTGTGGAGGCTGCTGCCGATGGGCACATCGGTGGTGGGAGATGGATGGGGCTGCCCCATCTCCCACCACCCGTCCCTCCATGTGCCCACCCTCTACACCCCGCCAGGAAGCGTGGCACGTCTGTGCCCCACTGTGCACCCTGCAGCCAAGGCACGCTGCTTTCCGGTACGGGGTGGCAGCTCCGGGGCAGCTGGCGATGGGGCAGCCCTGTGCCCCTGGCCCTGCTCCACTGCCAGCTCCCGAAATACCCCGTCTGTCCAGCCAGCAAGCCCGGCAGCCTCATTCAGTACAGCAGTCACAGCTTGCGCTCTCTTTTTAGGGCGGCTATAAAGCTGGTAAACACTTGGACTCGTCTGACAAAACATTCAAGCAGGAGGAAATGGGGTGTGTGCAGAAGTGCTCCATTACATATTGTAATGGCAGACATTAATTCAACGTTAATAATACTTTGCACTTTTCAATCACATATTCTAAAACCCTTTAGATAGGTGGGGAAGCATTTGGATGATGATTACTGGGCAGAGCCCAAAGGTGTATTCTCCCCTTAGGCGTGAGGAGATGAAGTGACTTGTCAGAGTGGCAGCGCTGGGAAGAGAACCTACATCTACACATTTCCAGACCTACATTCCCATCTAGTTGCCAGAAAGAGGAGTTAATTTAAATATTACCGTTTGCTGACCTACTTACAACACTACCATCAAAACTTGGAAGTGGTGATCGAGTCTACTCCCCTCCATTCTTGGTCTTTTTTAGGATAACACTATCTTTGAAGTACGCCTTTCAGCTGCATTAAACAGACGGATCATTATTATTTGCTCCACTTTCTTAACGAGTCCCTGTTTGCTGCGATTCAGCCACTGCAGAATTTGGATAGACTCTCACTCAGCCTCACAACCCTGAAAAACGCCTCTCTAGCACTGCAATTGCTCACTGTTATTATCAGTGTACGGCTGCAGTCACACCGTGCCCAACAGACGGCAGAACCTTAGGACAGCACCTGTGCAGAAAGACCAGAAGGTTTGTGACTGTGCCTCTATCTGCTCCCGTCAGTCCTCTTCCTCTTTATTTTCTTTCTAAACAACTCTCTCCTTCTTCAGCCAGCCTATCTGCAGCACTTCTTGGGCTACTTTGTCACCTTTTATTGTCAGCCGTCCTCCCCTTCACGAAAACCCCAAACCCTTTCCTGCTTGCACGCAGAACTACAGGCAAAACCGAATGTCAACAACCACAGCATGCAATGTGAAAGGCGGATTCAAAACACGCCGTATCCTTCCCAGAGCCCAGCATCCTCTCTGTGCAGCCTTCCCCCTGCGGTTTCTGTGTCGGGGTTACTCCGCTCCGGCGCTGGGCATCCCAGGGCCAGCCGGGGCACTCCCCCGGGACGGGGAACGGTCCTGAGGGGTTCAATCCCCTGCACTGGATCAAAAAGCTGACGGTGAAAACTGGAAGCAAGAGGGCAGAGGAAATGGTCATTGCCGTGCCAGGCTCTGTGGGCCTGTCAGCGCTCCCGAAGTAGGTCACATCCTGCCGGGGGTAAATCACTGCTGATCGGCCCCGGCAGAGCGCCCTGGGGTGGCACGGTCACCCTGACCAGGCCTCCCGTGGGGCTGTGCCACCCATGGATGGATCCTGGCTTCGGCTGGGCCTGTTCGCTGCAGGGCGACTCCAACACAGCGAGATTTCTTTCCCCAGACTCTGTGTTTGTCTTCCTGAGCTTGCCTGGGCCGCTGGGAGCCGTTAGACGTCCTCAGCCTCGCTGTAACCTCACTCTATACAAACTGTTTACAGACATTTTTATCGAGGTGCACCAGGTGTGGATGCGGTTACCAGCTTTGAGACTGTTTACCTCATCCTCCCTCCTGCATCACATTGTCACAGACTGTATGTAAAAATCAGATAACAATGGTACTTCGGTCACAGCCAGCTCAGCCTCTGCACACTCGGCTCACACATGCGCGGGGGGACGCGGTTCGTGTACAATCCTCGCAGCAAACCACACACGAGCTGGTGCAACCAAGTATCTGCCTTATCGCGTTTTTTGCTGAAGTAAATTACACTGAATTTTTTTTTTTTTTACCCCTTTCAAAGCCAATACACAAATGACAGGATGTTGTTGAAGGAAAATATGAGCTTTCATAAGCTATTATTATTAGCACATGCGCACCTCTCCGCCGCTTTGATCTTACTGTAGGTTCGTGTTTATTCCTCCTGATCCGTACCGGCTGAACTCAAACCCGATGTCTGTTCTGATAGAGATCACGAACAATTAAAGTTGGATTTGTTAGCCACAACATCGTGGAGCCAGAGCTACGGGATAATTGCAAGGGTGACATTCTGCCGAATACACTATATATAGTTTTCCCAAAGTCTCTCGGCTGTGACGAGGTGTTTGCTGTAAAACGGAAGGGTGGTAATGTGTACTGAATAAGCGCTCTTTGATATTTTGCATGTAAGTTAGAGCATGTTCAGGTTTTGTTTGCAGCGGAACTGTACTTCTTCCATTGTTTTCTGAGCAGAAAAAAACACGAAGAAACAATGTTCAAAGAAGGCTGCCTTAAAAACAGTGTCAGTTTGCTCAGGGATTCACAGCCGTTTCAGCCGGTCAGTGACCACAGTAAGTTTCTATATACTATTATATATATATATATGTATTTTAACACCCCTGCTGGCAGCATGGAGTTAACCCCACCACAGAGACATAACTCCCAGGCTGTCTCTCCATCTGCCCTGGCGGGAACTGTTTGCTGAGTTCCAATCAATTACACGTCTGCAAACGCACTGAAGGCAGGGGAATTTTACAGACAATACTCGGGGCATAATTTGGTGATGAAGCACAGAGAGAAAGGCCAGCAATCAGATGCAAGCAAGCGGCAGTTCTGTGAGCGAATACAACTGCATTATAAATTATATGTATTTTCCCAGTCCCAGAGCCTTTGGTACCTGGCAGGAATCAATCGGGCTCAGGGCTGTACAGATACAGGACCAGAGACCACCTCTGGGAACGCTGCAGAGGTAGCTGAATACAGCCCATTTTTTAAGGCAAACGGAGGGAACGAGTTAAAGGGAATAATGTAACAGGGATCGGATAGGTGATTATATCTGCTGGCTTCACGCACAGTTAGACAATAATTTCAGTCTGCTCTCAGAGCTGAACCACTGTCTAACACAGCAACAGGCCACAAAGGTGGCACATGAGGATGGAAGCCTGCAGAGGCTGGAGACCCACGCTGGGAGGGGGAACTTGTCCATCTGTCCTTCCCTGCTTTTGCTGCTGCTGCTGAACCCTGAAGGCCCAGTAAATGCCACCAGGTCTGGACAAGGGGGCTGGTGGCTGACAGAGCTGGCACGGGTCCACCACAAAGCCAGGTGCTGTTTGTGTTCAGGGGGATGTCAGGCTGTGCCACCGCAGCAGCAGGAGGCTGGAAGGAGCTGAGTGAAAAATGTTCCTCAGGAAATAAAGGATGTTCTTGGTGAATGTTTCTGTTAAAATTCTGAGCTGGTGACAAATGGTGCCTGTTCAGCAAATGCAATTAAAAGCAACATCAACGGAGCACGAGCAGCTTTTGAAAAAGGCCAGTGAAGAGGAAAAGTTTGCAAAACTTGAAAAATTCCCTCTCAGCCCCAAGGGCCATGGAATGGGGAATGGGGAATGGCAGCAATTGCAGGAGACAGAGGCTGCCAGCTCTGCTGAGTGATATTTACATCAGTGTCCTGCCAACAATACCATTACTGGATTATCAGGGCGGATTAAGCCTTTAGCCAATTACCCTGACTGGTAAATCGTAGATTGTCTAGACTTCTTCATGTTCAACATGCATAAAGTTTCCCTTTATCGCTATGCTATCACCCAGAGCTCCTGCGGGACGCATCCTGCATGGTGAGATGCAGGTGAGTGGTGCCTGCAGCTCTGGGTTGACTTAGTGTGGCCCTGTGCACAGACAGATTTATTTCAGACAGGATTCTCATAAATTCAGAACGACTTCCAAATTTCTTGACTAGGAGATCAAAGAGGCGAGCATTTGCTTCATGCCATCTGTGGAGCTGCTCGACAGGGCAACGCAGTCTGGTGGGGGGGGGAGGAGGAGAAGGGAAAAAAGAAAGTCTCGGAGATTATGCCCTCAAAAACAAGCTCAAATGCCACCCTCACATTAAAAAGCCCTGGTTGGCAGTAACAATTAATTTCTTAACTGAAACCCGCCCAACTGTGTCCAAGTGTTTTAATTTGCCTATTGCTACAATATGCAAGGGAGCTGGCAGTAATGGATTTGCAATTAAAACTAAAACTGGCAAAGAAATCGCAAAGCTGGCAAAAGAGCTAATCTGCAAGCCATGATCACAAGATTACAAAGTGTTTATGCACATGCTAATTACCCGAGCACATAGCTGAGAATGACTTGTAGGAGAGAAGACTGGGTTTGCACGATCTCAGCCCCCAGATCCGGCCGGCCAGCCCAGCCAGCACCCTGCCTGCTTCCCAAACCTGCCGGCAAGCCACTGTCGGGGCTCTCACAGAAGACGCTCACATGGAAGCAGTGAGAGGGACAAGGGACGGGGAGGCTGGGTCCCCCCAGTGCCATCCCAGTACCACTGGGAGACATTGCCTTGTCCTTGACTGCAGTATGGAGCCCACAGTGTGAATGAGCACCATGCATAATACATTTGCACCCAGTTATTCGCCGTCCTTGATTTCATCCTGCTGTCTCATGGCTCTAGAAATAGTGATTCCCATCGGGCCCTGGAGATCGTTGGGTTTCACAGCACGCAGCCCCGTGCTGGATGCTGCAACACCAAGGGCAAGTGTGCACGCACCGCCACGAGCGTGAAACCCTTACCAATTACCTGCCACAGAGCAGGCTGGAAAGGGGAGAAAAAAGATTTAAAAGTGATCAAACGTCCGTGCAAATAGCTAATAACAGAATGTGACAGTGGTCAGGGGCACCATGAAGAGCAATTTGGAACCACAGGAGAGAATTTCAAGGAGAAAACAGAGTGGAAGAGTAGTCCCAGAATAAAAGGCTGCTGGGAAAACTGAGATTCTTTAATATATAGGATTAAGGATTGCCAGTATCCTCAGGGAGGAAATGCAAATGGGGTTCAGACCATTTTTTCCATAAAAATTAGGAAGGAGAAAGAATAGACTTTGAAGTTCAACATGTTAGTAAATGAAAGCAACAGCAAAGGAGACACAAAGAGAAAGCAAGCCCTGGACGCCTAGAATTATGTCTTAAACAGTCGGTACTGAAAGACAGAACCCGAGGTGATGAGGAGGCTTCCCTTCATGCCATGCACAGATCCCAGAAAATCTGTAGATTAGAAACTGCCTGAGAAAAAAAAGTATTGCACAACAAAGGTAGGATGGAGTGCAGCATTCAAATGGGATTCTTTAAGCCTTATTCAGCGGGCCCAGGATGACGAGGCTGTGAAGAGCACGTGGATGAAGACCTCATGCATACGTCAGGCTGCTCCTGGATGCACAGAGCAAAGAGAGGATTTCTGGAGGTGCTCCTTGCTCCAAGAAATGGTGGCTGGAGCTGGTGGGGAAGAAATTGGCAGACTTTTTATGGAAAAGTCAGAAATCCAACAGCCACCTTTCCAGAGATTTGCAGACTCAGCTGAGTTGAAGGGGGTGATCATTGCTGGTAGCCTCAGGAGAGCCAGACAGCTAGCTCGGGCTGCGTGGAGGTGGTGGAAGAGGAGGACACTGTAAGGACACACAGCAATATTCATTGCTGGGTCTGGCAGAGGCATGGACGGACAATCTTTGACCTCTCGGAGGCATGGGCCTCCTTGTTTGGTTCTGGTAGCCAGCCAGCACGGGCAGTTTGTGTTTGGTGGACAGTCTCTGCAGCCTGTGTACTTGTGTAAAGCAATTACAGAGCGAGTTCAGCCCATCGTTACTGGTGGCCATGGAATGCTATGTGTCAGGAAATGGCAACCGATCATCAGCGATGCAGATAAGCGTTCTGGAGTTAATGAGCGCTACAGAAGGGATAATTCAAGGGAGAAGTGCTTCAAAACTGGGCTTGGAGATGGGTTTATCCATCCTGACCTGTAACACATGGCCAAGCAGTTAATGGCATACCCAGCTATTGGAGTGACTGAGTGAAATTCAGTAGTCAGAGACACAGAGGTGATACACCACAATAAAGAGGAGATGATATAATGTTGGTTCCTTCAGACCATAAGCTCTATGACTCTACAGCTGTTCCTTGTCCCAAGTGAGGTGTGGACTACAAGAGCTTAGAAATTTAACAGAACCACAAAGGTGTTTTTTTTCTTTTCTTTTCTTTCCTTTTTTTTTTTTTTTCTCCCCTAAAAGACATTTGGAAGATTTTTTTCCTGACATCCCCAGGTTTGACTGGCTGCTCTGTACTTGCTAGCCAGCATCTAAGTCAGGTTCTGCTGCTGGGGTCTGTTCTGCCTTTCACAGGGAAAGACCCACGAACAACTGCTGCCTATTTAAAGTCATCTACAAACCAGTTTAATAAAAGCTGACTGCATCTGCTTCCATGTTATTAGTTCTGCCCCAAAACTCTGTTCCTGGCAACACAATGTTCCACGCTAATGAGCCAAATCTTCCCCTCCCATGGCAGCACTCCTAAACCTCCACACCATTCAGTTCACAAAGTTACCACCCTGTTTTTCCCTCGGGGGAGGGAAGGATTGCAGCTGCAGAGGGGGTTCTTCAAATAATATGAAGGCCAAAGATCTGTGGGAAAATCTGCTCTCAGACAAATAGCACTTGGGGGCATCTGCAGAGAGAACCAGCCCCTCTTTACTTCTGTCTGGGTCCCACGTCCTTCTGGCAGCAACGTTTTTTATGAACCACGCTGCCATTAATCCCCTGCCAGTTCATACACCCTACCATCCTCTGTGGGTAGACAGCGCAGAGTGGGAGATAATGCTGCAGGGAAGTGGTATTTATTTCAGCTGGATTTTGTGGCTTCATGGGAGAGTTTCTACCCAGGGCAGTTATTTCTCACCCGCTCCTCCTGCTAGAAGGAGGGATTTGGTGGAGGCTTGGGTGACTTTTCTCAGCTCTCCTTCCCGTGAATTTTCCCCCGTTTTTGCCACTTTCCTCCACGCAGCACCGAGCTCGAGATAAACAGCAGTTTGAGGTTATAGTTCTGTCTGCGATGCTCAGTGATGCTTCTCAGATTAAAGAGAAATCAGATAACCCTCATTACCTAACTGAAACTCGCTGCTAGACTTCTATGGGGAACCGATAACGTCTCAGAGCCAGGCTGGAGCTCCCTGCCCCGTCCCCCCGGAGCTGTGCGGGGAAAAGCGGCTTTGGGCTCCGCACACCCGCACCTGCAGCCTCCAGCAAGGAAAGCCCCAGCTCAGACAGAGGCAGCACGGCTGCAGGCTTCAGTATTTTACAAAGGGATGAGCTAGCCACGTGGCGGGCCGTACCCGATGGCACCCAGGTTGCCCGTGTTGCTAGAAGTTGGACTGAAGTCATCCGAGAGCCTCCCCTGACGCTTGTAGTTGTTATAAACCTTTCTGCACCACATGCGACATCTGCCTGGAAAAGATTTCATTTGCTTCTGACTTTGCCTCAAGCCATTAACTGACAAACTGGCAGCTAACTATTGTTAACAAATGATTTCCTAGAGATTACTGTTTAAGTAAAAAAGGTTCCAAGATAAATAGACTCATTCTTCATGACAAGGAATTTGAATTATGCATCCAGGAGTTTGGTACATGTGTCCAAAAGCTATGCCGTGCAATCCTGGAGGTTGTTCTCATCAGCATATTGCAAACAGGTAAATAAGAAATGACATTTTGTCCTCAGCTTAGCAGCAGGGATTTGCACGGCATGTGTATTAGAGACAACACGTTGGACCATCCAGTCATCATTCCCACCCAACCAATGTCACTCCATGAAATTACCGTTTAGGCTAAAAAAGTGATTTGTTTCCGAAGTGAGAAAACATGCCAATCGCCTTGAAGGAGTTGTGGTTTTACGGCCACCTGCAACTTGCTAAAAGATTATGAAATTGCAATTTGTTTAATATCTTAAAGTAAATGGTCTAATAAGCAGTGCAGCTCACTTTTTTTTGGCTAGCCTTTCTCCAGTCGCTTCTGAAATTGCTCCTATCGCAGTAGCCAGTGATGGGTTTTGTGTTCTTTTTTTTCTGTTGTTTTGTTTTGTTTTTGTTTTTCTGTGTCGACATGGCTTTCCCTGCAGTGCTCTGCAAACCCTTCTCACACATGCAACGATAAAGCTTCAAAATGCTCCTGGGGGAAACTGAGTCACAGACAAAGAGCTGCTGGGGGACCCGGAGCAGAAGCTGGGATAAAACCGCGCTTCCTCAGTCGCAGCCCTGCACGCAGGTACAAGACTATCCGGTTCCTCTGCTATAAAACTTGGTAACATGCCTCACTTCTTACCTGATTTTGAGAACATCCTGTGTTAACACATAAACAACTTGTGTTACTAATGTCTGTTTATTTGGCTATTTACGCGGCACCTGGTGCTCTCCGGTAACAGGATCGCTGGGCTCCGTATCAAACGAACTCCCAGGGCGCAGGCAGGAGGGAGGCAGCTCCCACCCACAGCAGCAGCAATGCACCCGCCAGGAGAGACCAAGATTAAAAAAAAAATATAATAATAAAAAAAAATTGGGCAAACAGTGATGCTTTTGGAAATGTGTGCTCATCTTTCATAGATTCATACATACAGCACTGCAGCCTGCCTTATCCCCCAGTGTGGATTTACATGTAGATCCATGTACCAGATCACTAAGTAGAGTATATTATAATTTGAAAATATTTTTTGAATTTGAAAGTAGTTATTTTTGCAAAGTTTAAATGTATGTTATGTAGTTATATACCATTTTTAGTTAGTGCCAATAGCCAAGCAACTGGCACTAATAGTAACAGGTAATTTGCTGTCCTCTTGAGTGAAGAAATGAAATTTTCTCTACAACAATCCTTCTGTTCAAGCACTGCTAAGAATCTCAGAGCTCCAGCCTAGCTGTGCGCATTTATCTTCTTTAACTGAATTCTGCTCCTAGCAGGAAAAGCCCAGAGTCCTTCAAAATAGTAGAAAACCTAAGCTATCAGATATAGCCCTGGTTTCAGCCCTCAGATTAGTTATGGAAAATACAAAAGGGCTTAGGCATGATGTAAACTTCAAGGTAGAAGTGTTCAGAACTTTTTGGGGCTCTTTCCAAGTATCTGTTGCCTCTATGCCAACACGTGAGCCAAAATTTCTTAGCACTTAGTTGGAAAGATACCCTTAAAGTACTACTGATTGTATTTAGACATGAATGCATGTATTCTATGATGTTTGGAAGAATTAAAGTCATTGTCTCGTTGAGGTGTTCCCATATCCCCATATCCAGCTGTTTTAGGGAACTAAGTTGGCAAGAGCAAGCATATTTCTGTGATGCTGATTTACAGCATGCGATGCTTCAAAGTTACCAATAGCCTGCAAGAATGCAACAGATGGATGTAAAAACTTGAGAGAAGGCTTCCACTGGTGAAGGACTGCAGAGCTGGACAGGGGACAAGAGCTGCCCTTTAAGTTAAAACAACTTGGAGAGTGACTGCAACTCTCACAGTGAATCATTTTGAGTTGTATTTCTTGAAGAGTTTGTGTACTGCCCCATTAGAACCACAGCTACATCTGACTTGAATGAAACTTCAGACTTAATGATTTTCATGCCAGCTATTTATGAAGCAATGCAATTTTCCTGAACACCCTATTATTTCATTCGATATTGCCAAAGATTTTACTCCAATTCCAAAAGCAAACTTATTTTGAAGAAATAAACTGTTTCCAGTTGGCTTTAGAGGGGCCACACACTTAAAACCTTGGACAGGCTTAAGCCACAACCTTCAGACATCCAAGCGTTTGAAGATGCATGGCTCCAGCATCCCCATCTCTGCTTATAAAAGAAAAATGCAAACAGAGATCAGCGCTGAAGATTCAAACAGTTTTCAGAAAGCTATCCCTATAGTAATGATTTCAAACAAATAACAAGCTAAAAACAAAACACGGCAGCAATAAAATAAAATATGATGAGCTCTTCAAAAAGATCTTGACTGATATCAGTTGGCATGACTCTGTTGTCTGTCCCAGAGCTATGGCAGTTTATACCAGCCAGGGCTTTGCTACAAACACACCAAAGGCAGGAGGCTATATCCTTTCATATTTCAAAACAAAAGCCAAATTCTGATTGCTGGGACGAGGAAGAAATTTCTGTTGTGGATACATTGCTGTATAATTACTGCAAATCTCATTTACTTTCTTTTGAATACTGAAGCAGATACAAAGGCCAGGTAGATGTGGCAGCACCTTATGCTATCATCTAATGCTCCAGGTTTACATTTTGACAGTTAGCCTTCCAAATGCTAGGGATGTGTGGGTTTATTGAAGGAAAGAGAAAATATTTCCATTGATAGCAGATAGGGAAATACAACTGATACCGTCAGCCGCTGGCAAACTGACAGCAAGGAAGGAGTTTCGTGCAAAAGAAAAAATCATTTACCAATTTTCTGAATAAAATAAAGTTTTCAAGTACAAGGATAAGATCAGACAGGAACACCACTGGCTAAGAGACTATTCATGAGACCAGGACGTGGAAAATTCCACAAAGCACAAATGTTGCTAAGAATATTCAAAAGTCAAAGCTTTCTGTGGGTGTGCATGCATAGAGATGTCAACACAACTATTTCATGATCACCGAAATTGCTACTAGCCTGCATCCTCTCTGAATGGCTATTTTTAGGAGCCAGCCTTTCATGTGGTATAATGATGTGGATTTTACAAGAGCATTTATAATGTGTTTCATATGGTGCACAGTCCTGGAGAAATTGCTTTGTATCAGAGAAAGTTAAACAGAAAGGTTTTTTTCTTTCTTTTTTTTTTTTTTTTTTTCTTTTTCCTCTTATTTTAAATTATTGCTTCAGTTTTCGATTTAAGGTTAATATCAATATTTTAATTCTCCTGTGTGACAGCATTGGCTGTCCAACACTGCTCGGCAGTGACAGCACAGCACGATGCGCTCCCACGAGCGTCACCTGGACTTCTGAATCCCTGCATCACCTCAGATGGTCGGATTTCAAAGATCGCAGTGCCACACTGTGTAAGTTATAGCAGGAAGTCAGAGTTCAAAGGCCAAACTTCAACCTGGGTTATACTGGTGTCAGTACAGTCTCCCACGCTGGAATCTGCCTTTCTTCTTTAAGGGCAAAGTCATACAAAGCGAAATTTTTAGAAGATGACGGCTCCTCCTCACTGCCTACCCCAGCTCCTGCGACACGACAGCGTGTGCCAGCAATTCCAGGGAAGCAACATGTAATGAGAACCAAATCGCCAGCCCGCCCGTGCTAAGAACAACAAGTTTTCATGTGGTAGACCTTCAGAGGGTTTATTTCCGAAACATAAAGGCAATCTCCTGGGTGTCATCTTTTCAGTGTTCAAATACAAGTTCCGCATTTATGATCCTTTCTGAGTGTATTTCTGGGAAAACTATCTCCTAAGCAAGTGTTTATAATTTTATCCCCCTCGTGCTGAGTCAAGCACACTTTATGATCCTGGGCTTTCGCGTTTTCTCTTTGTGTAAGTCACATCAGAGGAGAACCTCTATTTACGCTCGTGGATGCTGCTCCTCAGAGCAAACCACAGCAGAAAACATGTTCAACATATAGCAGAGAAGCGGAATCACTCTAAAAAAGTCTTTTTTGGTCAGTCCATGATTGCGGCATAGCTCTTGAAGACAGATGTGTACTTTGTATATTATGGCTCCCAATTCTCCATGGAACAAAGGAGACACTGTTGAGACTTTTTTTTTTTGGCCTATCATTTAATCAAATGTAAAGTTTTTATAACCGGAGGCGAAAAGTGCTCTAGATTCTAGCATCCAGCTTTACTTTGGTTTCAAAAACTTCCCACAGCATTGTTGACTTTATTGTTTTGTTTTACAAAATACTAATTTGGGGACCCCGTGAAAAACAATGAGCCAGATTCTTTTTGCTGCAGCTGAGCTGTGTTTAGTGCCGAGGCAGCGGAGGTTTGGAGCCACTGCAGTGGCCTCTTGCCCAGAGCCTCCGGCCAGCAGGATGCTCCGGGTAGGCACCGCTCCTTCTGCCGGCCTTTGCCAACCCTCCTCATCGTCAGCCCTGACCAAACGTCCCACTTTCTCCATGAAACCACTTCACAGAGCCAGCCGTGGCAGCATAGCCCTTCATAACTTTGGGGAGGGTCATAATTTATAAACACCCAGGGGCAAAAATTGGAGAAAAGGGCCAGAGGACAGAGCAGTGAAACGCTGCTGCACAGGGAGGCCCTTGTGAAGGGCAGAGCTGCTCGCCCAAGATCATTTGGAGGTGACCAAGAAAAAGATCCTGCTGTAATCAAGACTCGGAAGCACATGGTGTTGCAATCACTTCCTTTAAGAAATCAAGTAGGTGGGTTTGTGAGCCAGCAGCATGTGCTGAAGCGGCAACCCTAGGGCAAGGACGAAGCCCTCAGCTCACACGAGCAGAGGCTTTGGTGGGGACATCGCCAGCTCCTGGCATGGCCAGACTGGGACAAGGGGATGATCACCATCCATGCCATGAGACTCTCACCCTGCTTGGGAGCAGGCCAGAGCCTTGCCCTCGTGGGCAGGCTGCTGGACCAGGCAGCAATGGGCACTCGGTCGTCACTGAATCAGCCGGATGAAAGCTGGGAAGTAGGAAGCTCACGGCTCTGTATCCTGTTACCGGCCCTCTGAGTCACCTAGGCCTCCTACCCAACCTTCGTTTCAGCCTCCAGACACAGAGATTAGTGAGCAAGTATCATGTTGTGTGTATTTTTAAAGGCACGTTTGGAAGAATAGCACATGAAAGGGCCCCTGTGGGGGTACTCACACCTCCCAGCTTGGCAGCAGGGGGGGATTTTGTCAGGCTGAGGAGCTCTCCCTGGCTCTGCAGAGCCCAGGAAGCGACGTGGACCTGCTCTCCAATTTCTGAGCCCTCCACCCACTGTTGGTAAACGATGAGGTAAGAGCACATACGCATCAGGCGGGGAGAGATGCTGATGCTAGCTATCTCCTGGCACCAGCAGCAGGGAGCTGGAGTGGCAAAGGCATGGGAAAACAAGGAAAAGCAGCGGCAGCGCCTGAGAGGCAGTGGGCAGCCCCCAGGATTGTGCAAAGTGTTGGAGGGCTGGGATGAGAGAGGAGCCGTGGCTCCCACAGCAGCCGTGCACTCTCCGAAAGGTCTGTGCTGGGGACTGAGGTGATCCCTCTTCAGACAGACAGGAGACAATCCCTGAAAACTTCACAAGGAATCTGTGAGGCACATATGGTCCAGGAGATTTCAGTAGCTGAAGGGCAGCCTGTGCCATTCCCCCACACCTGCCTGGTCCAGCACAGCCTCCCCATGAGCATCCCCCTGGGACCATACTGAGCCAGGTCCTTCCTTTACCTTCCCTACAGCAAATTAGCGAGGGGGCTCAAAGGCCAAACCACATGAAATGAACACTACATTTGGTCTCGCTGCGTCACACAGGGGCAAAGGGCAGACAAAGCAGTGCAGGCATGAAGTTAATGGCAAGTCATAGACGTTCCCTCAAAACTGTGGGTATTTCTCAGCTCTTGACTGTGCTCTGCCACTGACTGCCATGACATGCACACAGACATACAGACCGGAGCAGATTGCAATCTTAGGTGTGCAGCTCACACCACCCGTACCCCGAAAACCTGCTGCACTTGCAGATCACGCTGCAGATAGAGAGGGATGCAATCTGCAGTGAGGATCTGGGCCTCGCAGATGATCCGCGAGAGCAGCCAGAGTCATCCCTGCGGACCCGCCAACGTCTGGCTCAGCCATGGAAGCGCCCGCGTGATTTCTCAGACGGGTACCTTGGAACAACAAATGCCAGCAAACCCAACTGTATGGATTTGTCAGAGTTTCCACCAAGCACAGGAATTGAATGGTGCCTGCAGACTTATTGCAGTGAGCTGACTGCAGGCTGGTGCGACACACGTCCTCCGGTGCTTCCCAAGCTCCTCGCCCCCTCCTGCTGCTCCTGTTTGCTCGGTTAAAGCCTGGGATACCAGGCTGAACAGCTCTCGCCTTTCATCTTGGACGCGCCATGTGCCACTAACCCCCAAATCACTTTGTTCTTCCCAGTTAAAACTTCAAAAATATTAATCATTAACATGGATGAGCTTTGGGAGTTCGGGTTTATGCCATGTTTTGCTTTTCTCTCCAAATTCTCAACAGGTTGAGCTAATAATGTCTCACGAACTGCAACAGTTGGGAGCTCGGAGGAACAGTGCCTTTCCCATGCATCATGTCACAGCAGCTCCCCATCACCAACCAGCTCCAGGAGAGCCTGGGCAGGAATGCCAAGAGGAGAGCAGATATGGTTGAACCATCTAAATCACATGCGCAGGCAAGGATTTACATAAAACTTGGTCTTGTTTCCCTGTGACATATTTCTTTCTCCTTTTTTCATTCCAAAAAAAAAAACAAACTTTAAAAATAAGGTTATATTAGACCACACACATGCAGTGCTGTATCATGTCACTGCTTCTTAAGCAGAACTCTCTAATTTATTTCAAAGGGAAGTTCTGTTTCAAAATTGAGGGTGTGATATGAACTCAGAAATTAACACAAGAATTTTCCTTGGGGGGAACCGAGGCTGAATCAGACATGCAATAAATGACCTCGGAAGCCCTGCGTCTTGGTACATCCACCTATCCAGCATTATGCTTTAATATAAAAAAACACTTTTCACCACTATCCTTTTTCAAGCTAGGTAGAAGAGCTGGGAGAAGTGGATTTGTTTTGGTCAGAAAGGAACAAATCAGTCATCTGCCTGTGACAGGACATCCACCACTGGGCACTGCGCTCCCAGTGCTTTCTGCCAGGACTGTAACAACCTGCAGGGACAGGGCACTGTCCTGGGGAGGTCCTGTAGTGCAAGCCCTGCCACCAGAGAAGCCATCTGGGATGCTGCTGGTGATGTTGCTGTCACACTGCAGTGGGCACTGCTGGTGTCATCCCGAGCTAGTGATCTCCTGCAGCCCATCCCAGCACACTTGGAGAGGGACACGGCAGCCCCCGCACAGGGACAAACCCCTGCATGGAGACTCTGGGGAGTTTTGCTGCTGGTTTCAACAGGATTGGAACCTCACATGGAAAAAGCAGTACTAAAACATGGCTCTGACAGCACGAGCTAGGACAGAAAGACCTCTACGCAGAAGCTGAGCTGCAGATTTCTTCCACCACCTGCTGTGGGGACAACAGCCTGCTGCTATGGGATAGAGCGGACCTGGATGGACCCAGAAGCTGTGTCCCAGTGCCCAGCTCACGCTGCTTCAGCTTCTGTCCTGCCCCCTGGGACTGATCCTCTCCTGCTAACCACTGAGGGAAACTTTCAGCCTCAGCTTTTTGACCTCGTGATGCACGTTTGCGACCTGTGGCCCCAGGCCAGCAGTAAGCTCGCTTTCATCTTGCCCTGCCCAAGGGGACAGCTCAAACCCACTGCGTGAGGACCGAGCTCAAGGGGCCAGGTGGACCTCGGGAACATCTGCACTATTTCCTGGGCCCGACATCTCATTTTGGGACTTTAAATGTGCAGAGCTTGGGAGCATACCACCACCCTTTGGCTCCTACGTGAGCTCTAGTTAGCTTAATAGCTAAGAAAATTAGGTAGTGTCCTTATTTTCCAAGGAAATAGATGCTCTCGGACCTCTGTTTCTCACACAAGAACAGGACAAACAGGACAAAGTCCAGTGCCTCAGCTTTTTATAAAAAACACTTAAGTTCTGCCTTCCCACACCCTACAAGCTACCTAAAAACAAGAGGGGTGCAGCAGAGGAGGGAATGGAACAAGCCCCATTCAGTCACATTTCCTTGCTGCAGGGGCTCTCCCATCCCGTCCCTACATACGGGATGGCACTGCTCATCCCCGACTTCACAAACCTATTTACAAAAGGAACTTATAAGCGCTCCTTCTAAAATTTAACTACCACATGGTACAAGATATAACAATGTTCAGAAAACCCCCTCAGGTCTAAACTCAATTATACAACTGTAGCAAGAAAAATATTTTAATCTGATCAAAGTGTTAACATGTTTGACCATGTCTGACCTCTAATGTTTGTAACCACCTGAAAGGCTGATGTTCTTACTAAGGATGTACCTTAATTTGATTTAAAGTCATTTGTACTATTTAAAAAAGGATATAGTTTTATGATCTTACATTTCATTTAGAAAAGCAGTTCCTCAATGTGTTAATATTCTTTGGAAGTTTCTTGCAGATTTTTTAACCTGCAAATGCGACATATTCTGCTCTGGAAAAAGCTGGACTTTTTCAGGAGAGACGAAGCAGACTCATGCCACGTGCATGTGACATCTGGGAGCCGGCTGAGGAACGGCTCGCTTGGTGCCTTGTAAAATGTCAGGATTTCAGACACATGAACGGTCTGCACAGAGATGCTCTCGACCTATTTCACCCAGAAGTGCCCATCCTGGAGCAGCCAGCCCAGGGGCATCCCCAGCCCACTCCCCAAATGCAGGGAGCCTGTGCTCACTCTGCTGCTTCATCCCCAGCTCCATGAGCACCTGGCCACCACCTGCCATCCTCCTGCCTCTCTGCCAGCTCTGCTGCTCCTCCAGGATACTCAAATCAGTGCAGAAATCAGCACGAATCCAGCCAAACTGCCCTAGGAAGGTGTTGGCCACCGCCAGCAGCACCGAGCTGCTGCCTGCTGCAGGCTGGCTCTCGCCACATCCTGCTGCTCAGTGGGGGCTCAGCACATCAGCTGGCTTGGCACTGCTGCTGCCAGGTACCCGGACACGCTCGGAGCATCATTCAGGAGCGGCAGCAGCACGTGTAGATAACCCAGGTGGGTGTGTGTTGATAAAAAAACACAGTTTGGGCTGCGGGGACAGAGGGAGCCCAGCAGGACACTGGGGTGAGCACCGCCAGGGCACAGCAGCAGCCAGCAGGCTACAACCACCTCGAGGGAAACAAAGCTGAAGCGATGCTGCCGAGCAAATAAATACAAGAAACAGCAGAAGCAGCTCTGCGGCGACACCGGTAGCGACACACCCGCCCGGGCAGCACACCGGGCCGGCCTCAGCACCGCTTGCAGCGCCCCGCAGCAGGATCGTGGTTTGGTGGTGCGCAGCCGGGGGGCTCAGCCCCAAACCTCGCTGCCGACAGCCCTTCGTCTTCAGGGCAGCTGTACCGTCCTTGTCAGGCAGTTAGGTGTAAAGCCACGATAGCTTGCAAAAGTGCCTACTTTTGTTTTTTAATTTTTGTTTTTGAGGATTCTGAAATTAATCCTAGCTGCAAACAACTGTTTCCAGGAAGCCCCATCAAGCAAAATACAACCTCCACCACGCATGGCTGTGATACATAATCCCGTCTACTCACACAGCCCTCCCCTCCAACTCGTGCTAAAATGTTAATTAAACACACTTTTATGGCTGGTTAAGTATCTGAAATCTTTGGTCACAGATCTGACCTCCCCAATTACTGGAAGCAGCCACCAGATTACAGCTCGCATTTTATGTAATGCACATGGCAGCAATAAATCTATATGAGAGCAATACATAATTTAGCAACAATAACCTTTACACAGTCAATATAAACACAGGACAAAATTGCTCAGAAGATATATTGGCACAACTACAACACAAACCCCAAAAATCAAAGGAAAGACCAGCCTTTAGACACAGGAATATTTCTTCCCGTAATGTTTGGTAACAGATTTTTAGCTGAAAATGTCAAATCAGCTTTTAAATCAGACAACATATAAAACACCGCAGGATCTGAACAGACCTAAGTAAAACTCGCTAAGGCTGAGAGTGATTTTTGTGGCTCTCGAGGGGACAGGAATCTTTCCCTCTCTGCTACTCATTTTTCTCCTCTTTGAGTTCTGCCTGGTCTATTTAGAGCTATCTGTTGCTCTAACAATAACTTGTATTTATTTATTTTTAAGATTATCCAGGGGAAAGGCAATTCACAAGCCACTATCTGCTTTTCAGCATAATTGCTAATAAATAGGCTATTGCACTTTGGTGCCCATCTAGTAAGGGTTTAAGATGAAAAGAAATATTCCACTACAACAAATAGTTGCTGGGCTAGTGTAACTTCGAACTTAACCAGATTCTATACAAGGGAGCAAATTAAATGCATTTCAATAAGACAATTTCTCTATCACCATTTACAATGTATCAGGGAGAGAGCAGCTTTATATTTTAGAGGGGAGAGGAGGATACCTGGAGGAAACGACATGAGGTGGGCAGCAACAGACGAGACGCTGACTGATTACAACAACACCCTGCCTTGCAAACACACCTTTTCTTGCTGTAAACTGAAAAAGACTTCAGCATTTAGAGAGATCCTCCATACCTGCCCCTGACCTCAGCGGTTATGACAGTGACGGCAGGGAGATGGGCTCCCCCCGACAGAGCAGGGCTCTGCTGGGGCACTGTGGGGATGCTGGAGGGACCTTTTCCCTCGTGCCTGTGGGAGCAGAGGGAACTGATTCCCACAAACAACACTTTATCACACCTCGAGGATTCTTTCATACCCCACGATCCATCAATTTTTCACAGCGCCAGCTTAACATCCTACCCCTCCAGCGAACAAACAACTGAAAACTGAACTGCTTACGTTAACGAGGGCATTACATATTCTTTTAAACCTTATTCCTTTAAAGGTTAAAAACTAAAACTGAAATACGCTGAATGCTGCTCAGTTCTCATTAACCGACTGCAAATGTCTGAAATGAATGCAGCGACGCTGGCTCCCCTGGAGCGACAGGAGCTCAGTATCGGCTGCGATGTCACGAAATTCTTTTCTGAAGTTCTGATAGAGATGGCGATGGGGAGAGACAGCTTCTCTACAGCAGCCTTTAGTTCAATTATTCATACAGCAAAACTTACTATAAACATCAAAATACGCGGAGTTACTACCTGATTTGACCTGAAAGGGAAAAACTTTGTAGGAAGAAGACTGGAATAGCTCTCCAGTGGCATTAAGCTCTTTCTGAAAAGCTTCTATTGCCATTTCAGAAGCGTTAAGACCCACTTTCTGTGCCATCATCCACAACAGAGCCCTAACCAAAGGCAGGCCAAAACCTGGCCATTTTACAAGCAGATACCCCAAACCAAAGTTTGTGTCCCTGAACACAGACACCAAAAGTTGCTCGGCTCCAGACCCAAAGAAAGGAAGGGGCATTTTTACATCAGACCTTAAGGTTTGATTGCTGGGAGAGCAGAGGTGCACCTAGAAGAGGAGATTGAGAAGCTCCTCCAGCAGATTTGGAGGGAAGCAGCACTGCCCGCTGAGCATCGCTGCCCCTTCCCACTCCTTCCTTCAGCTCGGACAGGACAGCGCCCGGGCATTTACAAACTGAGATGCATTTAGTCATGAAAAACAGCACACAGAGGTGCCTGCACGGTACCCGCGGCAGTGAGAGGCCTCCAAACTTCTGGGTAAGGAGAGGATGAACTCACCAGCGGTGACATAGATCCGTTTGGCAGATAAGGGTCTGAGAGCATTAGGAAAGGGTAGCCAGAGTATGCAGATCCTTTATACATCCCTGGGTCCTGGTGCTTCATACCTGCTGAAATCAAAGTTCCCCATCAGGGTTTGCCTTCTGACAGGTGACTGCTGCCTGCTGGGGAGCCCATGGAGGTGATGGATTATTCGGGGAGCCTTTTTTGCTCCGTGGCCCCAAGAGAGGGGACCACAGAGGGGCTCTCAGGGGGGACAACCCCAACCCTTCCCACCCTGGGGGGACCTCCAGGGGGTCGCGGTGCCGGGGGATGCCCCGGGCTGGGGAGCAGGGATGGGGGGATCGCCACCACTAACCATCTTCCATGTGGTCCGGGAGCTTCTCCTGATAAACCCTCTGCGGATCCTGCACACGCCTGATGGCCTGCATGGGGAGGAGAGAGAAAAGCAGAGTGGGGGGTGGCGATGGGGGGGTGCGGGCCGGTTTGGGGGCCGTGCTGGGGTGCGGGGGGGGGGCCCGGCTCACCTCGGGGTCTGCGGCGGCGGCCGGGCTGCCGCTGCCCTCGGACTCGTTCACCAGCGAGGACTTGAGGTCGGCCAGGTCGCGCTCGGTGAAGGCGTTCTCGGGGATCTTCTCCTCCTGCTCGCCCTCGTCCTTGAAGGCCAGCATCTCGTCCGTGGCCCCCAGGTCGTCCCCGCCGCCGCTGCCCAGCTGCGGCATTTTCCTCCCTCCCGAGCCGAGTCCCGACCGTCCCGGCGGGGGCTGATCCGCGCCGCCCGCACCGATCCCCCCTCGGGGTTTTTTTCCTTTTTTTTTTTTTTTTTTGTTAGTTTCCCTCTCCCTCAGTTCTTATTCTTTTCCCCTCGAAGCACTCTCTCCCTCTTCAAAATTCTCCTTTTAAAGATTCCTTTCCCTAAATCTCCTCCTGAACTTCTAAACTTTTCCCTCCGATTTTTTTTTGCTTCCTTTCCCAAACCCCCTCCAAAAACAAAAATAAAATTTTTTCCCTTTCCTTCCTTAACTCTTTTCCTTCCCCCCCCCCCCCCC
>CM021777.1:16724267-17096307 GCA_011076525.1 Nettapus auritus
GCGGGCAGCGGCACGGAGCGCCCGGTGCCTGTGTGCGAGCGCGGCGGCGCGGCGGCCAAGGGCTGCCGACATCAAAGCGGCCGCCGGGTGATTGGCAGCCACGGGGAGGGGCCGGGGGCGGGAGCACGCGCCCGTGCGCGCCCCCCCCTCCCTCCCTCTTTCCCTCCCCGTGCGCGTGCCCGCGCGCGCGTCCCCGCGGGGTGCCGGTCTTAAAGGGGCAGGGAGGGAGAGGGGAGAGACGGGGTGCGGAGGGGGTGGGGGGGGTGGGGGGTGGTCGGGGCGCGCGCGCGGTTCTGCTCGCCCGGCGGTGCGCGCGCTTTGCACGCGCGTGTGTGCGCACACCTGTGCGCGCCCGCAGATGGGCACGTGCATGTGCACACACGCATCTGGACACGCACGTGCAGACACGCATCTGGGCGCACACATGTGCACACCTCTGGACACGCATGTGCACACACGCATCTGGACACACGCATGGGCACACACATCTGGACACGCATGTGCACACGCATCTGGACACATGCATGTGCACGTCCGCATACTGACAAATGCACATGCACATGCATCTGGACACATGCATGTGCACGTCCGCATACTGACAAACGCACATGCACACGCATCTGGACACACCCACGTGCACGCGCACATCTGCACACACGCACGTGCACATGCACATTCTCGTGCCCACACACTTGTGCGCTCCCCGTGCTGCGCGCCCGCCGTTGCACGCCGAGCGTGTGCGCGGCCGTCGGCCCGCGCGTCTGCACGCACACCCACGCGCACCGGCACCCGGACGGCCCCGCACACTCCCATTTGCACACGCGTGGGCCGCCACGGGCCGGCTGGGCTTAAACAGACGCAGCCGTGGGGGGGGCAATCACGAGTGGACGCAGCCAAGGCGCTTGCACGAGCGCACACGCGTGGGCCCCGATGCACGCCCACGTGTGCGCACACCCGCGCGGGGGGATGCGCGCTGCGGTGCGCACCTGGGCGGCGGCGGCATGGCTCGGCTCGGTCCCCAGGGGCTTTGACCCGGCCCGGCTCGGCTCCCAGGGGCTTGACCCGGCTTGCTTCCGCCCGGCTCGGCTCGGCTCAGCTCGGTTCGGTCCCCAGGGGCTTGGCCCGGCTCGGTTTGGCCCGGCCCGGCTCATCTCGCCCCTCTTGGCCTTCCTCTTTCCCTCTCCCCCCACTGGCTGCCCGGCCGTGCCGTCGGACGGTAGAAAATGATGAGTTTTCCCGAGCGGCCCCGAGGGTCAGGAAACACGAAATTAACATCTTCGCAGCCAATTCCGAAGACACTAGACACTTGTGTGTCGGCGTCGGGGTTTTTTTTTTTTTTGCTTCTAAGCAGTTCCCATGGAAAAGGAAACTCCCCATCTCTTCTGATCACACACGACAGGTCCTGTGCATGTCTCCGGTAGCTTAAAAAAACACACCGATATTTATTTTCCTTAATTAAGATTGCATAAGATAGCCCTGGGTCCTGGAGACTTTTCTACAGACTGTAATGACGCCATGTAAATTGTTTTTTATGACCCAATATACTACATATTGTCACATTCAGCCCTTGAATAGGAAGCTAAAAATCTCGGTCCCTATTTTTCTTGTTAATTAGGGTATTATTACTATGGATATAATCTCATTACTTTTTGGGGAGGAGGAGAACGAGTTGGAGCCACTTTGAAAAGTCCTGAATATATTTAAATGAAGCAAAATCCGTCTTTCTGCTAATTGGCGCTTTTGCATGACATAGAATTATTGTTCTTATTTTGGGGGCACGGTTTACGCTATGCTGAAGGGGATGGGAGAGGGAAGGGATACCGCTCACATTTTCCCTGCTCGGCTCTCCCATCCAAATTCGTGAACGGGCTACCCCATAGGAAACTCCGTCTGCAAATTTCCATCCTTTGAAACATCACGAAAATAAAATAAGCTGCAGCCACTTTGAGTAATAATCATTTGAATGAAATATTTGCTACTTTCAGATTTTTTTTTTTCTTTCAGATGATCCTCTTGTTTTGCATGTGAAAAAAATCGTCTGAGATTTACAGCCCTCCCAAACGGAGATAAAGCCTTGGCAATGAGTTGGAAACCTGTTGTAATCTGTGATCCAGGAAACAAAGAGCCTCATTAATGCAGAGACTTTGGTGAGCCTTTGATGTTAGCTAGCATAGCATTCACTCTCAGTTCCATTTGCATTTAAACATTCATAAAAACATCATCTCTGCTTCCTTTGCCTTAAGCAATTTAGGAGTAAAGTATAGCTTCTATTTAAAGAAACCCACTGTGGTGAGGCTTAGAATACAAATATCACATAATCTTCAAGCAGAGCAAATATTTTATCCTACATTTCTGGTGGGCACATTTAATAATGTTACATTTAAGACCCAAAATAAAAGATCCATCTTATTTTCATTAACCTTACACCACACATTTGAGTGAAAAGAGAGAAGAGGCCCAGCTAACGCTAAATATACTACATACCAATTTGTGGAAGTAAGAGAATCCAGAGGATTTCACATTATTCACAAAAGCTGATTTTTGAGAAACTGGATGCCTTCAGCAAGGTGCCTAAATCCATGTTTAGGCACAGGCCACTGAAGATTTTGAGCAAGGCTGGTTTGGTTTTTTCTGTGCGTAGTTTTCTGAGCTGCAGAATCGTCATGTTGGGGTTAGAATTGAGTCAAAAAAGAGGCTTTTTTTTTTTTTTTTAGCAAACAAAAGTGAAAATAAAAGTAAAAAAAAAAAAAAATCAGAATAAGGCCAACACGTGGGGGCTTTCTTCCAAGAGAAGTCCCTGTTGCTCCCTCAGCATCCTGAGAGAACAGCAGCACGTGGGGAATTTGGGGAACCGCTCAGAAAACAAAGGCCTGCCCATCCTATTATTCCCAAAAGCGTTGTTCACAAACACAACTCCGAGAAGTGGGACAGGGCTAAAAATACTCAAGCCAGGTTAACTTGATGTTTGGAAATATTCAACTCAGGTTGCCCAAGTTCAGCGTACCATTAAAAATAACAGAGCGAGTTGCAATTGATCCCGTGTCACATCGGGAGGTTTTTATGTTTTCACTCCTAGGAGCTAATATAAGGAAATCTTTATGTTCGGTGCCATGAGTCAGTTTAGCCAGACTATGTTTTAAGCATTATAAGCAAGTTTCCTATATGATGAATGTCCAAAATTAAAAATTGAAATGGAAAACACTTAAAAACAACTTTACCTTGGATAAAATATTTCTGGAGCTGGATCAAAGTAAAGCAAAAAGCCTGGCTTACTTGTCAGATCATATCTGCACTGAACTTCAAGGTTTGATTTGTATTATTTACATGGAAAAGGTCCCAAGAAACCAATTTGGCACTAAGTATCTTCATTACGTTTTTTCGCTTGTATGGGTGATTAAATCAATCTAGGGTTCCTATTTTAATTTTTTTTGAAAGGTGCAGCCATCTGTGAATTGAGGAACTTTTCTGATGTCACCGTTGTGCTTCAGACTCACATTCTTTTTTTTTTTTTTTTTTTTTTTTTTTAATAAGGAGGCCTTTAAAGTGAGGGAGCACATTTGTTTTCACTGTTAGAGCTCCTAACTGTCCTTCCCGTAAGTGTTTAGAATGTAAGGTGCCTAATAAGTTTTTAGGGCATTGTAACACCTGCAGATAACAGTAAACCAGATTAACCCATAACCGAGTCTGTCCGTCTGTCAGTCCATCTATTCCTCATCCTGCATTTATCAACACGCGGAGAGGCATTATGTGGCTTCACCATATGCATTATATTAAGTGAAGGCTCTCCTTCAAAGTCAATGTAAATGTTGCCACTAACTCCTCTTAGGCTAGGGTTTCACTCTCTGTTCCATTAAAAAGGGCTTCGGACGGAAGCACTTGGATTTATTTAATTTAGCTTATTTGTTTTCTCAGGTTTTTATTCATTTAATAGAATCAGTTTGGATTAGCTTCCATATTACCCTCTTTGGACACATTTTATCCTCTCGTACAAGCCCGTGTGGTGTAAGGGCCACATCTATCCCTGGCAGGCAGAGCGCCCTACATGTGCCTGCCTATTTCATTGTGTTTGGAGCAGACAGGTTTCCCTGACAGGTGAACACGAGTCAAAGTATTCTCTGATTTAAGAACAGACTCTCGTTTTTCAAAACCAGTTAACCAATTCTGCCCTAACCGAGGAACCTTCTAAACATTCACCATTCTCCTGGAGAAACAATTGCACGGCTGTCCCACAAGGACGGCCTGACTGATAGGTTGGCAGTGCGAAATTTTCAGATGAGACAGATAAAAACTCCCGTGTGTGTTCCAGCTGGGAGCACGAGCTCCTGGAGAATAGGCTGGTACCAGCTGAACTACTCCTGGCAAGTGACCAGAGTAAATCAGGCCACTGAAAGCTCTGTTTTGCCCAAAGGGGTTTACGCTGGTATAATTACCTCAGCATAGTCATAGCAGGAACATTTCCTTAGTCTAGACAAGCTCTAATGGGTAAAATAGATCTATCGCTTGCAACTGAAACATCTCGACCCAGCTAAGACATGAACGGAGCCTCGGTGCCTTTCACGTTGTCTCCCCTTTGCTCGCTGTACTTGGGTTTGAGTTGGAGCCTCCTCTGCTTTTGTAGGTCTGGGATAGGGAAAGGGGTCAGGCAGGTAGGCGCTCAGCCATTTCCCTGCTTGTTTCACTCTGCCCATCTTAATCCTGCACGATCTTAATATTCGTTTGACTTCATGCATTGATCTCAACATACTTAAAGGATTCACAGGCAGCTGCCAAGAGATTGCTTTTAAAATACCAGAAGAACATCGACTCATTGACATTGCAATATTTAGGTTGCTTTTGAATGTCTACATGGTTTTCTGGAAATGTTTCCGGCTGTCTTAACTGGAGATTCCTCTTTTCCCTTTTGGGAGGCAAACAGCGAAGGTCCAGGAGTTGGTGCCGGCATCCCTCTTTCTCCAGGAAATTCTAATGAAAGCATCAGCTCTCTCAAAAGACTTTATCAGATGTAAAAAGCCATAGTGTGAAATCCATTTTGGAGAGTGTGATCTTTGGATAACTCCCTGCTTGTACAGCACAGTGTGGCACAAGCCCCTGTCAAATCTCCCTAATGCAGTTTTGGGTTTTCTCTGTGTTAAAAGAATTCTGTTTCAATGTTGTCAGCTTGTCAGACTCTCTTCAGGCAGTTTTCACTTACTAAGTCTTTTCTTTGCTCCTGATACAAACAACAGTTCAGATTATTAAAGGACTTTTAAGACTCACCTATTTTTCACACCGAGTATTTTGTTCACCTCGTGCTTTTGGACCTGGATCAACCAACTGGCATCGTGTTTAATATTTCTTATTACTTTCATTGTTAGGTTCTCAGGCACTTGCCCAATGCTGAGAGATTTGAGTTTCAAACAGGAAGGAGCATGTTTATTTGTTTACAAAAACACTTTTCCAGGGCTGCATCCTGTGGTCATACAATCATCCAAGTAGTCCCTGCTCCCATGAGTCATCCCTCTAAATTAAAAGGACCCATGGAGATGGATTTGCAGAATCATGCTCATTGCTTCCACAACTACTCTTCTATAAGCCATAGGGAAAGGTATGTTGATTTTGGGGTGTATAAAACCTTAGTTTTAACAGTTGAAAGTACTGAAGTACTGCTTTCCTTTTTTTTTCTTTTCTTTTTTTTTTTTTCTTTTTCTTTCTCTGACATTGTCCTGTACATGTTAATAAAACCCTTACAAGCCCATGGAAGTAGCCCCTTGCTGTCCATTACTGGCTTGCTACCATTCACATAAAGTACACTTTGTCCTGCAATTGCTGTTTGTACATTGGATGGAACAAAGTACAGGAGAAATCCAAATATTGTTCTTTGTGCTCAAATGCTGGTCAGACATGCTGTCCTGGCTGCAGCTGAGCCTGGTGAGGAGGCTGTCATCCAGAGCCAGCCTCCAAGTGCCCCGTCCCTTCTTGCACATCTTACGTTGAGGGTGACCGTGCTCAACCAGATGGGGCAGAGTCATTTCCCACAGAGGCATTCCCCACTCTGCTTCTATCAAAAATAACCCATTTTAAGAAGACGGCCCTGTTGTTAAAAGGGCACTAACTAGAATAATTTCCAAACCATGTGTTAGATAGATCTGACTGTGGATCATCGCTGACAACGGGCTGGGTTGCAGCAATGAACGGCTGAACTGGGGGGCGGACAGTGACCTGCTAATTGGGTTTTAGTTCTGACCTGGGATATCTGAGTGGGGAGCTGCTGTGTCTGGGTGCTCAGGAGAGCAGGGAAAGGAACAAGACCCAAAGCAGAGGCTGATTTGCTGAGAGGTAGCTGTGGGGACTGGTGCTGCTGCTGGGGAAAAGTGGACAGGGTTTGGGTTTATTACAATATTCTTGACTGCAGCTCTTTCTGTGATCCCCACATTAGCACATCAGACTCCTGCAGAGCAGAGCTGCAGGCTCTGGCTTTCCCCTGCCTTACATGAACATACATTTAAGTCTCACGGCAGGAAACCCACCCCAGTTCTCTGCAGTTTGATCACCCCCTTTCCAGCGTCTGAGTTATGCAGAAAGAAAGGGTGAAAGAAATGGAAACAGCTGGTAGGAAGTGAGACTAAAAGCAAATTGTCAGGATAATGGTGGTGGGATAGGCTGCCCAGATCGGAATCCAAAGGAAAACGGCTCCAGTGTAGAAAAGCCACCCACATAATTTGGGGCATATAGACCACTTCTGATTCATGACTTCCATGGCAAAAGGTGTCTCCCCCTGCACTTTTTACCCCTAACGCCATTGTTAGTTTATGATTGTTGCCTTTGTAGGAAATAAGAAAAAATAACTGAAGCACTGAGGGAGGAAAGGAAGCAGGGGAAAGAACATAGGACTAGGTGGGAAATACTGAATTTATAAATGTTCAAATGAAAATTATTAGAAGGAGGAAAGAACCGAGCAGATTTACAGATCTGAATTCTGCTTTCTGCTAATGAATGCTGAACTCTTCATTTACGACTTGGACCATATTTTTATTTATTTTTCAAATTTTATTTATTTCAAATCTTTACTGATGACTCTTGAGACTAACTGTCAACAGTCAGGGCGAGCTTGCCAGCTTCATACTTTTCTGTTCTTCAGACCAAAAATGAAAGTGTGAAGGAAAGGTAAATGCTAAAGGGAGGCTTTTATTCCCACAGCATTTATGCCACCCACCCCTTATCCTTGCTGTTTCCCTCCTATCAAGAGTTTCATTGCTTCCCCTAGCTCCAATGGATGTGGGGGACTTTGTGCAAAGCACAGCGTGGTTACTCCTACCTACATCTCTGCACTTCTGAAGGAGCTCTAAAGAAGTCAGATTAAAGCAGCATTAAAAGCTGTGCTACAAATCCTACCATATTAAGCAAGACAATCCCTGTAGTTGTTTTGGGCTAGCTGAACAGAAGGGGTGCCTTTGAGTTGAACTACATGTTTCAACAGTATGTTGTTCTGAAAAGTGTTGTATATGTGCCGACATCCGCTGCTGGCATGTGTACAGACTGAAGCTTGCCAGCTCCTCCTAATCTGGAAAGAGGAGACATGCAGTGTTAAGTACATGTGTCATCACTAGTCGTTCCCCCCCTACCCCCTGAATTTTATCATTTGGTTGTGCAATGCATTTGAACCAAGTCAGCCCATTTAGTTTAGATGAACTTAGGCCAAATAACTGTACTGGAGCTGACTTCAGAGGCTTGAGAGGAGCTGCTGGAGTAGGTCTTCCATAAGTAAATGCACTGTTGTGCTCCTTGTGCTGCTCTCAGACAAAGGCCTTTTGGTAGGGCTGCAGCTGGAGGGAGGGAGAGCCCCTAAGAAAACAGGCATGCCATGCAGCTTATTGCATCATATGACTTTGGACTCTCATCATGTTAAATCTGACAGGCAAAACAGCACCAGGCCTAAGCAGGGCTTACAAAGGGGACTTCAAGGAAACCCCTGCTGCAAGGGATGCTTTTGGTGACTCAGTAGGTGACATGGCATCTTCTGAGTCAGGCCTGAGCCAGTGTTCTAGCATGACGTTAGCACACCTAGCTTGAGATGTTTTCTAGGCTGAAAGCCTGGCTACTTTTGCTAGTAAAGGTCCTGGGAAACTTTTGTACTCGTACAGATGGCTATTCCAGTGTCCTGGTCAAAGTCCAGCCGTATTGATCGTGTCTTCCTCTCAAACTGTTTTGTACAGAGTCATTTATTGCTCCTTTTAAAGCTGTGACCGTGGTCTGTCCCGCAGTCCTGAAGCATGACTGCAGCTCGCTGTGACACACCTTAAGCGAGTTAGTTGGAAACTAACACCTGTGGAACCACAGCGTCAGCTGCCAAGTATTTATAAGGCAGGGGGCTCAGTCTCCCTCCTCCCCTTTGTGATGGCTCAAGCACTTGTGGTATGTGAGCTTACCCATTTAAAAGAGGCTTGAGTATGTCCATAGGGGTTGTAGGCATACCTTGGGGTTTCTGGGCTGACTTGTGCTGTCTTGTGTGGCTCTGTGCTCTACCATCAGTGCCTCATGGATCGTGGGATATGCTCGGGAGTTACCCCCAGCTTTCTTCTGTTTTTCTGAAGTGGCTTTGGTGCTCCTTATCTCACCAAAAAGCATGCTGATAGCAGAAGCCCTGAGTACAGTCAGAAGTTGAACACATGTCTTGGTGGATCCTAGTCCAGATTTAGCTTGAGACCCTCAGTTTTGGACTGAGGTGTATGGGAATTTGTGTCCTTAATCCTGTGGTGACTCTGTTAGTTGCCTGCTTGTGCTCTGTGTGGATCCCAGGATGAGGGAGTAGTAGCAGATGACACGTTTCTGAAAGCTATGGAGAAGTGGAAGGCTTATAGTTGCAAGAAGGGACAGTGTGGTAACGGACAAACAGAAGTTGCTAAAAGTTTTGGTGACTAGAGAAGGAAGCACAGAAGCAGAGACTTTAGAACAACTAGAAGAACAAGTATATAATCTGATATTCCATTTTAAAGGCTAAATTTAAATTATTTTATGAGATACTTTCATCTTAGTATAGGTTAGCATTCCTCAGCTTTTTATATTCGTATATAAATATTTTTCTTGAAGTAAAGTCAGCCTAATTGGAAGTAAGAGCTATTCTATGTCACTTATTTTAATACTCTAATATATTTCCCCTAGTTAATCATTTCTATTTCTAAATATAAATTTCCTTTCCTTTTCTTTCAAGTCACTTAAAATGAAAGGGCCAGCTTTACTCTTTGACCTTCTCTAACAAGCAGACCCTTGAAATGCAGCATTTCCAGAAAGCAAGCTGTAGGAACAACAGATGGATTTAGTAAATTACAGCCTGCAGATGAATTGTATGAGGAGTAAGTTTGAGATGAAGTCTTAAAATACACAGAAATTTTCTGTGCTCTAGCTTGTTTCTTGCTGTCAAGCACTGCCTGTTAAATGCGTAATTTGTGTGATGTTAGCTTTCTGTACTGATTGATTGGTAGAAGTCATTCCACCCCAAATTACCAGCTATTTGGGTCTCAGCCTGCAATCTTACCCAGCCAGAAGACCGTGTCCTCTAGGTATGTTTTGGTATTTTGCATTTCTTTTATTTGCTGAAGGTATTCTGACAGACTACTTACGCTGATCAGCAGATTCTAAAACCTGTTTGTGGTTTCCCAGGGATTTCATAGACAAATTAGTGCATGTGTATTTGCAGGACAGGTGACTCCTAAATGATAAAAATGTAGTTTATAATCAAAGCACCTTTCTTGTAACAATAATCTTGAGATAAGTGTTTGCCTATCTTCCCATGTGATAATCCTTTTGGAGATTAACAACTCATTTTTCAAAAGCATGGTCTTCGTTCTGCAGACCTTGCTGACATAACTAAATCTTGCCGAGTTTATGAGGTGCACAGACTGCGGGAACGGACATTCATCTCAACGTGTTTCCTCGATGTAATTTAGGTGTTGTTCTCAGGTTTGAAATGCCATAATGCATTTGAGATAGAATAGCAGCAGTAAGTTGTCATTGTGATCAAACACAAACATTCTGTAGGGTAGAATAAATTATTTGCATGGGTGTGATGAATGCTTGAAGGGAATTTGATAAATTGCACGTTGAGCACTGGGAAAATATCTGAAAATAATCCATGTTGTTCTTTGTGGTTTCAGAAATTTAGCATTGAAAAGAGACTGTCACTGGCTCAGGTTATTGTGTAGTATTATTAAAGGTCTTCTGAAATGAACACATCTAAGATAAGGCAATCAATACAAGATCAGGTAGGCTCATGACTTTTTACATAAATAAGGACTTCTCATATTCAAAAGAAGGGCAACACACTTTACAATGTGTTCCTCTGCTGTCTGATTTTGCAGTCTCTTGAATTTTAGACCATTTGTGTGACAGGCTTCAGTGAATCTCTGTATCAAAATTTTGCATGGAACCAATGTTCAGTATGGGACTTGGAGGAATTGTCTGCTTTAACTAAAGTATAATTTCCTTTTGGAAGGAAAAGATGCTTATGGTAATGATAGGGGTGGTAAGAACAACCTTGTCAACACTTGGGAAACGTGCAAAATATTCTCAGTTCTGCTTTCTGCTTGACCTCTGAACGCAGGCTGCAATATCAGCAGCTGTAGTTCATCACCATCCACTGCGCTGGTCTGCACATCACACCCACTGAGGACCTCTCAGTGTGCGTCTCGGATCCCATCTCTGCGTGTGCCCTGGCTTCCACACAAAGGAAACCAGTGCATGTGGGGAAGGGTGTGCATGCAGATCTCCTGCAATGGAGTCAGCATGGGGCAAGGGTGTGTACCCAGGGACCATGATTGCAGGGTGTATTGCAGAGAGCATCTGCCCAGCAGTGTAGATACTGCCTCTAGGGAACTTCAGAAGAGTGTCTGGCACTGTAATGCTCTGCTTGCAGAGCAGGTCTTAGTGCGACAGTACTTAATGTGCTGGTAGCATTCAGTGGCCAGGCTACAAATATGCTTACACTTGGTAATGGTGTTAAAGACTCCACAAAATTTTCCCATAACTCTCAGATCCAGGCAGGAATGCCTCTATGAGAAACAGTTTAGAATGCAAACTTTAGCAGTTAACTGCTCTAAAACACCAACACTAGCCTGTATCCGTGACTTTCTTCCAAGGTGGTCATTGAGAGTGAAAATACCATCTTTTTTTTTTTTTTTTTCTTTCCTGCTTTTGAAAAGGTTTATCCCATATAATTTATCAGCATGGTAGGTTCTCTGCATTCCTAGGGTTACTCATGTGTAAAAAGGCTGCAGCAATGCACAAGGGCTGGAATAGTTTTTCCATGATGTGATTTGTTACTGCTCTAAGGTTTGCAGTTTCATAATATGAGTACTTGATGCAGAATATCACTGAGTTGTTGCTGTAATCAGACAATACTTTTCCTAAGCCACTCACAGCAAGGCTACATAACGGTTTAAGATCTGAAATGTCCAGCTGAAACTCTACAGAGAACTGCTTATGGAGACAGAATGTAATTACCCATGTTGGAATCTGGCCAGGTTTCCAGGGTTAACACCTTTCATCTTGACATCAAATCTTTAATGACCACACGTGGTAAAGACATTTGTTTAACATCTTGTTTGGGAACATAACATTTCCAGTGTTACCATGCCCCTTTTCTCATACTGGAGTATTAGTTCAGTATTGGTCTGAAAGAAAATGGCTTTCTAAGTCACCAGCAATACTTCACACACAATCACACATTTCGTTTGAAGATTCCTATTTGAGTATAACCAGGTTCTACTGGTCTGATTTTTTTATTTTATTTTTTCTCTTCTCCAAATGATCTCTCTCTCTTTAAGCTAATAGCAAACACTGCAATTGCCTTTCTTTCCAGGTTGCCAAATAAAATAATCAGAGAAGTAGGCATTGTGATTTTGGAAAGATACCTTAGAAAATTAAGGGGAGCAATGACAGCATGTTCTCACAGTGCCAATTAAAACACTGCTGAGGAGATTCAGCACTACTTCCTGGAGAACCAAGCTGACAAGAGATTCATAGGGATTCACTCAAACAGAAGAATCACAAAAAGGCTCCTCTCTGCTTCTAAGCATATGGCATAACGGAATACTGTACAGCTTGTTGTCCTGTCTGTGACTTTCTTGAGCAGTAAGCATCATTAGAAAATGGATGGAACAATCTGAATTATCCTTAAAGAAGGTTGTGGTATTTGAGATGGTCTGGCTAAAGCAAAGAATCACTCGTTGTATTTACCTATTAATTAATCTTGTTTGGGATCTAACAAAGATATCTCTGTAAGACCAGCAAACATTTTAAACTTTCAACTCTTAAAAAAAGGCTCAAACAAGTTTAAGTAGAAAATTTGAGATGCTTTGAGTAAAAGCACAAAAAGAATGTGTGCATGGGGGCAGAGGCAATCATGAACCCCTCATAGTATACTGCATACAAACAGTATCCAGTCTGTAATTCCTCATGGACATAGAGGTATGCCTCTTGCTCAGCAGCAGTTTTAATTGCTGAATGAACAAATAGATCCCAGTGTTCTCTTACAATAAACTGTATGATCTTCTACATATGCCAGGGTAGTTCGTAAGACTTCAGTCTCGTTTTTTTTTTTTGTTTTTGTTTTCCTTGATTGCACATCCGTGATGTGAAGGTCTACCACAGCACTATATACCAACTCCTCTTCAGATGCTTTGCTACGAAAGTACTTAAGTACCTTCATTTTATGTACTGGGGATGTGAAGCACAGAGATGTTACTTGCACAAAGTTGGACTGAACAGTTGTTCAGTCTATTTCTTAGCCTCTTCCAATACTGATACCAGAACACACCACTATGAAACACAGGGAAATTGGGTTTGTCTGTTTTTTATAACACATCTCCTGAGCTCAATGTGAGCATGCATGGTTTCTGTACAATGCATCTTTGCTCACATGAAATAGCATTTTAATTGCAGTAAAATTCTAGCTTGTGAACTGAAGCAAGTGAAGGCTAAATAAGTGCTTTCTCCATCCTATAACGGATCAGGGCAGGAGTGTATGGTGCTGAGGGGCTCCTGTCAGGGCCTGGGGTGCTTCATGCTGGCTGCGGCTGTCCCATGGCAGCAGCTCTCTGCCATCTCCTGGTGGGGTTTGAGCAACCGTTGGTGCTGGCTGATGGTGTCTGTGGTTAACCCACTTCAAAGACAAGCTGCCCACTGGCTTGTGGCCCCCAGTGAGGATGGCTGCTGCCTTGCAGGGCAACGTGTGGGCCAAAGGGCAGCAAAATGGCCAGCCTTCCCCTCCAGCCCAGTGCCAATGGGGACGATGACAAAATGGCTGACAGCCAGCTGGGCAGGCAGGAGGAAGGCAGACTTAACAAGCCTGTGCTTGTGGTGGCCCTGCTTCTCCAGACCTTCAAACCCGAGAAGGTTAAATGCAGAAAAGCAAGGCGTTTCTTGCTGCTTCTGATGGTGGCGTGCTGCGGGCCGGCTGCTGCAGGGCCGAGGTTGTTCGCTGGGAGTCCGGTGCCTGCTGAGGAGCCATCTGTCCCTGCGGGGCAGGCAGAGGAGGGGGGACAGGAACAGCCGTGCCCCTCTATCCTGCTTGGAAAGAAGGGCAGGCCAAACATCTTCACCTGTTTCTTTCGGAGCTTTTTTAATCACATGATTTTAAAAATCAAATCTCTGGATTTTTTTTTTTTTTTTTTTTTTTTTCCTCTGTGTGCAGTCTGACTAATGACTTCTGTAAACTTGTGTTGGCAGAACTAACAACAGGTTAAATAAAGTGACTAATTGTTTTCATTCATCAGCTATTCATTGCAAGAGCAATTACAGTTTCAGCATTCTGCCCCCAAATGAGGGCCAGATCCTGCAGTCATGTATGATTTATATTACCTGTCTGCATTCTCTAGCAGAGAGGTGGCTATACTCTGAGTCTAGCCCCTTCTTTTAAAAACTGTGACTTTGAATCCAGATCAGAATTTGAGCAATCCATGGTACCCAAAGCTCATCTGGATTTCAAGCATGAGATGAATTACAATCTACTTCTGACATTTGTTCATAGGGTGCAAGGAGGTGTTAAGAAAACTTCACTTGGCTTTTTCTGTGAAGAAGAAATTTAGCACCAAAGTCAAATTGCCATACTAATTCCAAGGCAGGAGGTTTGTTTTGTGAAGCAGGCTAAGTATTTCTACATTGTTAGTAATCTTTTTGTTTTCCCACATACAAGATTCAAGAAAAAAAAATCCCCATAGCGAGCGAAACTTGAGTTTTGCTAAGCACATCTAGTCTTTGAAAGGGCCAGTTAAATTTGAAATGGTTAAATAACATACTAATTTCTTCACCTGCCTATTTTAGAGGCAAAACAGCCTGTGTAAGCTGTCCTGGGAATGGAGCTCTTGCTTCTTGATGGAGTAGTGCTGGGGAGCAATTCTGTAAATGTGTAACTGTCTGGGATTTTGTCATACTTGTGTGGTTAGAAAGGGTATCTGGACAGAACTGCTCAGCAGGGATTCAGGTCTCTTCCTGATGTCCACTTGTGGTCATGTATGGTGTTTGATTGGGGCACAGGGAGTGTTCAACCCACTGTTGCAGTGGGAGAAATGGAAAGGAAATGTGTAGGAAATGGAGTCCTATCGCCATAGGCAATTCCATCGGTGAGTCTTCCTTGCTTTCTCCCCCTTCCTCTTGTCTTCTCATGCCATTTCAGTGCAGCATAGAAGAGGCATAGAAAATGTCTACTTCAGTTATACCTCAGAGCTGAAATTCAGGTAAAATCCAAGTAAAGACAGTTTCACTGGGTACCGTTGAATTCTGGACCTGGGAAATGTGTAATATTCCTTTGTCTTTCTAGTGGGCAGAAGGAAAAATAAGGCTTTGAAAATCATTGCGGTCTTAAATAGGAATTTTCTCATCTAATCCAAACTTCGTAGCTTGATCCTATTTCTGCTACTGCAAGCTACATTTGTGTATATGATTGCGTATGATACTTTGAAAGGTACGGTGTTCATGCCTAAATCCCTTATCTGCTCCTCGTCCACAAAACAGCTGTAGTTGGTAGCAAGTAGTTCATGGAGGAAAAAAAAATCAAAGTGAAAATGGTAATCTTAATGCTACTTTGTACTTGGCAGATCTCAAAAACATTTCACAAAGTGATGGTGCTTCATTTTAAATCCTTCAGTCACTCAGTGTGCTAGTTAAAGGGAGGAGAAGTGTTTGTTTGCAACTGAGCTATTAAATGTAGGATTTGTGTCTTATAAAGTGGCAGTGCTGCTTTTCAAGGCTTATTAGGAATGCTGAATATATTCAGGTCCTACAGCACTTAAAATGAATGCAAAAATCATTGCACTTCAATGGAAGATGGAGAGAGAAAGTTGTTCCTATTCCAGTATCTTCCCCAGTGAGTGTCCTGAGTAGCGTCGTCTTGAATTGCACAAATATTGTACCTAGGTTTTGAATATTCTGGAAGTAATATTTAATGCTAATGGGTAGCAAAGTGATACAAGACACATGAATCTCATAACAATTTAATTGCATCTTAAAGCAATGCAATTCTATTACAACATCAAAACTACTTTGCATATATATATATATTTCTCTTCGCAATGTGATTTATGAGCAGTAATTAACTCAACCTTTTAACGCCATGTGACAGGTGTTGCTGGGCCCATTTATGAACTAGGCAAGCTGAGGCACAGAGGTGTCAAATGTAGCTTGTCAGTGATGGTATTGCAAAATGAAGACAAGAAACCAGGAATCTTGAATCACGGTCCCTGTTGTACTGTTGATAAAAGAGAAGATCATGAAAATCCATTGGGCTTGCTACAAAGTCTGGCAAACTTTAGAAACTTACAAAAGCTTTTAAAAGCAGAGGGTTTATCTTTATTAAATGATGAATGCAGGAGGTTTTTAAAATAATGTTGAAGAAATGCGTCTAAACCATGATGGAATAAGAATCAATATAAGTTGTTAAAAAAAAAAAAGAAATCCTGCTGGAATTGATTTTTTTCTCTCATTCAGCAATGTTTAAATTCTATGCTCCCTTTACATTGTTTTATCAATGTAGCATAGAAGGCTTTTAAAAATACAAATGGCAGGTAGCTTGTAGAGTACCATACCTTGGTGCTCATGGACCATGGGCTTCCTTCTACCTCTGTCATCAGCAGGACTGAGACTTTCTATATCACAGCCCTAAATGGAAGGGGTAGCTGTGGGATCTATGTGGTTTATGCTTACAGGATCTTGCAAATCCCTGCTGGAAGACTGACCCCAGTGCTCTCTGTCAGTGTTGTCTCTGAAAGACATGAAAACAAAACTTCCCTTCCTGGTTTTGTGTTGCTGCACCGGCTCAGATGACTCTCGTGTACCTGTGTCAGGCTGTAAGCTTCCGAAATTATTGTAGTCTGCCTCTGGCTGGGTTAGCAGAGTCATTCTGTTTTATGGTCCTTCCCCTGCCTTATCCCTCCTTGCCCTGCCCACACTTTGGAAACCTCATAGAGTGGTTTGATGCTCCTGACTGGGGAAAAAATGTGCTCGGAAAAAGATGCTCCCGTCAAGGCAAAATTTACTGCGTACCACTGCAGTCTCAACAGAGCAGACTTCACAGTGCCTCTCAAATACAATTTTCACCCTCAAATACACTGCTGCTGATGTGGCTGTAATGCTTCTGAGGCTGAGATGGAGTAAAAACTATGAACACAGGCTTGCAATCATTGTCTCAAGAGGGTCTGCTCATGCAAGTCCTTCTAGATCGATAAGAGGTGTGTTAAGTATCAGCTAACACTGAGATCAGGGTATGCCCAGGTGTAAAGTATGCTTTAGAAGCTAAGGAAGGGAGAAGGAGATTGCACAGAGAAGAAAGAGGAGAAGGTTTTAGGAAAATACATGTCTCTAAACCTCTATTTTACAGCAGTATATACAAAAGAAGAAATGTATCTTGTACTTTGTTTCCTGCAAGTACATTCATATTAGTAATATGGTAAGAATTTCAAAAGATCCACCTTGCTAATTGGCAGGATGGAAACATGTGAAAACTTGATAAATATGCCATGGGGACTTGCCATGTGCTTAAATCTTGGAAAGGGAAATTCTTTATTCACATATGAAACTAACAGCTATGTAGTAGTGGAAATAGTATTTCTTTTTTTATGGAGATTTCTGCCGCATGGCAGATGATTTAATCAGGGGATTTTTTTAATAGAAAAGGAAAAGTAGAACACGGTTGTGGGTAATTAAATATAGGAGACCCTATTTCTGGTTTTAGTGTAAATGCACTTATTATTTGTAAACCTGACTCATTTGTAAAGATATATGTATATTAAGAAAAAAAAAGTCATGCATTTGGGATTATTCAAGTCCTTGTATGAGTGCAAGCAGTACTTTATAAACGGGTATCAAAATGTTCCACGGTAATGGTCTGGGCTAGCAGTACAGTTATTGCTGTCACTGATGTACACATTTTATATGTTTATTTTCACATGCAGCTATATTCAGCTCTGGGAAATGTTTTTACTCTTTGCAGAAAAGTACTTAGAATCAGGTAAGCAGATAATAATTTTGCTGAAAAACCTAAATGAACTTTTAAAACACATTCTCAGAACTGGTCAAAAACAAACGCAAAACAAATAGCTTCTTAGGACCCTGTGAGCTTTGCAACCCATAGGACTGGATGGCTTGAGATCCTGATGTTGCCTTGGGCACCTGATTCAACTCAGAATCCTGCCGACTTGTAAGACAATCCTTGCCTATTGTTTGTTTGGTGTGTTGCTTTTTTATTTTATTTTTTTTTTTTTACCTCTGGCTGAAGGTGCAAAGTAAAATAGGTCTGTGGTCCTGCTCCCATTAGAGCTTGTGAGAGTTTGCTTACACTGAAGTCACTGACAAAACCCTCAACAGCTTTAATGGGGGCAAGAACAGGCTCACCGTGATTTAGTCTCAAGTGTTCAGCTCAAGGCAGAAAGACGGGGGCTCTTTGAAAATGACAACTTGTGGGTTTTGGAGAGGTCATTAACATATTTGTCATGGGGGAAAGAGGGTAAATAAGGAACTTGAAAAGAAAGGCAGATATTAATTACGCTTCAGACAACATTGCTGTGTGCTGATGACATGCTGTAGCTCTCCAGACGACTATAATTTGCAAGTGAACCCAAGGAGTATGAGACTACAACAAGCCAAGCAATTAGTTCTTCCTGAGTTGCAAGAGTGACATCATGTGTGCAAAACATGCCTTCGCCTTCAGCTACCAACACATACTCATTTATTTTTCCTGTAGGGTCACTGTTTGCTGTGAAGGCTATTAAATCATACTTTGGATGGAAGTGCTAACTTCCAGAGTCTAGTGTGTGAGGGTCCCTGGAGCACAGGTAAAGAAACCCTTGTCCAAAGCATCAGCTGTCAGCAAAATCAGCTCCTGTATCTTATTTAGTGGCATGTAACTGGTCTGCAAAATTCTTGTATATTTCATCTTTGTTGTATTTCTTATATATGTCTTTTTGTTATACTTCCAGAGTCTTGAAAATGTATCCCTGCTGAAGGGATCTGCCCCAACAAATGTTTTCCAATCTGGAATTTGTCAAGAAATTGATGGAAAAGGTGAGGGGTTGCTTTTATGAGCTCTTCATTGTAGTGACTTCTGGCAAAAGCAAGGAGTTTATTTAAATAGGAAATGTAGTAGAAACAAAATAATTGATTGATTGATGTTAAATGTATCTGAGAGATTTCCATGAGTGTGAGTGACTATAGCTTGGATCACTTAATCTTTTGCACTGCATGTGTTTATCAAAGATACTGTAAGGATCTATCTAATACTTAGAGAGGAATAAATTACAGCATTGATCTACAGAGACAATTGCATTTGTTCTTAATCAAATACATAGTCCCACTGGAGTCACATACTACTCATGTGAAGTAAATTAAGCTTCTGCTTAAGTGCTCCGTAGAATCAAGAGCCAAAAAAATCTCATGAAGATTTTTCAGCTCCTTTGTCTGTTACAAGTACGATGCAAATTGCTGTGTAGCTTTTGATTTTTTTTTTTTTGTCTGGATTAATGAGAAAGAAAAATGGAATCTGAACAGACTTGACCTTAGGGATGTGTTTCAGTGTGTGAAAAGCTGCTTTATCTTTTGAAGAAAACTTACAACAAATGCAAAATGAGCATTTCACCACTATTGTGTTTTCTAAACATAGCAGTGGGCACAGGGGTTTGGCAGAGGAAATGCAGAATGGGGCCACAGCGAGCACAGCACAGAGCTGGGGGGTCTTGTATCAAACGGGAGCAAGTTTCACCCACGTGATGTGATGCCTTTGTGGTTCTCCACATGGCTGTGTGCTTGTCTCTGTTTCCCAAATCTGGTTAGTGTTTGATGCCCAGTGTTGGTTACTCTCTGTTGTGTGCTTGTGTCTTCCAGTGAAGTTGATGGGAAAACTTCTCTTAGCATCAGCCCAGTCATGCCCATGAAACTCTTGTGCTGCACTTCATCTACTCTGCAGATCTGAAAGTCCGGGCTGACTTCAGTGTTGCAGGATATTTGGGTCTTGTTGCCCACCCCATGCTTTTAACAAATAATTTATATTGTTTTCATGTTTGTTTCTAGCTCACAAGTTTACATAGTCACCAGAAGCTTCTAAGATTGGAACCTGAGGAAAATAGAAACCTGTTCTCCAAAGCCAGCAGGTTGTCTTAATAGGAGTTGTTATTGCCATTATTAAGAACATTAATAAGATTATGTTACCCAAAGGTGGGAATGAGTCTGTTGCTGGACTGAGCCTGGGATTTGTGACATCTTTTTCCTTACAAAGATGTGGCAAAAATCACCTAAGAGAAATGGTGAAGCTGAAGGTGGCTGTTCCACAGAAAGCCATGCTGCAGGGAGCTGGGCAGCCTTTTTGCCCTGTTGACATGCAGGGGTATTTCTTTTCTTTGTGACAACTTATGCCAGTGTAGAGAGATTACTGCAGAAAAGTGTACATTGAACACGGTGCACAAAGTTCCTGTTCTGTTTGCAGCGCTGAAGGAGGCTAGACATGGGAGTATGACAGTAAAAGTGCCATGCAGAGCACAAAGGGTGGAAAAAATTCTGAACCTCTGTAAAAGGGCTTGAACCCTGCTCCTCGGCTTCAACTGCAGGGACTTTCCTCAACTGAAAACCGAGGATCTCTTTGTACGAGGCTATTTGGTTCATTTCGTTATCTGTAGCTGCCAGCACGGCCACAGATGTGATAGGGGAAGCCACTGGTTTTGGTGGTGCAGACAAAAGAGGAGTAAGGCATGTTTGCATGAATTGTCTGTTTGGCTAACAAGCTCTGCACAGCCTGAAGACGCAAACCTCCTGCAGAGCCCAAATCTGCTTGCTTTGTGGACCATTCTGGTTGAATTATTCCTCTGGCAGTGCACCCCTTGAGCTAAACTTTAATAATGTAAAGCTGATGACAGCCTGGTTGAGGTTTTAAGTGCCTGGTTTTGATTAATTTCCTACATTTCAAGGGCAAAAATGTGTAAACTTGGTCTTTACTGAGTACTACACCACTCTTCATGTGTTGTTGACCTATTAAAATTGTACACCTTTTTTTGCCTACTGGACACATTTCCTATACTGGAGAGACAGATCTGGGATACTGCTTGTTCACATCAACACTTGACAATCTACCTAAAGTTGTGCAGGAGAACTGAGGTTGTGTTAAAAATAGTTTGGAAGTTTTCAACCTCAAAAAAATGAGTGTGAGCAGAAAGTGTAACTATTCTTAAACAAAAATCCACATTCTTGTCTTCTGTTTACCTTGCTGTACTGGCGCACTGTATACAGAAGTCATCTCTCCCTTTTATTCTGTGTGTGTGTGCCCATTCATATACCCACCAACCTCCCCTCAGAGCATGTAAGAGAGAATCTACTTGGTGGTTTTAATGAAAATGCAGTTTCATAGCTCTAATGATCAACAGCTGGGAAAATGCATGCTTTTCTCCTTCATCATCTCTAGACTTATTTGAAAGATCTTTGTTTTGTGGCTTTACTGGGTGACTTTCCTGATGAACTGATTTTTAAAAAAATCATTTAATTTCTTCGAAGACCATAGTGGTTACCATAGAAATACGTTAGTTGCAAAACAAGGAATAATTAGTTTATGTTTGTTCCTTTGTGTCTCCTAATTTCTTCCATTCAGGATTTTTAAGCATATAATTAAAGGGATTATTCAGCTTTGTGATTTTTTTCCCTCTATAAATTCATTTAAAGACAAAACTCTGATGTCTGTGGAGCATAAATAATAATGATTATATGTAGTAATTAGTCCAACCTGTTTGTCCACATAGCAGAATACAATGTGTTTTCCGTCGAAAGGCTGCAATGCTGACTAGTGGTCACTCTCGGCTTCGGCTGTGGCATTCCCAGTTATCTATCTCATCCTTTGTGGGTACTCGGCTAATTACCCTTAACAAAACCCCGCTGGGAAGTGGCCCTCTGCAAAGCACTGCGGGGCACCTTCCTGTGCCATTCATGTCGTGGGGTGAGCTGAATTCGAGGAGAAAGGCTCCAGAAGTCTCGATGGTCAGGCGGCAGTTGAGCAAGGCCGGAGCGTTGCGACACCGGGGTTGGAGGTGGTTGTTCAACGCCTCTGTGCTGGCGGGACTTGCCGAGTAGGCAAAGCTCTGCCCATCTGTGTGGAAGGGATGAAACTTGTAGGGCTTCTCCAGCAACATTTGTGAGGGACTGGGGGCTTTTTTTTTTTTCTTTCTTTTTTCTTTTTTTTTTCTTTTTTTTTTTTTCCAAAATGGCAGTTTGCTCTGGACACAGAGGCTCTTGGAGCCCTTCCGTTCACATTAGTTTAGAGGTTAGAGCGCTTTTTCTCCTAACGGCAAGTAGGTGCAAGGAGGCATTTTATTTTATTGTTTTAAGCACCAAGATGAATAAGCTGTCCTGTGAACAGGAACACAAGCTTAATGTTCTGTACTTAGTAAGGGAAAAACATCAAGAGCAGGATTTAAGTGCAGCCTCTGCCCACCCGAGCAGCACGCAGGTTGGTGGGCAGCGTGCTGCAGGTTGGGGAGAGGTCTGGCATCACACTCCTGGCATCCCAAGCCAATGCCCGCACCTCTAAGTCTTTCCATGGAAAGCAGAGGGATGCAGCCACTGCCGGAACCAGCAAATGTGCTACACTGCCGCTCCTGGGTCAGGCCTTTCAGGGGAAATACCAACTGCTGGTGCCGTGTGGCTCTCCGGAGGGCTCTGAGCTGGGCCCTGAGATGCTGCACGGGGCCCTGGCTATCAGTTAAATGCAGTCACTGGCAAATGGATGGGAGCGCTGAGCACTGCTGCTTTGGGTCTTGGGCTTCAGAGCCCATCTTTATGCATCTCTTTCCTTCCTTGACCATAATTTCCTAGCTTATCTTTTTTTTTTAATAACCTATGTATCACCTGGACACAAGAAGAGCCCAGATCAACTAATTTATGCCCCCAGACACATTGTCCCCGCTGCTCGCAGCCCCCCGTGCCTTCCCAGGATCCAGCCCTTTGGGGCCCTGAACCGGCTCGCAGCCGAGATCCGAACCCGCGGCCCCCGGAGCCCCCCGGGTGCGGGGCGGTGCGGAGCCCCCTGGCGGCCGGCGCTGGGATGGCTCCGGGCGCCCCCAGCCCGGCTCTGCCTGCACCGGCGGCTCTCGGGGCTCCCCCGGAGCGGTGCCACCGCTTTGTCGCCTCTCTGTTCCCACCACCGGTGTATGGGGACGCCGTGGGGTGCCCAGCCGGCCTCGGGTGGTGAGGGGCGAAGCGCCCATCCCTGGCTCCACCGAGTTCTGGCATCTCACACGCCCCTTGAGGTCCCTTCCGACAGCCTGGAGCAAACCTGCACGGGGACTGTTATGTTCTGCATACGTGTGCTGTCTGCTTTAAGCTTCTGCTTTAAGCTTCTTGAAATATAAAACTCATTTCCTAATACCAGGATGAGTTTTGGTAATAGTACATAATATCCGGGAGTGGGCATCCAGGGTAGAGCATCCCACTTAATGCAATTCTTGCACAATTAGGAGTTGTTTACCTTAAACATTTTTTCTGAGTAATAATAATAATAATAATAAAAGTAAAGAAAATTCTGGTTAATAACCTGGGCGAAGCAATTATCCCACTAAGGCTCTTTATTGAATCATGTATGCAAAGCACAGAAGGTTTTCATAACAGATGTATTTAATCTTGATGCAACGCTGGGGTTTTAACCCCACAGTGTCTTGCACTTCAGAGCTGGGCTAGTTCTGGTGTGCTTGAATAGAAGAGGCTGAGCCAGAAGTCTCTGGGATCAGAAACAGGACTTTGCTATTGTAGGAGCCCCTCAAAGTCTTGTTGTTGTCCAGTAGTAACTGCAATAATGAAGCCCTGGAAGACCATTTATATAATAGTTCAGTGGCTTGGTTAGTTTTCATAACTGTCTGCAACTGGCTTTTGGAAGCTCTCCCAGTGTTTATTGAAGCAAATGTCAGTACGAGGCTATTGTGTTGTTTGTGTCATAGATGTAAACTCTGGCAAAAGGAGAATAACCTAGCCACACGCGTTGCTCCAGAGCTTTTCCAGGGAGAGGAGAGCATCTGGCAGCTCTCTGCTCTCCGGTTGCTGATCAGAGTGACACTGCTTACATCCGCTTGGCTCCTGCTGCCACCAGTAGTAGCGGTCAGATGTCCCAGAGCACAAGAGCTCAGGTCTGCAGAGCTGCCTCCACGTGGGAGCAGAGGCACCAAGAAAAGGCTTCCTGAGAAGCAAACATGTTCAACTTCACTGTGTTGTATCCCACGATGCGGTCACATATAAATAGAGCACTAGAACCTGGAGCTGGCAAAGCATTAGTAGGTCACCCAGACTATTTCTCTGCTTCACAAAGGATGATTCTCATTGCCGGATGTGTATTTAGGGCTTTATCATGCTTACTTTTGAATTCCTCAGTGAAGGAGCTTCTACGCATGGCCCTTTTGCCCCCAAACTATTTCATATTCTAATTTTCTTCTCTGATTCTCTCTCCTCATGTTGAACCTTAAATTTGTTTTTATTAAGCTGTCTCTAATTGCTCCCAGTTATCCGTCCTATCCCACCCTGAGCACTTCCTTCTTCTCTGTGAAGTTGATACCTGTCAGATATCCCTGGACCGTTTCCTTTGGTCAAAGCCATACATATGCAATTCCTCTAATCTTCCCCCTGCCATCCGTTCCCTCAGGCTCTTCATTATTTGCTAGTCCTGCTCTGAACTGCTTCCCATTTATCAATATTATTTTATGATGATTTCTGAACTGCACACGCCGCCTTGCTGGCATTTGTGCCCACGTAGGCAGCCCATGGGGGCTGTGTTTTGGGCACAGACCTGGCCGATCCCATTGTCTCGGCAGGGCAGCTCACAGGCGGACAATAAAAGCCCTGTCCCACCACCTCACGATGTACTCCACAAACAGGAGAGCGGTGCATCAAACACTGCCTGCTGTTAAATATTTACCCAGAATGAAGCATTAGTGGCAAGCATGACTGATGGGGGAAGAAGATTCGTTTTTTTCATTTGGTTTGATTTTGGGGTGGTCCCATGTTGTGGAGCCAGGTGGACTTGATGAGCCGTGTGGGTCCTTTCCAACACAAGATATTCTATGATTCAGTTAAAAATAATTTTCTGAAGGCTCTGAGATCTTGCCTCGTTCTCTTGCAGGGAGCAGGAACAGTTGCTGAGACACACTGTAAGCTGTGTAACTTTGTAAATGACTCTTTATTTTCCATTGATGTTGTCTGCGGAGTGCAGAACACGGTCTGTGCTTTCAGGGTGTCTGACTCGTGCATGCTGGGGTTCCTGCTGTCACGGTATTTCTTGCAGCAATAAGGGAATGCCATGTATCTCTGATGGGCTGTGGTGTGTGTGCCTGTGCTGTTGTTTTAAGGGCTTGTAAGCTCATCGGGAAAATGAATAGAGTCTGCAAGTAAAGTTGTTTTGGGGTAAGAACATTTTGAGACTTGACTTTTAGTCTTTTTGACATAACGTTCAGGTTTCTTTCTGTAATGGGCAAGGAAGGGTGGAGAAATATATGTTTAGGAGTCTTTTTATAGTAAACAAATTATGTTAATGCATAGAACAGAAAACAGCTTTTAAAACCACTAAGTGCTACTAGTAAAACATAGTGACCACCAAGTACTTCACTTCTGAAAATAGACCACCAGAGAATTATATTTCAAAATGCCTTGCTGGCTGAACATGTTTCTAAGAAGTTAATCTTTACAAGAACAAAAGACAAGGCTCGAACAATAAGTCTACATGAAATAATTGTGTAAGTAAATATCAGGAGAGTTAAGGGAGCTAAACTTGAACAAACCTCATGCACGCAGCAGTGTTCAGGGAACAATGAGACAGACTGGGATTGAAGCGGGTGGCCGGACCCTCCTTTGGGGTAAATCATTGCCATAAAGCGAGGATTTGGCTCAGGATTACAATGTCTGGCTCCTGGGTGAAGTGCAGGGTGTTCTGTTGGTTGTTTACCTTTGCCTTGACCAATTTTGAGAAGAATAAGGAAAGGATGTGTGTGACAGGCACGAACAAATACAGGGACAGTGTTCGCTTCACTCAAACAATGTGCAGTTCTGCTCCCTGTTTGACAGTTATTGTCTTTTTGCTACCTCATTTATTCATTTCCTTCAGGCTGATCTCAGCATTGATCTTCTCTCTAAAGACATGGAAGGGAGAGCTTCTGTCTCCCTTGTTGGGCAAAATCTTAGTGTTGTTCTAAAAATGCTCAGATGTTAAGGTGATAGAGGAGCTCGGAGGAGGGTAAGGGATGGTGAGATGGTGGGTAGGACTGGGAATAGGCTGACCAAAAATCAGAGAGATCTGTCAGTTTTTCAAGATCATTTTTATTTTTTGTTAGACACAGACTGGAGCACCATCCCTCTCACTCAAGCTAAGCCAGTTCGGGGAGAGCCCTGTGGCTCTGGAAGTGAAGAGCAATCCAGGTGGACTCTTCCCCGTTCCCACCATAGACTTCTGGCAGCAGAGTGCAGTTACATCATCTCTGTGGAGCTTCCAGGCAAGGTTGGCTGCTAACTGTTTTTGAGGGTTTAAAAATCCAGAAAATTGTATTGTTACAACATCCGTGAATCTACGGTTGCATTGTGCTTGGCTAAGTGTTCGCTTTGATCTTCCCAGAGAACCTAACCATAGCCAGCTATTTAATGAGCAAGGGAAGGACGTCTCAAGTTTTCTGACCCATCCCCTGAACCACTACAAGGAAAGTTACCTTTGTCATTCCAGTGAAAAACCTTTAAATCTGTTCTTAAAGGCTCCCCATGATGGGAACACCACAGCTTCTCCAATCAGCCTATTCCAGTGCACCCTGCCACTAGTTTCCCTAAATTCTAACCCAAATCTTTCTTACCAAAGTTTAAGTCTATCATCCTCATTGTATCATCTGTGGATGTGGTTAATAAACTATTTTGTTTTTGAATGCCACTTATGGACTGTAACCATGCTATTCCCTTGCTGGTGGTCCATTCATTGGGCTCAGCAATCCCATTTTCTCAGTCTTCTCCCACAGGCCATGATTTCAGGTGGTCCAGCCATTCATCTTTGGCTTCTGCACTGTCTCCAACTGCTCTGTATACTTGAAGCTGAGGCCCCAGCGTGAGACCACAGTGATCCTGAACACAACTGAGGTATATCCTACCAGAAGTACTCCATACGCACACTGGTCTGGTGTTTCCTTTTTCACTTTTTTTTGAAACAATCTGTCTTGTTTTCACTATAACCTTTTCACCAGGTGCATCTGATAGTGTGTATTAGTGCCTACTCTCGTTGTTGTTGTTGTACTTATGGCCTGTCCTTATTGAACTTCATCAATTTTTATTTCTATTTTAAAGTTCTTGTTGAACTTTAGTCTTGTGTTCAAGATACTAGCAGTGGCTTCAATATTCAGATCAGCTGCAAGTCTAAACATGCCCTTTCTGTTTGATCATCCTTGATTTTGGGGAAAAGATTGAACAGAATTGAATCTGAGGAAGTTTTCTGCAGACCCTCACTTGGTTCATCCCCTTGATAATGAGTTGTTGATGTTCACTCTCCGGCTGTGACCAGATGCATGGGAACTGGTATTGGGGTATCTGCTCTGGCATATACCCTAAAGATTTACTCAAACCTCATGAAATTTATAGGGCTAAAAGTGGCCAAGTACCCCCATCTGTTTATCTAAACCCAAATAAACCTGAGGCTCTTTGGTGCCTGAAAAATTATGTTTATTGCCAATTCAGAATGGGAGTTACTGAAACCGCCTGAGGGCAAAAACACTGCCTTCTTTGGGAATTGGAAACAACCTGAGAGCCACTGTCTCATGAGATTTCCAGCTCATACAAACGAGCTTCTGTGTGGGTAGGAAGCGCTGCGGTAAATGGATCTGAAGATGAGAAGGGGCAGAAAACTTTTGAACCTGAAGTGTGAACTAAAGCTCCTTCAAGTCAATGGAAAGTCTCTGACTGGTGGCTCGTGGCCATGTGGAGGCCTGTTAAAAAAGCAGAGCAGAGAAAGAAAAAATATACTCTTGAAGCAAAAAGATTGTTAAGATAGGAGAGGAAAATACATTTCGGTAGAAACTTCAAGGGCTGTGGAAAGATATCCTTCCAAAGGCTACTTGGAAATGTTTAGAGAAAGCCCTTTCCAGTTAAGTAATGTTGACAACATGGGCCCTGAAAGACAGAGAGGAGGTGGAACAGAACAGCAATAAAACCAAAACAGAAATACAACACATTTAGAAAACTTAAACCAAGTGAACTTGTAGCTTTCTGAAACTCCAGGTGGTGTGTGCCAGCCTGCCCACGTGTTCAGGCTTTTGTTTTGAGAATCAACTTTCTCCTGTCTGGGTGGCGAGCGCAGCACCAGCACCGCCGGGGAGCTGCCAGCTGTCCTCAGGGCAAGGGCAGCAGCTGAGGGAGCTGGGTTTCCTCTGTGTGTCTTTGGGACCCAGCCCCGTTCTCCTCTTTCTGGGTGCGTTTTGCTCCCATTCAAAGGTTCCGTGATATTGCTGGTTTGGTGCAGCTTCTCCTGCGCTTTCCTCAAGCAGACGAATGCTGTGCCTTGCCTTGCCTTCCTAATTAGGAACGATACAGCCGAGTGCCTTCCGTGGGGCTTCTTATGTATGTGTGTTTATACGAAAGTTTGAGGGCAGAATTTGTCTATGCTGTAACATTTTATCAGCAGCAGGATAGCAATCAGAGAAGAATTAGTCCCTGGCTGCTATTTGGTTTGTAGTGCCTGTAGCTCGGCTGCTTGTTACAATAATGAGAAATGCAAGTAAGCAGCATCGCATCAGCACTCGCAGTCCCACTTTCTATTGCTGTCATCAAAGGGTTTAGGAAAGTTTGCATTCATAGTAGTTTTTTACAATGCACATATGCATTTGCACAATATTGTCTGGGAAATCCTGCACTGTAGATGGCAGCTTATGTGTAAGGCATGATTTGGGTTTGGGCACTTGGTCCAGTAGTCAAGGCCAGGTGAGAACCAGGACTGGAAGCAGAAGGTCAAGGTAAGTTCAGATGACCCATGAAAAAAAGCGTAGCTGGGAGCTGGATTGTAGCCAGAAAGAAGAAGAAAAGTGGAGTTGTACCTCCTGATGTAGGAAGCTGGCGTGGATTTTAACAAGTAAACTGCGATTGTCCTGACTACCAAAAAGCACTCAGAGCAAACACACTTAGAGCTTGTAGGTACTTACACTTTGCAGACAATTCTCATTCATCTCTGCCTTTTTTTAGCTTGGGGAAGTGGAGGCTTTGTACTGGCTAAAAATAGCTGTATGAACATGTACTTTTATTGCATTGCAGGAACAGAATTACTGCTTCTAGCCTGCATTTCCAGCTGCTGAAGAGTTAGTGTTGAAATCTAGATCTAAAATTCCATGGTGATTTCCTAGTGTTGGATTTCGTGAGGTTCTCTGGAGTTTGCCAGCTGTGCAATAGGCTGGATAAAATTGATAGTGGTAAAATTAGGAAGAAATCTGTTGCTAGAGAGAATCTTGGAAAGGCATCAATAGGAGCCCCAGCAACATATCAAGGGGTTATAAATGGCCTCTATTGTGGCTGAAAATAAAATATTTACAGACCTTGAAAGTGAAAATCACAAAAAGGTTTGATAGGATTAAGAATTTCACCAACTGAAAAGTACGTTCTACAACCTAAGAATAACCTTTTGCTTAAAAAAGCAAGGATTTTTTACTAATCCTTTTTGCTGCTTTTTGCTTTCTATTGTCCCTCCAGCCTGGAATAAAATAAAGCAAGGGATTATCACAAAATCTGTACAGACTTTATAGCTCATGTGAAGCTTGAAGAAATGCATAAATAGGAGATCCCAGGCTAGCTTTGCATCTGAATGTCAACTTTCATTTCTGGTGAATGCACAGATTTTATATTTTGCTTAAGATGAAACACAGCAATATCTTATATTAAAGGATTGGATCTTGTTACTTGTATACCTAACTGTATGTTAGATTTTGTCCTACACTCAGAGGCTTTTTTGGATGTCCAAGAAGAAATGAGGTTTCAGACCTCCAAGAATGCTTTAGTAAACAGGTTATAAACCCTGCTCCCTGCACCAATGCCAACTGGATGGCATTTTCTCTTGACCTTGCTTATCTCTATTTTTTTTTCCCTACTCACTGGTAGGTCGCCCGCTGTACAGAGTTTCAGATCACATGAACTTCTATAGAATCTCCAGGAATCTCTTTTTTTTTCTTTCCCAGGCCTGCTGCCTTACAACTCTTCCAGTATCTGGGCACTTGAATTGATGTCTGCTTCTTATTCCAGTCTTATGCACATGTTTTCTTGTCAACTTATTAAGGTTGTGCTTTTTATCATTTGTTACAAAGACCAAGAAGACATTGATTATAGTTAAAATCAAACTCTAGACCATGATAGAAGGACAAAGCTTTTAAAACCATCAGATTTCTTTAAGAAAGCAAAGCTGGTCAGAGTCATCATCTGGGTTTTGCTGTATTTATTTATTTCCCCTCATTAATTTTTAAAGTTTGGTTGCAAAGAAATATATATCCTCTTTGGAACTGTGTAACTATCGGAATGAATATTTAACACAGGATTCCCAGAGAGACTGGGTTTTGAAACACACGATGTTGTAGCTATTACAAATTAATGAATGTTCTCTTAAATATTTCTGTTTTATATCTTTGCTTCCTTTAAGCCTGCCAGTAGAGGAGAAAAGAAGCTTAATAAAAATAAGCAAACTGTTTTTCAGTTTGCTGGGAGTGATTGATTTCTGTGGACAGTTAAAGAGCTCCTTCAGCAGTGCTGGGAAACCTGTGAACAAATCTCATGAGATCTCAGGCCCTATGGTCTGAAACTGAATTTGTGAGAGTTGTCACAGTCCTGCTGAAATGACCAGAGCTTTACAGATTTAGGACAACTGTTGATCTGTTACCCTGGAATTGGGGCTTTATTTATTTATTTATTTATTTATTTATTTATTTATTTTTAATAAACTAGGACATTACGCTACAGGAATGTCTTCACTGAGGCTTCCTCTGAGCTCTGGGGCTTGGTGGAAACTCTGCTGATCCCTGGGACAGGCAAGGCCCAGTCCCTGAGTGACAAGGATGAGCAGTATCTTTGGGTAAGGATGGGGAGAGGAGCATGTGAAGGGAAAGTGCTGGCACGTGGCTGCTTCTTTCTGCCAGCCTGGTGCCTGGGTGGGCAACCTGCAGCCCTGCTCGGGTACCAAAGCCAGCACAAGCATGGCTGGGGGCTGTGTAAAGCCGAGCACTGTCTGAGAGCATCCCGCAGCAGCAACTGTTATTGCTGAAGCTGGCAATAAGCCTGGGGCTAGATCAGTGCACCAGTGTGTTAATAAAAGGCAGAGAGACAATATATATATAAAAATAAATAAAAGAGGACTGGATGTGTTTGGTTTGTAATCTGCTAGGTATCTATTTTTTTTCAGCTTGGAAATTGTTCGACTTTTCCCATCTGGATTTAGATGTGCATTGGTCCCCTTGGATCCTGTGCTCAGGGAACACCCTGGTCACTACACCGGTTATAAAGCCATATTTCTAAAATTTTATCTTACCACATGAGTTCTGCTCAAGCTCTTCCATGTTACAATCATCTCACTTGAGAGTTCAGAAATGATGTTTCTGCTAAAAAAAATCGAACCAAATATTTCTTTGGTGTTAAGAGCATGAAAGATATTTATTTCACTTTTATGTACTTAGTTGTGTTTCAGTGCAGGTCAAAGGCAGGTCCAAAACCACACTGCTTGCTCTACCACGCACCCCGATGCTGCCCAAGCGATGCCTTGAGATCAGCTGTCACTCAGGGAAGGCGTAGAAAGCCTTATTACTGAAGAAGAGAGATAAATATAGAGTTTAGTACACTCAAAGTACAAATTTTAAAAGTTTCCATTGTTTACTTATCTAATTAAGAATCTATCTCCATATAGGCACATGAACGGTAGGTACAAATATATCTAGATGTCTATCTTTGTTCCACTGTACGTTTGCCAGTAGGTCTCTATACATAGAAACATAAAACGGCGTGTATATCCTGCTGTCTTTTGAAACTTACAGAAAATTACCAACAGTTTCTTTTCTCTAGTTTGCTCAAATGCTTGTGGTTAGATATTCTGAAAGTATATATATAAAAAAAATAGAGAGAGAAAAAAGAGAAAAGATTTAGACACTTTGAAAATCAGTTTCTTGGTTTAAAAATGCTCTTTTTTTTTTTCTAATAAGCCAACACTGTATTTTGATTCTTGGCCTCTGCTTGTCCTTTTTGATGATATGAAATCGGGTAATATTCTGAAAAAGCTTCACTCGTCTGGAGTCACGTAAGGTACGTGGCAGCCAATGGCTGGAATTTGAGAGCTGTTTGGTGGGATTTAGCCAGCAGAGCTGGATCGCGTGTTTGTTACCTGGGAAGTCTGGCTATAATAAAAGACGATTTTGCTCAGAGGGCACAGATCCCCATTGCATCTTATTAACTGTCTCAAAATCCAACATGTAAAAGAAGCTAAAAGGAAAGTTGAAAAGAAAAATTTAAATAAGTTTAAGAGGATTATTCCTTGTAATTTTTTTTTATTCAAATAAGAATCAAAACACTTGGTAGCAGCACTTAAGTGTGGAGAGTTAAATAAAAAGGGAAAATTCCTTAATGAAATCATACTTAATGAATATAATGAGCACAAATCATATTTAATAATTGAATTAATCTGGTTTTCTTATCTCTTGTTTAAATTTGACTCTCTTCCCAATTGTCCATTAATTCTCAAAACCTACAAAGAACGTAAACACACCTGGCCTTATTATTTGCTAAAGCAAGACTGAATCAATGGGGAGCACTTGGAATGTAATAGCTTGCATCAGTACTTGAAGTCTCAACGGAACAAAGACCTGTAATGTGTTGCTTTAAACAGTTTCACTTTGAAAGTTATTCAAAAGTTGTCCACAAATTAGTGTTCAGTTAAAGGAAACCCTTCACATTTGTTAATTTATGATGCCATAGTGCTGTATTTGAACAACCAGCATTCCCTTTTTTATTTTTTCCCTACTGTCATGTAATACTGAACTAATTCCATATTATTTCTAGTTATGAATCTACTTGGTTTTCTTACTGTTGATACTGTTAGCTTTCATCTTATGCACTTTTTAATTATGCAAGTCCATTTCTAATGACATTTTTATGAATTACTACAAAAGTTAATGGCTTAATTCTGATATCCTCAGAAAAACGACAGGGTTTCAGTGAAAGGAGGATCCCTCCTGCTTGCTTTTGCAATTATAGCCCTGCTTCAGGAAAAATCCTAAGCACGGATATTAAGTTAACCACCCACTTAGGTCCCAGAGATTTGAGGGGAAATTCAAATCAGAACATTGGGAACATACTGCATTGTTGCATTTTCTTGCAAGCTTCACCAGAACAGACATTTCAAACCCCGCTGGCAAAATTTGTTGTTTTGAGGGGAAAACAAATTTTCACTAAGTTTACAAAAATTAATATAGAAAACTGTGAATTTATCTTAAGTATTTCCAGCTCAGAAATGAAGACAAACACAGCACCCAAGGGGCTTAAGGGGATAATTATTTTCTGAGCTTCTTTCTCTAACCAGGTGCTCTTTGAGGAGCTGAGCATCAGGTGTCTAAGGAACGTGCAGTGTTTTTTTTCACTTCAGACTTTTCAGTTACTACAAGTAGCTCAAGAAAGCCTTTTTCAAGCTAAGTTAATTTATGAGTGGCCCAGATCTGAGAGCCCAATTACTTAGCTGCAACTGGCTAGCCCTGTTGTGGGGAATTGTTCTTTTCCTTGATTGAATTGTTTTAATTTTTAATTTGCTTCCCTGCTTCCATTGCAGCATGCAAGATGAAAATGTGCTTTCTGTAAGCACTCACTCCAGTGGAAGAGGCTTGCACACATCAGCTGGAAAAATAAATCTAAACAAAATCCAGGAGAATAGGTAGAATCAGCCGGTAAGTGGCTTGTACAGCACTGCCTCTGGTGAGTCTCTGGCTCAAACCATCCCTGCCTTTTGGCCTGTAGCCCATAAGGACGGGAAATGTTTAGCTCTGGGGGACCACAGCTATTTAAAAGGAACTCTCTGGCACTGTCTCATCAGCTGTGGGTTTGAGGTAGCTCTAACACTGATGGCTTTGAAGGTCCAGTGCCAGGTGGTGCAGAGCACTTTCCCCCATCAACTGGGGATCCCCATCACTTAGCATGGCACAGCCCAGGAGAGAAGTTCAGCTCATCTGGTGCTGCCTTGGCGTGGTGCTTTCATGGGAATGGGTAAAGCTGCTGATGTCCTCCAAGGAGAGCGCTCCTCCTGGAGGATCACATCTCCATCACATGCATGTGCAGAACTGCCTCTGGTTTGGGGAAGCTCTTTGTGTGGACTCAGTTTGGGCTGTGAGAGGTGATGGCATGGCCAAGGGGTCCACAGTTTGGACGAGAGTTTTGCCTCCATTAGCGACTCATAGCAGCTCTCAGTTACTTTTATTAAATTGCAATGTGAAACTATGAACCAGCTATATCCCCAGATATGATTTTGATTTAGCAGAGCTCTGGGAGGTCTTTTCTTAGTAGTTTTCAAAAAAGATGGTTTGCATTAAAGAGTAAAGAAAATAGAGGGTTAGTTTCATGTATACAAAGGTACCGTAATGCAACGTTAGGGGTGGCCAAGAGGAGACAGCACCATAAGCGTGAGAGCAGATGCAGGAGTTTGGGATCTGCTCATCACAGGGAAGGGGCCAAGCAGGGCCCTCTGGGCTCGTCCTTCCCTTCTCCAAGGGCTGGAGGACGAGCTGCTGCCCTGCAGGCATCTGAGCTGTGCTCGAGCTGCTGGGTCCCCTGGTGAGGCTTCATCCACTGTTAGCAGCACAGAGATGCTGAGGGGTCGCTCCTCGAGCCTGGCAGAAGCAGTTGTGAGGGACAGAGGGGTTCAGAGGCACTTTGGGCTGATAACTTCGGCAGAGAACTTTGGAGAGCCTATGCGGGGCAGCTGGAGCAAAGCCGGGACGGTTTAAGCCATTTTCTCCAGCATCTTGTTTCTTTTGCAATGGATCTGTTTGGGTAGCTCTGTTAGTGAAAATCGTAACGAGGGAAAGTTTTAATTTGAACAGTCAGACAGACACGCACGCACAAAAGAAAAATGATCTGGAAAAAAATCCCCCAGACTCCTTTCGCCTGCCATGCAGCGTGAAATGGAAATAAAGGTGGCTGCTGCCTGTACTCGACAACGCTGCGACGTGATATTTTTGGAGGTATCTCGGGAGCATCTACCACATTTTACAGCATGTGAGGCATATCATCTGGAGCCGTTTTGATCTCCTCTAACCTGTTCACAAATGCATGTATTTCATAACAGGCCCTGCGCGCCGATAAGCATCTCTGAGTTTCTTCTGCGCGGTATCTGCAAACAATTCAAAGCTGTTCCACACAAACAAATGTGAGAACCCCCTGACCACAGACTGCCTTTAGAGCAGACCAAGATTTGATGTTACTCATATCTTCCAGTACCTGTCAGAGTTCAAACAGGAAACCTGGTTTTTCCTCTAATGTCAACAACTTTTTTTTTTTTTTTTTTTTTTTTTCTTTTCTGAACAGGCGCTCGGCAGCGGGCTCACGCTCGAGCGGTGGAAGTCCTGTATTTCTTCAGGACAAACAAGTACTTGCTCTGGTACGTCATTGGTGACATTAACAAGAGCTGAATATGTGGTTTTCAGTGATCCTGTGGGTGCTTCTATAGAAACGGACATACTGGCTTTGAACAATCACACAAAAAAGGAATTCATTCATACAGGATATAGGTAACGCACAGCCGAGGACTTGCCTGCAGTAGCAATTTGCTTAGGAAAGGTCAGAAAAAAAAGGGGTGCTCATTCTGCTGGTATCACTGTACTTTGTGCTTAGGCAGTAATGGTTTTTATTACTTCAGCGTGTTTGTCATTTAGATGGTACCCTGCTTGCTAGAACCTCAGCAATGTCACATGAAAAGTTGAAACAATTTTATTAATATTACTCGTATCTTACCTGAGCATTTCAGCTGTTTGTTGGCATGTCCCCCAAAAGCATGAAAACACCTTACATCCAGGCCAGAGGTTTGGCCATAGACACGTGTGTTTTGGTGCTGTTAGGAATGGAAATTAGGAATTATAGCTAACATATGTCCCCCATAAGCAGTACCCATCATTTATTTTTCATAACGCTAATCAATAACTGCAGTTCAATCTGAAATTCTCAGCGCTTCCCATTCCAGGACTGGAAATGCTTTAATAACTTTCAACTTAACCTCTCCGTGAGTGTGGGAAGTGGAAGTATATAATGAAGAATAATTCTTGACATCGACTAATGTTTGTGACAGAAAACACTGCCTCTATCAAGAAATGGGCTAGTTTTGAGGATCGTTTTTCTCTTTTGATTTATGCTTGACAGATGCAAAAACCATCTCGAAAGCAGCTGCATTGGGAAAAGAACACACAGGCATTTCCATGGCTTTCATCTTGCTTTGTTTTATGTGATTATAAAACATGCTTTTGTGGCATGCATAATCAAGGGGCAGAACATCTGGTAAAGTCTTGTTACAGCAGAATGTCCATAGAGTTAAATATTATAGTTGTCTTTTTTTTTTTTTTTTTTTTTTTTACCAGCTTACAGCTGGATAATATTATGACTAGTAATAATACTGTGAGTGAGACACGCTGAAATGATAGTGACAGACTCCCAAGCTGCGCAGCGAGGCTGATTCATTGTGAGGTCGTGGAGTTTTTTGGGGTGTGCTGGGGTGTGCGAGGGTGGGGAGGTAGCTGCAGGTGCTCTGCACCACGTCGGGCAAGGGGCCTATGCCAGCCACCCTCCGGATCACACAGGCCATTCCAGTAACGCGCTTTGTTTGCTCTTTATTTCTGTTTCCAGCAAAGTTTCTGCCCAAATGATCGTCTGATTCTACTGCATTTTTTTTTTTCCAGTACCTATTTCAGGAGCTGAGCACATTATTTAACACTTGAGGTTATGCTGTCTTCTAGAAAGTTGTGTTGTTGTGCTGTCTGCACAGCTTGGGGGTGGCGTTTGCTGTGCTGGCATCGCTCAGCTGCAGACCTGGAAAGATCCTCACCGTTCAGTCCCTCAGCCCATCTCTGCCTGAAATTCCTGTAGACAGGTGGCAAGAAGAAAGGAATTATTTGCATTCATTAAAATAAACCTTTCCTTTCTAATTTTCTTCCTAACTCTTAATATTATGTAAAACCTCAGGGGGAAAAAATATAATTCAAGATATAGGCTAGTTATTTGGAAGCCTGATTCAGAAAAGCATCTCAACACGTACTGAGGGTACACAGCTAAATCAAGCACATGCTGTAAGATCCTGCTGAATAAGTACCTGTGATTCACATCAGCAGCTCGTAGCAGAAATGAGCATTACAGCATTTACAAGCTTTCAGCTATTTGCCTCCTGCTGCAGAGAACATCTGCATGCGTCTGCTCCATCGATGCCCGCGTTATCCAGAGGAACCGAGCCTGGTGCCTGCAGTCCTTGGACACCTGGGGCCATGTCCGAGCTGTGAGCTGAGGCTGGCTGGGGTCCCTTGCTGCAGGGCGATGTGACACGGTGTGACACGGTGTGACACTGGGCAGCCTGGCCCTGGGAACCGTCAGGAGCTGGGAGCTGGTGACGTGGGATTAGCTCGTGGTGCTCACAGTCCCAGCAGGCACCCCAGGGCTTGGGGCGTACCACTGCGTTTGGAGGCATCTTCATGAAAGCGCTGCTGATCCACGCTTATTCAGGGGCGTGATAAGTTGCAATTAGGTAAATATAAGTAATTACAGCCAACTGCTGTTTTAGGGCAAACTGAGCTTTACCCAGTAATTGTAGGCATTATTATTTTCAGTCTGCTTACAGTAGTGTGTGTTTTATGGTTGTGAAAGCTTACTGGTAACTGAATGATAGGTTGTTGTGCTAGCCTATACATCAGGGAAACAACAGCTAATTTTTGTATGCCTTTCCATAGGTTCTGTTACACATAGAAGAATTGATCACTCCGTAATACTTAGAAAATAAATGTGTTCGCCTTGGTGGAGAGCAGCACACACATTAGGAGCATATGTTCCTATAACCCAGCATCCACAGCAGTTGTGATGAACACATGCATTTGGATTCATGGAGAATTTTTAGCTGGTTGGACAGGCCTATGGAGAACGCAACATCACACCCCAAATTGCAGAGCATCTTGCTGACCCCCTGCGACGTGCATCGGGTGCACCCCAAAAAGCTTTGAACTCCACCAAATTTAGCTGTGGGCAAAGCTCTGGAGGTTCAGTTTTTATACCATATTTCACGTATTTCTTCTCACATCATTGCAAGTTGAAATTGCCAGGGCACAGCCTGACACCCTGCCTGGGTGCTGGCCCTATGTGCGGGTCTGGTGCTTGGGGTTATCCCCGTTACGCTCCTGTTCGCACAGTCCCCTGCCAGCAGGAGCCACAGCAGGGCTGGCCGGATCCTGGTGCTGCCTGTGTCAGCAAAGCAGCTAACGTGGGCCACAGGCTGTCAGGCAGCTGGCAGTCTTATGGGCTCTGTTAGTCTGGGATGGATTTTATCTGTTTGAAGTGGAGAACTCTATAGCAATATCCTCTCCTTCAGCTACCTGTAGTGTTTTGCAGTACAGAAGGCAGAGAGAACGGCTGCTTGCATTAAACCAGGTGCTCTCCAGATTCTGCTCAAGAGCAACCACAAAGCTGTGGCTTGTTTTTTTTCAGGCTCCAGGGGTAAAAAAAAGAGATCTGCTGGGGGACCCTGAGCCCTGACAGAGCCCAGAGGAGGACCCCGGCTGGTGCTGGCACAGCAGTGGTTCAATTCCCAGGGGAGTTAGGTTAGGCTGCTTCATTGCTTCCTTCCATGGCACTGCCTACTCGCCCTTACATGCTGGGGGTTTCATTTCCTAAGGCTGCAGACCCTGGTTTTGGGGCTGCGCATGGTGCCTGCACCCCGAGCAGCGCAGGGAGAGGCACAGGTGGCACATCACAGATGCCCATGCTGGGTCTGTTGCACAGGGTTGTGCTTTTGGGAGCATGCAGAGCTGTTTTGTACCATGTGTTCAAGGTCCTAACCTCAGTCTAAAATGTCAGGATGGAGCCAGAGACAGTCCTGTCTTCTTTTTCTGCTCCTGCACACTCATCTGTGCAGCTCCAGCCAAGCCTGGACAGCTGCTCACAAAGTGCAAGGAGAAAAACCATCATCTCTTGCTGCTGCGTCTAATCCTATTTCGGCCAAAATCAAACACAGCAGTCATATGCTGCAGCAACATCACTTGGGCCGGTGGCAGTTTGCTGAAAACCAGAGAGCTCCTTAATAGTCGAGATAGAAAGATAAAGCACTGCCGTGCTATTTAAAGCCGAGCCTTTACGCCTCAACAAAGTCACTCCAGTTTTGGAGCAGGGTGTTTGCCTGGAAAGCTGGGATTTACATTCCACCCCAGGGACTGAGGTGCCCTCGCACGCTTTCATATGTCTCCTGCCTTCAAAGCCGTACGCCTTACCTACAGGTTCATTACTGCCGCAATTACAACGCACAGCTCGCAGGAATCGTTTTGGGATTTTTTTTGATAAACGGTGGTGCCGTTCGCGGAGGCGAGCGCGAGCTGGGAGCCTGCACCTCATTACGGTGCGCAGACAGAAGGCTTCGGGACGGCGCTGAGCCCTAGGAAAATGGTGATTTACAGATGGGGAGCTGAGACAAAGAGCGGGTGAACACCTTGCCCGGGCTCCCACGGGATATTGGCAGCAGGGAGTTGCATTTCTGTCTAGTGCCCTAACCACTGAACCGTCCTGTCTCCTGCTTTCAGGCGAGAGAGTCTGAAAACGCCATTGATTAGAAAGTGCTGGTGAAGAAAGGTCGGAGCGACGAGACTGCACTGGGAGACATGCAAAAATAAACAGAAGACAATAAACAGTGTCATGTAAATCAGCTTTGTGCAGCTCCTTTCTGCTTTAATAGTCTAAGATGCTATTTAGAACACACAGGCAAGGAAACGTCTTTTTTTTTTTTTTTTTTTTTTTTTTTCTTTTTAGACGCAAGATATGATTTTAACCAGATAAAAGCCCTTTAATTAGGCTGAAATTTTTGCTTATGTTTTACAGCAACATATTTCCATGTGTGTGCCAGAAAGTTGGGGAAACATGGAAACCATTGACAGTTTGCTGTGTTCGCTGCCGGGACAGGGCAGATTATTTTAATGGAACCTGGACAAATTCTCTGCCTGTAGAAAACATTTGTTTGGTGGTCTCTTTCCTTTGCTTTGTCATCTTCCGCTGCACATCTGTTTCAGAATGGAATAAATGAACCCATGCCTGAGAATCAGGTTGTTTATATGATGCAACATTTAAATGATTTTTGGTTTTCGTGTGTCTGGAAAAATAATTGTCATCTTGGTAGCACGGGTTACAATAACGAAGCCCTGCTATTACTGCGGGCGAGGTTGGGCCGCGCTGGGAAGCGCTGCTCTCCTGAACAGAGGCTCAGCTGAGCTGGTGTGGGGACGGGGTTTTTCTTATGGCTGCTGAAGGGAATCTGAGAATCCAGCACAGTGCGAACGTTAGGTGGAAAACGGGAACCCCACGCCAAGTTTCTCCCCAAAGAGCCACACGGCAGTGGCACTGCGTGTGAATCCCCTCCCTGCAGCACCCCAGCTCTGCAAGGGTTTCCAGCAATGCCTATCCTGGCCATGCACACCTCAGTTTACTCACCTCCAAATCAGTACAACATTTTCCCATCATTTTTTTAAACCTGTTTTTGTGGAGATTGCTGGTGTTGGCTCTGGCACTTAGACGACGTTGTTAGGCGTGGGGGCTGCAGACCTGTGGCAGTCTGGGGGCAATTCAGAGAACTCTGCCCAGGAAACCACAGTTTGGGATCTGCGCCTGTGGCGTTGCCTCCCAGCTCTCAGCCCGAGAGCCCTGCGGTACAACACTGGTTGAAACCAAATGGAGAACACAAAAGAAATGTTAGAGCAGAGAAAACCTCCCGAGGCCTGGTGGTGAGCACAGAAAACAATCTAGGTTGATGTTCTTTTCTTTCTGAATTTCTTCACTGTCTTTGTTTCCACGTTGACAGCGGGTGATGGCACAAAAGCAGAGTTTTGGTGTCCACTTTTCACAAAAAAACACTTGCACAGCCTGGATGAAGCCTGAGCATCATCTGAGAGGGGTGAATTTTAATTTGTGCCACCTAACACAACACTTTTCTGTAGCCAGGCTTTCTGTTGCTGGGTCCACAGTCCCACAGCGTTTGGAGCCGAGGTCACCCTTCAGCTCCTCAGCCCAACCTCCTCTTCCTCCTGTGCCCACGGGACCCACGTGTGCATGCCCGAAGGTTTGGATGGGCTTGGAAGATGTAAAATCTTGACTTTCTTGTCAGAGGTCTTGCTGGCTTGGGTAAGAGAAGAGCTGTGCAAATAAATGCAACATATAATAAAAGTGAAAACTGGCAGAATCGGGTGTTTCACACTCACCGTAAAACCGAAACTTGATTTTTTTTTTTTCTTGGTGAAAAAATTCACTGATACATTTTTTTTCCATTCAGAAATGAGTTATTTTCAAATAAAGAGATGAGGCTTTGTTTGGAAATGAGTAATAATTGTCCCATCTTTAAGCAGAGGGGATTTGCAATGGGAATATCTCAGTTTGCACAATGACATATGTGTGCATGCTTCTATGCAAAAACTCTGTTTTCTGAGCTTGAAAAACAGAAAACCAAAGCCTGGCAGTGGTGTTTGCAGAAACACCCAAAAAGCACTTGTGAAGATGCTTCACAGATGCACTGCTCAGCTGTTTACAAAGGCAGAGAAGAAATCTTTTACTTTCTACATACTCTCTTTTTTTTTTTGTAGCACTTTAAGCCCCTTACCAAATTGGAGAAATGCTCCAATGCTACCGGAGCACCAATGCACATCCTCGGCCACCCTGGTGCTGGTAACTTTGCAGCAGGGTCCCGCTGGGAGGATTTGCTCTTGCTTGGCACTGTGATTCCTTTGCCCTGGGCTGCAGTGCCCATGCAATTGGATTTATAGGAGATTTTGGAGAAAGGAGAATGTTTCTGCTGGCTTAAGGAAAAGCTAGACAAGGCCCATAGTCAGGTAGTCTGACTCTCTGGTAGTCTTCCTATTTTTCAGAATTACGCAGAGAATTTTTATCTGTCTTTGAAAAATTTCTATATTTTAGCATATCTCGTCACTGTTTCTGCCAGTTGTCCTTTCCACGTTTCCCTTCCTTCCATCACGGCTGCAGCTTTATTTAGCAGAAGAGAACACAGCGGTTTTGCTCTCTGCTCTGCTGTAATTACGGCGATCGCTCCGGTTTTGCTCAGTGTTACGCTGCAGCAAGCTGGGAGCTAGCACAAGTCTAACAAACAGCAGGCCACAACATGTGGATGGATATTTTAAGAATCTGGGTATTGTAGTTTTCTTTTGAGTTAGGGTCCTTCTCGGGTTTTAGCTGGTGTTTAGGATGAGAGAACTACAGTAAGGAGACAAGCCACAAAATGTAAGCAGCCCTTATTTTTATCCATTGTTATTTGATCAGAGATGACACGATTATTAAATGCTAAGATAAAGTTTCTTGTCTGCTACTAACTTACTGAAAATCTTGCATTTTCTCTAAAGCATGATTTAGGTGATTAATGTAAAATGAAAGATGAATCCAGTGTCTTACATCATGTCACACATGTAGATGAAATAGGTAAGTACAGTCTCGTTCTCACACACCTCTGACTTCATTAAAGTGGCCAAGGAGCCTTTCACAGGTGTAACACAAGCATTCATACAACAAATAAACCAATTACTACCCAATTCCTGGACAGTATGCTATTCAGTATCCACTGTACGACACAATTATCAACCCTGGTGCATACAGACTTTATGAATTATTTCTAACCACACATTTTTACTGAATTCCTGAATTTCACATTATTTAATGGACTGCAAGAGCATTGCTGAAGTGTTATGTTGAAAGTGCTGTAAAAATAGCTTAAAACATAAATATCTATTACATGGGCAGGACCCTGCCCTGGGGAACAGAGGTGACATTGCCCACAGGAGGCCATCAGCTTCATTCAGGAGAGGCTGCTGAATCCCACAGCCCACGTTATGCTCAGTGTCAGACATCAGAGCCACAGGGGAGCAGTCACAAATAAATGAAGACAAATGGAGTTTATTGATGTCTCCTGTGGGCCATGCAGAGATAACCCAGCTCACGCTCACACTGAGCAGGTGAATTTGCTCACTTGTTCATTTATCACTAAATCACCGCCTCCTGGTGCTTGTCACCTTAGCATGGGTTAAATTAAATCTTTACAAGCAAGATATTAAGTATTTATTCCCAAAGGATGCTTTCAGCTCACAGTGGTCTTGTACTGGAGAGGATTATCCCCTGGATGGTTGAATTTCTGTGGGCACTGTCACCATCTAGTGGCATTTTGCTACTGGTTTGCAGGGGCAGCTGTTGCACTGTTCTGCCCTGTGGCTTGCCCCATGATCACTCATTTCTCCCGGTTATCAGTCCTGGTTTTTACTAATTTGCAAGTTAAAAGCCTGCAGGTGTAGGCGCAGCTTTATCTGGCTGATTTTTTCCCCTCATGCCCCTCTTAGGGAGTAGCTCTGCCGGCTTGAGGGAGGAAAACGTCCACGGTAAGGGTTGTGTGGTTGTCTGCAGAGGACTGGAGGGCTCTGCTGAAAACTCTGGTTTCAGGTCTTTGAGTGCAGAGGAAAAACTTGTGGGAGAGTTTTGCGCTTGCAAGCGCTCAGGCAATTGCAAAGTGGAAATGCAGCGAGTTCTGACCGAACAACAGGATCTCTGGCAGTAACCCTGTGTGGATGGGTGTGTGTGTTAATTGTGCAGCCGTGATTATGTTACTTAGTGGTTTGCTAAATCTCATGAAGGAAATGTATGGCAAAGGCACCCCCTGCTCAGCTCCCTGTGCCATCCCCTCTGGCATGAAGCACTTACATCTCATGATCAAAGCCTAGCTCTCATTTTCCTGTCTAATGCCCAAAAATTCAAGGGGAGCAAATGCTGTGCATTTATCCTGGGTTTCCACCCCCTGTTTGTGTCCTCAGCAGCCCTGGGTGGGTTTGGTGATGTGCTTGTGGCCCCTTCTGTGCAGAGCTGGGGGTGATGCTGCCTGTGTCTAGTGGTGCCCTGATTTTACAGGGGCTGTTTCCATGCAGGAAAACAAGCGATGGAGCTGTAAATGAAAGCAGTAATTTCCCCTTACCAGGGCTGGGAAGGGACAATGGGCAGGACAGGGTTTGTGGCGCTCTGCCTGGTATTGTGGGTTTCTCAGAAATGATTTTCAGCACTACAGATCCCACTCATTTTACATAATAATGCAACTTCTAGGCGTTTCTTCCCCATGTGCAGCTTTGGTTTGAGTTTGCTTTGGTTGTGAGTCACTGGTGGCCCACAGCGTGTGGAATACGACGACCAGCTCTTCTGCAAAAGCAAGGCCTCACCTCGCCAGCCCAGCCCTCGGTGCCCTGTGGACACCGTGCAAAGTGCCAGGTCACCAGCTGCTCGCAGGCTCATGCTTAAGAGAGGAAGGAGTCATAGAAGTAGCGAGAGGAAAAAGGTAAAACTGGACTCTCCAGCATGGTCTGTGTTATCTCATGGGGCAGCCTCAGCTCCTGCAGGGGGGCGTGCAGTTGCCCCTGCTCTGCACTGGCCCTGGCTGTGTGTTTTGGGTGCAGCCCCCAGCAACGCACCCGATTGTGTCTCATCCACTGCACTGAGTGCTTCGTGTGGCTTTTCAGTTTCCTATTTTTAATTTTAAAGATACCTCCCCTGTGCGTCTGCCTCTCCAGTCCGCAAGTACCCCGTGAGCAAGGGAGAGAAAGCAAACAGGGAACGGTTCTGAGAAAACTGGAGGTAGCCACATCTGAAAAAAACAAGAGCATAACCCTCACAAAGGACAGAAAATGAAAATGACTGCTTTTAGACCAATTAACCTAACTGTTTTTTCTTTAAATTATTAATCCTGGCTGGAGCTTGGGGCTAATGAATCATGGTGAAATGGTGAGCAGATAGAAGGAGCTGCTGGGTGTCTCAAGAAAGCTGTAATAATTTGATACAACATGCTGAAAGGCTTGCATGAGTTGTGGTCCAAATTTGAATTAAGCTATGAGATCTCAGCTGAAATAAATTTTATGTTGTATCATATATGGCTTACAGGATAGGTACCTATGGCAGAGAGCTGAAACCTGACTTTTTTTTTTTAAGTTGATTATAGTAGCATATATTTTTATAGAGATGAGCCATACATTTCTGGCTTTAGCTTATTTTTAGTGGGGAGATGAGAGGGAGGTGAAGAAGTTAATAAAAAGGTTGCTGAGGAAGGTAAATCATTCTGTAAAGATCTTTCATATGGGGAATTTTACTGATGTCTCTCTGGAGCCAGGATTGGAGAATTGGTTAGAGTTTTGTCTTAAGAATGGCCCCAAACACGAATGGCAGTCCTTTTCCCCAGCACAGGCATAGAGTTTCTCTCCAGCTGGAGTGGGATGAGTGAATATAAAGGACAATTTTTGGCCTCTAGTAACTTCACATTGCATTGCCAAATGGAATCCCAGCTCCATGTTCCTGGTAGTAAAGTTGTCAGCACCATGGCATTGTCTCCCTTTTCCTGAGGTCAGGCACTGGTGCTGGGATGCACAGGAGCAGGCAGGATGTGTCCAGCATCCCGCTGACCTGGAAAACCGGGTGTTTTTTCACTGCATTGCCATGGCATTGGGGACGAAGGTGCATCTTAGCATGGGTAGCACATTTGTATCTATTTACCATCAAAGGAAGGATTCACCTTTGATTTTTTGTTTATTGATACTTTTCAAAAAAAAGGAAAGCAACTGTATTCAGCAAATCTACTTTCAGAGCAATGCCAATTAAAAGATTTAACAAGCTCATCCCTGATTAAGAGGCAGAAATGGGAGGTCAGCTTATCTACAGGTGAGGCCCTTAGAGCAATCAGGGGATGGAAGGAGAAATGGTGCTCAGAAAGCAGTTGGAGCACCAATTCACAGTAGTAGCTCTGCTCTTGCAAGATCCAAGCCTATGTATAGGTTGTCTTAAAGTAGGTAGCAGCTCCTCACCAGCTAGATGCAGATACCTGCCCCTTGCCCACCGGGAGGCTGGCACCAACCATCTGAGTGGAAAAGTTCCCTTACTCCTACCCAGCGGAGGACACTTGAAGCCAAAATGTAATTAACGTGCTGGTGTTTGACCAGGATGCTGTGGTCAACTCCTGTGAGAGGTCATGAGGTCTCCACCAACCACAGGAACTTGGTTTTGCATCTCCTGGCACACAGCAAGCCTGCAGTTAATGCCTCTGTGTAACGCGTCAGGCTTTGATCTCGGTGTGGCAATCCTCTGCACCCAGCGTAATAAACCGTGTTTAGGGCATGGGGAAAAATCCACTTACCTTTTCTGCTGACCTTGTCCAAAAGATTAATTGGACACCTACTCTGATACTTGCTTCCAAGTTTCTGATCCTTCTCCATGGCCTGGTTTGAGCTCATCTGCAGAGGAACATCTTTATTTGTCTTGTGGGGTGGGACTGTTGAAGTTAAGCACTACAATGTACTGAAGTGGGTATAATATTTTACACAGGTGTTCTATAGAATCTGTTTTTACATTCTTTGTGAAAGGAAGTTTGGGGCTTTGGCTTGGTTTCAGCTGACACATGATTACCGCAGCACCGTGGTGCATCTCCCGAGAAGATGGAGCTCAAAGTTCTTGGTTGGGACTTGCACATAGGGGTAATGGACACAAACCCATTACCTGCAAGTTTGGACAGCACAGGTCAAACTCGTATTTGTCAGTTTTTGGGTTCCTCCTTTCTCATTCCCCTAATTGTGCTCATTTTCTGTTTAAAAATAATTGGCAGAACTTTTATGATGTGAAAACAAAAATAAGGCAACTGCAGCTGAGGTCTGTGAAGACAAAATGTTTTAACGTGCTTTGGAGTTCAGGTGGCAAACCTTTCTGTGCTCAGGGATGTGTTGTGCTGTGACCTCCTTTAAGCTCCTGGTGGGGTCACAAGGTGCTGCTCTGTGCCTTGGGGCAGGCCATGCAAGTTTTCCCATGATAGCAATGACCAGATTTCTCCAAAATGGGTGTAAATCTGGGAACCGCTGGCTCTGTAACCCTTCCCACAGAGCCACTGTGGGCTGTTTGTGGGACAATGTCCCCCCTCCCAGCCACCACCCTTCAGTTCTCGCAGTGCCACACAGGTGAGTTTCCTTGCAAAGCAGGAAAGCTCTCTAACTGAAGGTACTTTGGGCAGTTTTATTAACTCAGAGTAGTTGACAGGATTTTATCAGACCTGAGTTGATAACTTGTCATAGGTGGTTATGAGATACATCTTTCCTTGGGCCCTTCCCAGTATGCCCACACTCACACCATGCGTTCAGTTGTGCCTTTGCTTTGGTGGTTGCTGAGGACCATGTATTGCCATGTGAAAGGGAAAAAGCCTCCATCAATCTCTAATCCCCCAAAGCCTGGAGACAGGAGTCTTGAGCCAACCAAATCCCTGCTCTTTAACAAAGATGCAGTCCAGATTTTTTACCAAAAGTTTCTTTCAAAATAAAGTGCATATATCTGGTCTCTTGAGGAAGGTCCTCCTGAAGAATTGGCAGCAATTTACAGGGAAATAGGAAAGAAAAAGAGCAGGGATGAAAGAAAGTGGGCTGCTTGCAGCAATCCTGGATGGGATTGCCATGTGATCTGCTGCAAGACCGGGCACGGTTTCCTGGTGCTGGGGCATGTCTGTGCTGGACATCCTAAAGCTTGTCTGGAGCTGGACACCTGCCTCCTGCTGTGTGTTCTTGCTGCAAGAAGCAGTGCCCTGGTCCTGCCTGCTCTGTGGTGTCGTGGCCAGGCAATGCATGACACACTCTGTTCTCCTCCTTCTCTGGAAAAAAGCAAAAGCAGGAACCTAATTCAAGTCCTAGCAATTTTCCACAAGGTATTCCTTATTCCATGCTGCTGTAAATCAGTTCTGAGGGTGACTTATTTTTGTGCACTTCTGAGCAATTTATGGGTGTGTTTGGGCTGTAAATCCAAGTTGTGTCCCACTGGGTGCGTGTGTTGGACCACTTCTGCTCCCCTGTTAGGAGGACGTTTCCAGCTTTCAGTGTCTGGTATAAAGTTCACAGTGAGGAGCTGAAAACACACTTTTTTTTTTTTCTTATTCTGAGATATGGGATTACAATTTACTATTCCTGGTAGTGGATTTGTATGTTTGGACTTGGCATTTCATGGGGACTTAATGGAGTGAGATCCCCATAATGGAAATGCTCCCCTTGTGCCTCCTTCCTATGAGGAGTCCAAAGGATAAGGCTGAGTAATTTCTTGAGGGTACTCTAAAAACTTATTTGGATTAGGCTGGTACAAATAGCTGTGAAAATGTTGGAAAGAAAGAAGGTTAGAGATGGAAATAACAATTAAGAGGTGAGGGGAAATAGTCACTAGCTGATAGCCATGGGATGATCCAGGGGATGCATTGGACATGTTTTAGCAATTGGTGTTATTTTTGAGAGTGGAATTTGCTGCTTTGCCAAATTTGCTCTTAGCAATACCCTTTCCTTTTGACAGTTTAAGGGGGATTTAAGTGAAGCGCAGCCCTTGCCCTGGCTCTGTATGACTGAATTTCACTCCAAGTGAGCAGAGGGAATTGCTAGAGAGCCCTTATGACTAGAGATCTATATCATGTGAAGAGAGGCATCCAGAGGCTTTGACCACTCCTAATGTATAGTTGAAGGCCCCAGAAAGTCCCTCTGAGATGCAAGTGTTGGAGGTAATTGTAGAATTTAACGACCAAAGTTTCTGCTGTTTTATAACCTGCATGTTTAAAAGGATTATTGGGCTCTAGTGTAGAATTCTATAGGATGCATTGGGAGAGAATATAAATAAGACTCCATGTTTTTGCAGCACTTCATACAAAACCTTATAACACTTTTATAGCTCTGTTTCCATCCCTATTTCATGAGGATTTCTCATGACCAGTGTTCTGGCAGTGAGGAGCTGAACGGCTGATGCTTGGGTTTATGGAGTTACTGCTCTGCTGTCTGCGCCCTGGTGGAGCTGCCTCTGAATTCGCTCTCTCCTCTCAGATCTCAAATGCTGGAGGCCCTGCAATGGCTGCTGCAAGGAGCAATGAGTTCTCACCCAAGAAAATTGGGAAAAGCTCATAGAATATTTTGTCAGGTCTAGATCCAGCTCTGGACTGCAGTAGCTTTGACTATGGCTTGGCAATGCTCTTGCTCTGTGCAGATATGTCAGCTGCCGGGTTTGTTTTTATCGTATGAGGAAACAAACTGTTTAGTGAGTGAAACCAGATGTGCATGCTTGTGCTGAGAGACCTAAAGCCCCCTTGTGAAGAAATCAAGCCAGAAACCTTGGAAAAGACACACAAAAACATCCATGGAATGTACTCTTGGCAATTAAAGGTAAATATGCATTATGCAGATATTTTCTTTTAACTATGCTATCCCCTTTCCTTGAATTTCCACACAATCCATGTGCTGTAGGACTTCAGCGTGGTCTGTTCCTCATCATCCTGCATAACCCAGTGTGGGATGCTGGTAGGAGTAGGGCTGCGGATGACTCCCTGGGGGTTTTATTGACAGAACAGAAAGAGCTGGGACCACAGGGCGCTATAGAAGTGCTTGTGAGAAGAGCAGACCTTCAGACACTTGCAGTGAAACAAATGAGGTAATTCTTGAGAAAACACAGGCTGATATAAAAGCTTGCACAAACAGCCAGTTTCAGCTTGGACAATCCCATTGACCCGAGTAGTTTCTCCAAGAGGACCCACATGGATTAGTCAGTGTAGACTAACTGTCATGCACTGTGCACCCGGCATGTGTTGCAACATGTTATTCCATGAAACGAGCTAGTTAAATCTTCCTGCTAGCTGCTAAAACACTTCTACACTGAAAAAATGCTTTGTTTAAAAATTGGTTGAATCAGAAGGTACCTTGTAACTTTCGCTGTATGGCCCAAACCTCTCTAAGCTTCTTTGATACTCATTTTAGTAACACCAACCAGATGAGAACACCACTGAAACCTAGGTGAAAGTGTTTTTTTTTTCTTTTTTAATACCCAAAGTTAACCATTAACTCTTTCCTGAGAGCCTTATTTTGACCTTGGTGCATTCAGTATCTGCTCTTAGAAATGCACTGTGGTGATGGCAGTCAGCAGTGACGTGTGGGGCAGAGGTGGGGTGGTGAGCACAGCTGATGCCATTCTCATGACACACAGGGACCAGTGCAATAAATGGGAGAGCTAGAACTTTCCAGGTGAATCTGAAATGAAATTAAATCATTTGTGTTTGCTTTAATATAGGGATGTATGATATTATCTGTCTACAGCATTAGTCTGTGCTGCTGCCTTTGAAGCTAATAATTGGTATTAGGGTGGTGTGTTGGAGTTTCCATGTTAGGCATGATTTTGGAATGAATCTCAGTTATTCAGACAAATGGGCATTTTCAGAGTATTACCCACCACCACATGATGTTACATATTCCTCATCAGTGGCTGTGTTCAGGTTTGGGCATCATCGAGGTTTGGGGTTTTTCTTGAGCTAATTAAGAATTGTGAGAAGGGCAAAAAATATTTGGGGTGTTGGAGAAGAAAGGTTAAACCAGCAAAATACGGCAAGCTTAGCTGAGCAGTGCTTAAGGTGGTCACAGCCTGTGATGCTGGAGGGGTTCAGCACCAGGGATGCGACCATTCATTAGTGCAGTGTGTGGAGTTGCAAGGTAAGGGTAGGGAGAAGCAAAGAGCAGATTAAATATCCAGCTGTGCCTCTGGAAATGAGATCCTCGAGGCACAGATTAGTGCCTTGAAAACTACAATGCTACAAATCTCAGGGAGGTTTGGTAGGGAGCAATCCCACAGTGGTAGCAAGGCAGGCTGGAGGAGTCCAGGTGCTCCTTACAGGCTTTGGTTGTTTGGTTTTGGGTGTAGCTGTTGACTCCATCGCAATGGGCTCATATTAGGTATGACTTGGATCTGGTTTGTGCAATGGCTTGAGTTTTTTGGATTACAAGTTCTTAGATGATGGCCGCAAAGGAATTTTAATTAGGAAAGTAAGAAAGGTTCTTCTGGGAGACAGGCAAACCACGATAATTATTGGCAGTGAGAAAGCTAGCAAAGAGCAAGTATCAGGGAATTTATAGAGGTCTTATTAAGAATTACCTAAATGGAATTTTTAAGGATGCACATGAGAGAATCCCTTAGAAGGAAAAGACCTAAAATGTCAGTAACATCCACTCCTGTGCTTTATCCAGTGTTCAGCTGTACTTACAAGCTCTCATGAGCACTCAGATGAGGATCAAAGTGTGTGGCCATGGTAGATGCAATCACCATGAATGTCAGGATCTCTGGAAGAACCCACTAGAGGATGCTGATCCTGCACCAGCCTCTGCAGGAGCTCTCAGGCTCTGCCAAGTCTGTCTCACTGACCAACGGTTCCCAAGTTCCTTCACAGGTGGGGCAAACCATAGAGTGAAAAATCAGTTCTGTAGGATTTTGTATTCCCAAATGCATCTCTCCTGAAAACAAATAATGCAATACCAAAATAAAATGACCCCTTAGTATTTTTATTAGTAAATAATGGGTAGTATTGCTTCCTTCTCCAAGATCTTAAATGCTAAGTAACCTGGGAAGGAGATCTCCATGCCAGCATAACACTGTTTTTTGTGTTAAATTAACACATACAACTTCACATGAAGATGCTCTTGGAATAGCAAAGTGCTTGCTTGTCTAAATCCAGGCTTCTAGCTTTGTCTGCTATAGCACAGAGCTGCACACATTTTCCTCTGCCAGCTCTGTATATGAGAAGAGCCCCAAAATGTTATTGCTACTGATAAAGCCTTAATTTTTCATCATGGTTGATGGGATGGGCAGAGTTGCGGTGTACCCAGGTAAATACCAGTATGAATGCAGGACAATAGCTGGACAGGAAACAACACCCAGTGCTTGACCTGGAAGATGTGGCTGCGCTGAGGAATGTGCACACCTACGGTCTTCTCATGGGAATAGCTCTCCTGTCATAATAAGGGCATCGTCAGCTGTTGTGGCATTGCTTGCTTCTGTCTTATGGAAGTGTCTCAATAGAAACATCTAAAAAGGCCATATCAGTCTTGTTCCAACTGTCCTCACCTGGCCCATGCTGAGCTTTGAGGAAGACTGTAAGAGCAGTGGAAATGCGTTGCATTTCTCAGGCATGTGCAGAAGATCCAATTTGATTTTCTTCGACACCGTGACCTTGTTTTGCTCCCTGCTGGGGTTACCTCTCTGTGTATCACCAAAGGGGGCTGCTACCAAAGGCACAAGAGGTCTGTGTCTGTAGGAACATAAACAGTGTTTGCAGCAGAAGTCTTTGTGGAAGAGCATTGCAGCTCTGGCGCTGCCTCATGCTGACTGCTTGGGGCCAGGCGTTTAAGTGTCGGTCACTTTTGAAAGGCTGGTCTTTAACCTCTTGATCTTCTATTCCTAATGAAATGGGAGGGGTGGCAGGAACTTGCACTTTCTCATGTGGATTTTGGTAATTAGTCTAAATGGTTCTGTAACACATGGACGTTAAAGGCCCTGTACACCATTAATGCAAACTGCTTACTTGTAACGGAGTAAACACCATCGGACCGACCACATTGCTAACAACAGCAGATTCTTGATTTTAGAGATTGTGAAAAGTTGTTCGCTGTGCCCAGTGTATGTGGGAAGTAGGCTCGGAGCTGCCAAACCTCCTTGCAACCTGGCTGTCACACCGAGGGCCCAGGATCGGGGTGATGGGACAGCCCAGGAGGTGGTGGTGAGGTTGATGCTCAGTGCCCTGCTTGGGCACGAACTGTGGAGCCCCAGCTGTGTCCAGGGAGAAGATGTAAAGAAAAGGGGCTCATCTCCCATAGATGAGCCCTGCTAAGATCAAAATGAAGCAACTTCATGTATAGCAGCAGCTGTTCTTCGTCCCGTTTCTCTTCCTGTCTGAGACTGTCACGTACTGGAGAACTGAACCGCTTGGTGCTTCCAAGTGGCCCAGGGTAACTGATACCTCTAAAACCAAGGTAAATGGTTTACCAGAAGTCACACCACGAGCCGGTAGCCCTTGACATTCGTTACAAAGCACATGACGCACCAGAAAAGGGCAGCGGGGTGTACATCTTTTGATGCAGAAAGCAACCATTGCGTGACTCGGTCCTCGCTGGGAAATGCGGGCTGAGCACTGCGACCAGCCCCTGGTGGTGCTGGCCCTGGCACCTACCCAGGGGGATGAAAAAGGTGTTTATTTTTTTTTTTAAAGCTCTTCTTCCTATTAGCACCTGTGTCATGAGTCAGGTGAAGCAGCTGCAACCTGGTATGCAACCATGCTTCTGTGAAGACTACAGTCATGTTCAGCTCTGCTTAAATATTTTAGTCAGATTGAATGGAAACTGCTCACTAGCTCCTAAAACCCTGCAAAGAGCACATCCTATTTATGTTTCAGTGAAGGTCTCCAACCTGACTGTTACAGTATGAGAGGGCTTCAGCAATTCTTCAGGAGCCAGCTTAAAGGGAGGAGATTTGCTGCATAAATAAGGTGCGTGGCAGGTGTTAGAGGCTGAAAACAGGATTGATCTGTGAGGCTCCATATTGTTACAGACCGTGTGACTGCTAAGCACAGAGAAACAGATAACTCCCTTAAGTAGTTAATTTGAATACACAGAAGCAAAAGGAAGAGTAGGAGGAAGATGTAGGTCAAGAGCTTCAGGAAGATGCCAGGCGAACGTTCAAAGAACCACAAGATTGGTCTCTGCCAGTGTCAGAAGTAGCTGCTTGCACCTCAGCTGTTTGTGTGGAATTATTTTGTTCTAAGTAGAGGAATATTGCTTTTTATTTTATTAATTTTAATTAAAGCAACTTGCTGGGTCTCCTAAGTGGGGACCATACACCTAACATTGGCCATGCTGCCATTGGCATTGTCCTCCTGAGCCCTCTCATTCACAGCCCAGCTCGATATGTTATTCCTCCTCTGAAGAGTGTAAGTAGCTGAGGCCAGCAAAAATCTGGAGTAATTGGTTTTCTATTCCTTTTTAGTACAGTGAAGGAGTAGGATTTTATGATTGCTTCTTTGATTTCTGGGGTGATTAAAGGATGTTTAAGTCTGCGTGTATGAGGGAAATTTGGGTGCCTGGAAAAAATCTGCCACTAAATCTTTTTTTCTGAGAGGTTGAAAAAAGAGCCCTTAGAAGTTGTGGGACAGTCACGCCAACTCAGAAATACTCATCCCCACCATAATGGCTGGGGTACTGGCAGGCGTATGTCAGCTCTGCTGTTTTACCTGTTCTGGCCAAAATAAAGCCCTATTGTCACTAACTTTTCTTTGTCACAGAACAGGGCTATGGATCTGATTTAATCGCATTTGGGCTGTGCTTCTGCCACCCATCTCCTGGAGTTTGGGCTGGCAGGCTTAGCCTAAGGAAAGCTTCACCAATGCAATCATTTTACTTGGTGCTGGAGAGACCTGATGTTTGTAAGGGAAGTCTGCACCAATGCTAGGAAATCAACAGAATAGTCATCATTAATATGGATTATTTTTGCTTAGTCTGACTTAAAAAAAAAAAAAAAAAGGCACAAAACCCCCCAAACCTTCTTCCTATAAAGCTAAAAGCTTTTAGCTTCTTTAACATGAGGCTTTTCCTGAAAATGCTTGCAAGTGAGTCTTGCACAAGTAGCCTGCCATAAGATACGTTACTACAATAGCTGCTTCCACTGCGTGTTCCTTGCCCACATAAAGAGCAGATGATGATTCTTTCGAGAAGGGGAAAACCTTGTGTCGTTTCTCTTGTGACCTACTTGGCTCAGAGATACCACGCAGAGCAGTGCTCTGCACCTTCACCGTGACGCTCTGCTGGTCGCAAGGCTTACAGAGCTTTTGGGGCATTTTCGGGCAGTTCTTGCCAGCCTTGCAACTTCTAGCTTAGCCTGCCGTGTGCTGGTTGAGCGTGGGCAGAGGTGTGAAGAGTCAGGGCTGGAGGGGAGGTTGGCAGAGATGCAGCTCAAGGCTTTGAGCTGGATGGAAAGGGCGGTGGGATAGGACGAGCAGAGCCGCCTCCCAGCCGTTGAGCTCCTCCAGAACCGCTTGTGTAAGCCAAAGGAACTAAAAGAGAAAGGAAGACCTAAACTAGGTCAAAGTTGCCTTCAAAGAAGAACCAAATGTTTAACGTCTTGTGTGTGATCTGCGCTGGGAAATTTCACAGCCCGTTTCTACTTGGGGGCTTGAGCAGCAACGTACGTGCACCGCACGTGGTCACAGTGGGGCTGCTGCTGCAGGTATCTGCAGGAGCTTGTGCACGGGTATCTTCCAAGAGGGCTGGTGTTGGTGCTCGTCTCCAAAACTAATCACAGAAGGTGTCTTTTGCACAGTAATAGTAGGAAAAAATAAAGTTATTTCAGTCTTTCTTCTCCCTGGTTCCCATGCGTGCTGTAGACTCAAACAAGGAAGAGTCTGCAGCTGGGAAATACCATCCATGGCTTGGAAAGCAGCAAATGTGAGTTTTACTCTTTTTGGGGAATTTTGAAATTGTCATCTCTGTATTATGTGGTTAAGCCCAGAGCAGGTACAGGGATACCCATCAAATGTGGGCAGCTGGCAGTGCAGATCTTATTGCCCCTAAAATGGGGATTAATTCATTTCTTTACTTGTGTTTCCATCCACTGAGAGCTCGCTGAAGGAGAGCTATAAGAACTGGCCTGCCCAAAGGATGCAGGAAAGCTAGGAGCAAAGTGATGTTTATTTCCCCATGAGAAGCTGCCAACTGTCAGGATATATGGCACTAGCCATATTTTTTGAGGGCTTTTCTCATTTTTATGGCTCATCTTATTACATTTCTGCTCTTAATAGTTCAAGGGTTAAATCTTCTTGAAGTCTTGAAACTGATTTAAAAGGGGACAAGGCCAAATACAGTCTGGTGACATAAAAATGTCAGGGGAGAGGACTGCAGAGCTGCAGGAGCACCGACCTCTGAGCAGGGAAGAAGGGAACAGGGATCAGCTGCCCTGGAGCAGGGCAATGTGGCCTGTAGTTGGAAGACGTGCGAGCAATACTTCATGTTACCATTGGTGGGTGTCTGTGGAAGCCATACCAGATTGTAATTCTTGATGTATTTAAGAACTTGCTGTTAACTTGGAGTGATGTTGAACCTAACCTGTACTACAGCTTTTCAAGGACTACCAGCCACCATTGGAAACAAGCAGCATGATTTCATCAGTGCATAAAATGAGAGAGAAACTATTTCTAAGCTTTTGAGCAGCCTGTCAAAACCTTGCCAGACTTGCAGATTTGTGGGGGCCCCAAGCTCTCCACCAGGAGAGAAGATTTCTGCAGGAGAAGAAACCTGAGGCAGAAGAGAGCGAAGCTCCTGGCGTCTAAGCCAAGTGAGCCCCCTGTTGCTGCCCCAGCCTGGTGATGATCACAGCTGGAGTAACCTCTGATGGAAAGACGAAGGGCCTGATCCAAGCCCAGCAAAGGAACCCAGCCTGGACCAAAAGGATGGAGACAACCAGCATTTTCAGAGGGGGAGAGAAACACTGTTGCAGCAGGGATGGAGGGACTATCAAAATATGAATGCAAATGGGGCACTTAGGGCTTTCAGGTTGGCAGCTGGTGAATACCTTAATGTCTTGCCAGAAACAATGCTCTTAATGTTAAAAGAAAAGCTGCGGGCCATGAAAAGCGAGAATGAAGAATTGAGGGCTTTCAGGGATAAACTTAAAGAAATACGAGAGTAGGTGTATAGGGAAATGAAAGATAACATCTTTAGTAGTTTCAGGGAAAAGGGCAATTGTTTGGGGGTTGAAAGTGAATCAAACTATTTGTCTTGTTACTGAAGGAACAAGGGATCAAACAGCTTAGGAAAAATCTGGAGGTATCTTCCAGGTCCTGGGGAAGGTCCTAGCAAACTGCAGCACTTGAAACAACCAAGAGAAAAGTTGGTTCACATCCCTGACAGCATAATCCTTGGAGGTGTTTCACTAGGAAATACAACAGAGGTGGATGTATTGGAGCAACTGGTGGCTTTGGGGACAAATTAGACTAATTGCCCTCCTGTGCCTGAGGAAGAGGACGGATGAGCAGTCTGGGTCTGGATGTGTCCTTCCTGGGGACACATGGTCCTCCCACTCCTGGTAGGAGAATGGAGTCTTCCTCATCCTCGTGTGTCAGAGAAACCATGTGAAGAGCAAGATAAAAGTTTTGGGGTTTGGGGCTGATAACATTGAAAGCAAGGATGGGCAGACTGAAAATGTGAAAACTGAGGGAGGCTGAAGATGTGAGAAAGCTTTCCTCCTTTGGAGGCAATAATTGAGTGCTGCCTGCTGTGAACATTTTTGGGAAGGAAAATGGTGATCCTTTCTCCCCATGTCTTGTGTTTGGGTGAATATTTCTTGGAATAAGCAGTCAGCTACAACAATCCCATGTGAGATGTGACTGGATGCAGGCAGTGATTGTCACAGCTTGAATGAATTATGGGGGTTAGAGGAGCTCTAAGCTGGAACCCTGTCCACGTGCCTGGTGGCTGTTGCTCTCCTCCCTGACCTACTTGGCTCATGTCATTTTAATTTTATTTATTTTTTCCTGGCTGCTCTGGAGCATGCTGCTTGCCTGCTGGTTTGTAATCAGCTCTCAAGGAAGCACTGTGACATCTCTCTGCACTCAGCTCCACGGCCCGGCTGGGAAACCCTGCGCGGGTCCTTCTGCATCCCAGTGGCAAATGCAGCAATGAGTGCATTGGCACCAGACGTTTCCAGTTTTTCTCGAGTGTTTCTGCTCTGAGAACTCACACCACATGAAACATCAGCATCACTAGATGGCGTGTGTGGGCTGCTCTTGTCCTAGCACTGGGCAAACCAGGCAGTGAGGTTTCTTCCCTCTATATTTTTTAATATACTTCCATAGCTGCTTCTGACAGCAGGGTATATACAGCACATCCCAGTCTGCCCTGTAGCCCCACAAAACACCGTGCTGCTCTCCAGCAGCTCTGCCACCTCCCTGCTCCTGCTCTTTGTGCCCCAGGGATGGCCCAGCCTTGGTGTTCCTCTGCCACCCTTCCCAGGCACTGAACATAATCCCATGAAACGCCATTTACTGAATAAACAAAAACCCACATTTGATCTTTTTAGGAGTGGTCTCGTAGCATATTTGATGAATTCTCCCTTGGTATAATAGCTGCCAGGCAGGGTGGCAGCTCCTTGGGGACTGCTGTCACCACGGGGAGACGTGGCTGTGTTTTTGCTTGTAGTGGCTGGAACCAAGGGTAAAGAAATAGCCCTGGAGCTGGTGCTGACGTCTGCTGCTTAATGGGGCCTTTGTCACAGCCACTAGAGGGGTTTGCTGTTTATTGGGTGCCTCCTTCAGGGCCTGGTGTGCCAGGTGCTGTGCTCCCTGCTGAATTCCCCTCACTAAAGCTTTCCATCAGGGTTTAAGACCGAAGATCAAAAAGAGGCTTTTGGACAGGCAGAAGGAAAACACTGATCAAAAGCAAATAGATGTTGGTAGTGCTAATTATGATCAATCAAATAGAGGCTAACACTTGGGTGCACATGTGCATGGAGCCTGAAGTCAGTGGTTCTTGTTGACTTCTTTCTTAGTCTTTCAGTATTTCTGCAGAATCTATGTTGGGATCTGCCATGTGTTTGTCAGTCCTCAGAATCTGCTCTCTTGGGGCTTCTGTTCGCCTTTCTGCCACAACTCAGAGCAGGCGTAGGCCTTTCTGGAGCTTCCCAGACTATTTCATAATAAACATTGAGGCGAAACCCTCAAAAACAGTCCCAGCTCTTACTGGGGGGCTGTGTGTGGAACCTGTCAGAATAATGGAACTGCATTTCCACACCACAACTGGTGTTTCCCAGAGCCAAAAGGAAAATTGCCCTTTCCTTCTCTAAGGTGGAGTAGATCAAAGAGCAAAATTTCTTCCAGGAGAAGAAACCCACATCCTGTTGGTGAGCTATTATTATTATTACTGTCCTTCTTCCTGGACTTAATCCAGGCTGGATGCAGAAAGGAAAGCAAATCTCACGGAGATGCACATCTCTGTTTTTGTGTAAACACTGAACTAGAAATTTTTAAGAGTTCTTGGCTTGAGTCACTCACTGGTCATCCCTGTAAGTCTCAGTGGGGTGATGAAAGCAACCAGCAGGTCCCAGCAATGCTCATCACCAGCTGTAGAAAATATCCTTTAGGAATAAATCATTTTTTCTATGAAAAATGTCAGTCATACATCGCTTCCCAGTCAGCTCTAGCGTTAGTTGGCCGTTCTGTGTCTGGAGTCTTTGTGAGCAGGGAGACCCTGGTGTGGTGGAACTGGCCTGGGAGCTGTGTGGGAGTTTATCCAAAGGAGTTTAAAGACCCGTAGGCTGAACTGTGCCCTGTTTTATGAGCTATGGAGGCTGTGGCTCTGTTTAAGGCTGAGGGTGAACACACAGATAACCCAGCCATGTGTAGATTTGCTCTTCTGCATTTTGTTCGGCTCTAACTGTGCAGAAGAAATGCTGCAGCTGATGAGCAGATGTTCTTTATTTTATTTTTTTTTAAGGAAAAAAAAAAGCTTCATAACTTTTTCTGTATATACAGGATTATCCAGTCAGGCAAGCCTAGTGATGACTTGATTAAATAATCACTTTAATAGCTGAACCACTTGCATTTTTTTTGGCAAATATCAATCGAATGTGAGTGTTTTGGTGCCAAGGCCCTGTTTGCTTCCAGCAGTGTTCTGGTGCTTCAATTCCATCTGCGTAGATGACAAGCATCCTCGTTGCTCTAGCAGTTCTTGTCTGCCACGGTGAAATATCCTTGAAACGCAGCTCTGAAACCTGCTGCTGTGCTGTGGATGGCGTTCGGGGCTGATGTGCACACCGACTTGGTGCTGCTGCAAGGAGCTCCATGGCTCTGGGATTCCTTTCCTGCAGGCACATTTCCCGCAGAGGCTGGAAAGGTTCCCCATAGCCTGGTCCTGCAAATACATTTGGTAGCCAGTGGCCAGAAAAATCTGCCAGCCAGCGTCCTGCTTCTGCCATCCCTGCTTTTGCACCTTATTTAAAGAACAGCTTGCTTAGTTATTTGTTTAATTTTTCATTCATCAGTCTGGTCGTGCACGAGGTAAACAAAGTTTTGGAGTGTATTGCTATTAATCACTTCGGCTTGCAGTGCTGTAACCACAATGTGGAAGTCTTATCTGCCAATTTAATACCAACGCTTCCTTTTAAAGTAGCTCTTTGAATTTAAATAGACTACAAATAATGTTTTGGTTGGCTTGTATTTATCACTTATTTATCTTACATACCGTATCTTTGCTGCTTTTCTCGTGTTGCTTTCAAGACAAGACGGTCATGCAGATTTAGGGGCGGTGTGAGAGAAGGTGTCGCAGCCTTCCCCACTTTTGTCGGGAGTGAAAAGGAAGATACACAGTGGTGGAGAGGAGCTTGGCTTTGATCATTGCTGGTTCCAGGAAATAAAAACATAACCCGAAGGGAGTGAGCGAGGGGTGTAATGATGTCAGGACATCTCTTTGTTATTCTCTGAAATCAAAAGAAACTGCTATCCCCCAGGCTGCTGCAGACTGCGTGGCACCGCTCTGGCATGGCACAGACCTGGGGTGCTGTCTGTGGTCAGCCGGCTGGGTGCTACTTCAGTAGAAAGGCTGAAATAAGTGAGGGATCCTTGCTTATTTTGTCATTCCATCAGCATGTTCTCGACTGATTTTGAAATAACTCTTTGCAAGTTAACAATTTGAAAACCTTTTCATTTATTATTTATTTTATTATTATTATTAATAAGGGCCAAATCAAACTCTACTGAGCAAATGCATCTTGGATCTGTGGGTAACGAGTTCTCCAGCTGTTCAGACATGTTATGTGATACAAATGAAGCTGTACTTGAATTAGACCTAGCTGTTAATGTAAAATTCACGGGCTGCAAAGGAATAGGAGGAATTTTTTTTTTCTCTCCAAACTTTATTTTAGGCAGATAAATTCTTATGAGTGGCACAGGGAAAATGGCAATTTTTGCATAGGTTAGCTATATGGCAGTGATTAATGAAAATAGTATTACTGACCCCATTTTATGTCAGAATTTAATCAGAAACGTACTTTGAAATGCAGCAGGGCTGATCCTGCCATAGTTCATACCTTATCACGAACTGCTGCCCAGCACAAATGTAAGATTGTGACACTCCACCAGACAGAGCTGAGGACAGGGCACAGTGGGGAATCCAGCCCCAGGGCTGTGATCCCATGGTTTTGTACCCGCAGTGAAACACTGCTGACTTTGATTTACTCCCTGTTCATGCATTATGAAACTGTATCCAAACCAAGATCACAGCTATGCCCATTAGAGATAGAGGACACAGCTTAAAAATAATCCTTTGGCTGACAGATTTATATAACAAAGAGCAGATTGGTTCCAGGTTTTCCACCAAACTTCTGCTAAACATCCTCTCTGAGTGCTTAAGACACAAAGTTTCTGATGGCAATGAACATTTAGGTGGAACTGGTACATGAATTATTTGTGGCTTTATTATATGTGGAATACATCTTTATGTATTTCATTTTATTCCATTTCCACCTTGCAAAACATATTCAGATGTAGCACTACCCAAACTACGAGCAGCCAAAATGAAGGAGGGAATTGATGTTTAGTACATTTTGGTGATTTCTTATGTTGTTGAAAGAATCTTTCATTTAAAGAGAAAACACAAGCACAGATATTCTCCCTTGACAGCACCTAGTGTAATCCCTCCGTTTTTCTGTCACTCGCTGGGATAATTACAGCATGTCTGAAAAAGAGTCCAGCAGAGCAGATGCCCAGCTCCATACTAGGATATTTGCTGCCATCTTTTGGTAGATGCATCTTACGGAAAGTAGTGAAAAATTTTTCTCTGCACAGGCGCTGAATGTCTTCTCCCTGTGCCCTTCCTGTGCTCACCTGCTGCATCGTGCTCAGCCTCGTACTGCAGAGACAGACGGTGAATATGAAACTCAACCAACGATCTCACCACGCAGACCCTGAAAAATGGAACAGGCAAAAGCAAGTAAATGGCATCCATGTAGGATGGATTTCAAAATAACAGGGTAAGGGCTGAATTGCTGCCTCATTGCTGCTGCAGGTGCCAGACAAAGGTTTCCCTGTGCCTGGAACAGAGGGGACACCCTCTGAGCCATATGGTTCCCCACTCTGGCAGCACCAGCAGTGGGAATGAGCAGGACAGGTCTCTGCCTGGTTCTGCTTGCGACCATGCTGTGAGTTCTTTGAGACATAAATATCTCCTGAGCTAGGGAAAGGACACAGGGAACAGGCTGTAATCCATGTGCATGCAAGTAATAAAAGGGTTTTTATGCCAGGAAGTAATAAAACAATACATTGGAGAAAATGGGGCAGCAGCAGGGGTGATGCTAGGGCAGAAAGCAAGGAGGGCAGGCAGTGTGCTGTAAGCCAGGCTCGGTGTTGCGTGATTCACCTCTGCCACAAGCAGGTGGAGAAGAGCCAAGACTGCACTCACTCTGGCATGGAGCATGTTGAGGAGCAGTTGCTTGGAGTGAAGACACAGCCGTGGCTGACTGAGCGGGATGGGGACGTCCTGCTCCCACCCACATGCTTCCCCATCTCTTCCTCTGCCTCTGGGGTGATCAGCCTTGGCTCAGCACCCTGGCAGAAAACCCCCCAGCCATGTGTGCTGGGCTGGCTTTTGGTGGGACAGAGAGTGACATCAGCCCTGAGCACACTCTGACAAGCCCTGGGGCACGGGGACAGCGCACGCTGCTGCCAGTGGTACGGCAAGGCTGTCTGCAGCCTGACGTTGTCTTGTGTCAACACAAGTGCTCGCTTTGGAAGCTGAACCAACAGAATGGCTGTGGCTAGAAGTAACTCTCCAAATGTTATTTTTATTTATTTATTTATTTATTTATTTTTCCATGGGTTTCTGTCATGGCAGCAGGCTGTGCACTTTCTTTCAGCACAGACTTGGTATCAGGCACAATTTCTTCAGCTTTTGCTGCCACAGCTGGCTCTCCAAGGTCTCCGTGTGGCTACACACACATTTTTCTCCTCCACCACCCCATCACGAAAGCTAAGATGTGCCTGAGACCTCACCAAATCCCACAGCCCACTTCACTTGTGTGGTTCTGTTCAACAGAAAGTCGCTTTTATTTTCAGTTTGAGCCCAGATTTTGCTCACAGCATTAGAAACAGCCCAACAAAGCAATGTTTGCAGACCTTAGGTATTTGTTTTAACACAGGATCTCAGCTTTTCCAGTTGTGGTTTGCAGTATTCCCAAGTGCTCTTTTTCTTTCGTTACTCTTTCCAACTGCAGGCAAGAAATGTGCTTGTTACCAGGCATGAAGTGTTCTCACGTCCTGCTCTTTTACAGCCAGCTTAAAGTCTGTAAAGTTTTGCAATGTCTGTGCTTGAATGTGGACTCAGAAACTTTCCATCATTTGGAAAGAGCATCTGCTGGGACTAATAGGAAATGGATATCCACCTGAAAAAAAAAAAAATGGGAGAGCAAACTTTGGAAACTGAACTCCTGGACCCAAGCAAGAAGGCTGGGTGCCAAGACCCTGGATGAGCTGAACGGCTTCTGCTTGTGATCCAGCTCCCGGGCTGGATCTGGACACTGCAGCAGGGCAAGACCGGGACATGCCCCAGCCTTCCCAGGCCCTTGATTTCTGCAGGAGAGAGCTGGGCGTTGTTCACAAGCGCTGTACATGCTCGGGGCACGTTTCTGAGCAGGGTGACTTTGACCTCCAGGTGTGCAGCCACCCGTGGCGGGTACAGCCGCGGAAGCTGTGCCTCTCTGGGGAGATGCTGCTGGGAAAGCAAAGGTGTGAGCAAGGAGAAAGCACAGGCAGGGGAAATCCCTCTTGCTATCCATTCCCACTGTGCAAAGGAGAAAAAGTAGGCAAGAAATCATGGTCAAAACCATAAGTAAAGCTTCCCATGGGTGGGATGTGAACTCCTAACAGAAATCTCCTGGAAGGGTGAATGTCAGGACCACCAGCAGTCTGTTGGGTGGGATGCATCTCCTGCTTATCTTGTGGGCAATGCTCTGAGTCTGCAGCAGAGACGGACGGGTTTCATATCTCATCCTGAGGCTTCAGCCTCTGCTCCTCGGTGATAGCCGAGCACAGCCTGCCTCGCACTGCCTCCGGGACCACTTGGTTGTGGGCTCAGCAGAGGGCTGATCTCTGCCTCCAGGAGGGAGTTACGACGACGGAAAGCTCCCGATCACACCGGAGCAGCCAGCCCAGCTTCATTTCACCTGGGCTCTCCCACACCTTCACACACAGCCCTCAGCGGCTCGGGAACCATCTCCAGCACCCTTCTATGCCCTTTTACCCCCCTAGCTCGGCTTCCCCCCACCAGATCCGACCACCAGGGTGTCGGGGGGCTCTCGGGGGCCCACCCCGGGTCCTGTCGGTGTGCCCTGCCCCGAGGGAGCGGCTTCCGAGGCCCGGTAAGGCGACGAGGCCCGGCCGGGCCCGCCCCGTCCCCGCCCGCCGCCGCGCAGCCGCCGCCGCAGAGCCCGGGGAGGCGCCGGGCCGGGGCCGGGGCAGCCGGAGGAGGCCGAGGAGGGAGCGGGAGCAGCGCGGCCAGAGGGGCCGCCGCCGCGGGGCCAGGTGAGGGCCGAGGGTCCCCAGGGGTGCCGGGAGGGGTCGTGGGGACTCGCCCCTTGCTGCTAACGGGGCTGGAGATTTCCTTACGTAACGCGCAGCGGCCTGGCAGGGAGTCCCGGGGGGGACCGGGGGGCAGCGATCGCCTCTTCCCCGCAGCCCCCGGCCGCGCTGGGCCTTGGGGGGAGCCGGGCCCGCAGCTCCCGGCGGCGGGGGGGAGTTGGGGGAGAGGCTCGGCCTGGCTCGGGGCAGCTGTTCCGAAAATAAATTAATAAATAAATAAAGCGGCGGGGAAGGTTTCCGCGGACGGAGCGGAGCTGACTCATCCCCGCGGACAGCCCCTCTCCCTTCCGTTCCCTTCCCCGTCCCCGAGGTCAGGGCGCTTCCCAGTTTCAGCCGGGTGCAGGTCATCGCCCCGGGGAGTCTGCTAAATTCCATCCCGACCCCTTCCCCAAAGGGCCCTTGGGTGCTGGTCGGGCCTGGGGACATCGCTGGCAGGGTAGGGCAGCAAATGCAGCGCCCTCAGCGTCCCCCAGTGCTCCCAGTATCCCCCAGTGCCCCCCAGTGGGTCGCAGCCTCACCCAGGGGCTGCAGAGACGGGCGGTTAACCTGCGCTCGTAACTTGGGGCTCAAGGAACTTGGTTCCTTGTTCTTGCCTCACAATTTTCCTCACTCCAGCAGCTACCGCGGGCTGCAGCATCCCCCAACTGTGCTTAATTGGTATTTACGCGCGATAGCTTAATAAGGGGTTTCGGTACAACGCCGTTCTGAACTTGCACCCACGCAATTAACAGCAGGCTCTTTCTTTCTTTAGTTCCGTAAATATTGGTTTAGGCTAAATCACAATATTTGTATTTGCTTTTAAGGTTTTTATCTCCTCTGTGCTCCAGCATTTATTGGGTGACGGACGATGTTGCGTGAATCGATCACTGAGGAGTAAATCTGCTCTGTCATGTGTGTAGTTCGAAAGCAAAGCTGCAGCAATGATCCTCTGATCCTGCAGGTGTTGGTAGCTTGGTCACAAAATGACACTGCCCGGGCTGGGGGTAGAAAGGCGCTTAAAAGCATGCCAAGGGATAATTTTTCAGTCAATAGAGGAGATAAATAGGAAATGATCAGATTTGGGGACCTTGAGGCAAAAGAGCCTCATGTGCCTTTTTTCCTCATGCAGACATTTCCTCATTTCATGGCCTGATGCTCTGTCCCCCCGCTCACACACTGGGGATGTGTCCCAGCACCTGCTGGGTGTCAGACTAGGGCCTATGGTTACCATCAGAACTGCTGCGCAGGCCCAGCTGTATTAGGAAAAATGCGACTGGAGTAAGGATAAATCCAACCTTTCTGTTTTCTTAGCCTTGAATCCGAGAGACTCCCATTGCCTTCATGGCAATTTAACCTCCCATTGATTTTATTCTTATCTTAAATTTTTGTACAGCTCCTTCCTCTGATGGAAGTGTCGTAAAGTTGATAAGTTTGGGTAGGGAAACTTTAACGCAGACACCTCTGCAAGTTGCCAGTCACAGAGGTGGACTTGGCTTTGGTCGCAGCCAGTCCTTGGTCCTCACCCCAGCCCTCTGCTGCCTGCTGAGCCCAGTTGGATTTCAGACCACAGAACTGCATGGCCAAAAACTTTGCCATCTGTGTCACTGGGAAATAATTAAATCGAGCCTGATGGAACTGCCTTGTATTCAATGAAATCTTTGCTAGGGCTGGCTCTAGGGTCCTCCAGCCCCAAAGGAAGCTTCCCATTTCGTCCATGGTTACAACCAAGTGCTCACAGAGGTGCTGCTCGCAGCAGTGCTTCGGGCTGACTGCTCTGCTCAGGCTTTCTGCAACCCTGCAGTACTTCAGTCGTGACTTGTGCTACAGTTTCCCACTCAAGAAAATCAAAATATTTCACTACTTGAGCATATTACGTATCCTCTCCTTGGTCTGCTTCATGCTGGAGCTGGGTGCGTAGTCACCTGGAGATATTTGCACGGCTGGGGAAGGAGGTGAGCAATGAATTCATCTCACTCCTAACCTAATCTGAGTTAATGTGCTGAGATCCCACTGGTGAAAAGCAAGGGCACTTGGCCACGGCCATGCCTTGATCCTTTAAGGATTTGAATCCCTGTTAAGCATGCTTGTCTTACAACCCGCACTCGCGCAGGATGTAATCAGTTTTGTTTTCCATCTGTTAAACAAGAGGCTTCTGATTAGCCCCTGCAAACAGAAATAATTATTTTTGTTCTTGCCTGCAACAACAGCAAGGTTAACCACCACATACATATTTCATCATGTTTTCCACCCTCAGCGTTTTTAAGCACCTTGTTCCGTGTGCGTTACATGATTTGCCTTACAACAGGCAGGGATTTGGCTTTCGGTATTGTCCCTTAATTAGAGTAATTGCCTAAGCGGAGATGCAGGCATCTCCCACTGTCCTGTAGGCAGAGCCAGCCCACAGCCGTGCAGCAGCCTGCCCCGGCTCGTGGGCCTGGCGAGCTCCCGTGGAGACACACACACCTTCTCCAAAAGCCAGACGAAAAACGTGCAGCGTTCCGTTTGCGAGACGATATTTTCATTTTACAAAGTGACCCAAACGGCAGGCTCCAAACGGCAGCTGGCGGAGCAGCGCGTTGCCTTCCAAAGCGATACTTGGCCGATTTCGAAAGGGACGGGTCTTTAGCATTTTAAATTTTTGATGATGCTAAATGGAAATACCCGTCAGAGGGCACCCATGAGACCGGGCTGCTGTGGCTTGGGAGAAGTGATTCCCCCTTAGTGACCCATCCCGCCGCATCCTGGGCTCGGTGTCCTCTGAGCACCTCCTTAGCTCTGACTTCAAGGCAAGATCACCCAGTGGGGCACGGAGCTCTGCTTTTGGTGGCTTTAATAAGGGGCAGAGGATCTACTTAAAGAAATCAGGTAATACGCGGTGTGAAGGCAGGTTGTGTGTTTCCAGAACCACACCTGACCCTGTTAAAATGGCTTCTCTTGCAGGGAGCAGCGCTTACGAACTTGAAATCCCAGCTTTCGTGTTTGCACAAAAAATGGAGACGTTTAGGCCTAACACGAGCATCTGGCACTTTAGAATACTGAATATGTTGGGTATTTTTTTGTTGTTGTTTTGCTTTTAATTCAACTATTTAGCTTCTTACATATCTGGGGCTGCAACTTACTGATGAACCGTAGCTGGAAAAGGAGCAGAGCCCTTCCTGATGCACCCAGGCGGTGTCCCCAGCTGAAGCTGCACCAGTCTGCGCCCTGCCTTACGAGCGCTCTGGGAAGACCGTTTGCTCTGGTTCAGCCACCCGATCTGTTTTGTTCCCTCTAGGACAGGGATTCTTCCCTTACGCAATGGTAACATCCTGCTCGGACAGGCAGCAGCTTGCTGGAGCGAGCGCTGCAGGCGCCGGGTGGCTGCTGCGGCTCCCCGGGTGCTGCTCGCCTGCCGGGGGGCTGCGGGGAGCACCCCTCGTGCCGAGAGCCGGCTCTTGGCGCTGGGGTGGGGAGGAATCGTTTGCTGCCGACGCGGAAGGCAGGCAGTTGTCGCAGCGTTTCTGCTCTTAGGTAATCAGCTGGTTGTTACGCCACTTCAGATCATTGACTTGGCTTCCCTAGAACAAATTGCTGGACTGGGATAAGAAAGTAGGCTTGGTTGGTTTGTTCCTCGCAGGATCGTATTCTGCCCTCCACCTGCGATGAGACAGTTTTCTCAGTGGCAGCGAAAACAGATGCCTTTGTATGTCATGCAGGAGGCCTCTGAGCTAAGAGAGGTCGGGGCCAGCTGAATGTAGGAAGCAAGGACTCGCAGGGCAAAGCAGGCATCGCTCCCAGCCCCGGGTGTTCACGGCGTGGCATCCTCTCAGTCCCAGCCCATCTCAGCCCGTTCGGATCTTCCCCAGCTGATGACCAGAAAAGCACTTTAAGGTCAACGCCTAAGGAGAAATCTTAGCATGTTAACAGCAGCTCCAGAGGCAAGGAAAACTGAAGGTGAAGAAGGATTTTGCCAACATAAATGTTATCCGTTTGCTGCTGTGAATTAGAGAGAGAGGTGCTGGTGATGCTAGAGGCCGGTTGTGGCTGCATTTCTTGAGTGGATGACCTGAGGTCCTAACTCTTCCCATCAGATGAGTTGCAAGAAAGAAGAGAAATGTTTCCTATATTATTATTATTTGTAAGTTGTTTGTTCATGCAGTTCTACTGGTAAGGGAACAAGAATGAACCCTTTAGAAAGACTTTTCTTTCATATTTGTTCTGCAACCTGTTTCTCAGTGGCAACTGCACGCTACTCGTGCTGGCTAAAGAACAAAATCAAATCCAGCTGCTTGCTGTATGTTCTTCAGGCTGTATTTAATTGATAGGTTGTGGGTAGAAAATAAAACCATCTGAAACTTAGAAATTTGCCTTAAGTTGCTTTTTGCTTAAGTGAATTAAATAAACAAGTTTCTAAACACGGTAATAATCTCCCCCTCCCCTCTTTTCTCTCTTTCTTTTTCTTTTTCTTTCTTTTTTTCCCAGAAAATGGCTGTTCCACCTGCTTATGCTGATCTGGGCAAATCTGCCAGAGACGTTTTCACCAAAGGATATGGTAAATAAATCCAAAATGACTTCGATCTTTCACCGTCTACCTGATTCCTGGAACCATTATGATGTTATTGTTTTTCTCTGATAAACATTCCAACCATTTCCTTAGAATCCTGAGAATTTTATATCCTGGTTTCACATTGCCACTGCTGTCTGGAAAGGGAGGGTGATTTATTCGTGTTTTGACAAAATTTTTCGTGTTCCCCATAGGTCTGTTGTCTGTTCTGAAAGCAAGTTGTGTGTTGTATTTTGACCGTTTCCCTCTGCCATGAATGGGGCCATTGATGTCAGCAATTTCCTTATGAAAAAGCTGCTGCTCGTTATGAATAAAGACATTATTACCTAGTCTGGTCCCGGTGATATCGCAGGTCAGCAGGACTAGCGCAGGCAGTGCTAGCTGAAGGGACTATGAGCTGCGTAAGCTGCTGCTTAAAAACCCATGGTTCAGAAGTTGTACCCCGTTATTGCAAAATAAATCAGAAATGCCTTTCAAAGTGACACATATATAATTCATGTTTCTTCCTCATCTTCTAGGTTTTGGGTTAATAAAACTTGATTTGAAAACAAAATCCGAGAATGGACTGGTGAGTACGGACGGGCCTCGAAACCCCAAACATGGCTGTGTTCCTGTGTTTTCTGGTTAAAAATAGAAATATGGATCCCTTACTCTCCCCTTATCGGTTTTCAGATACGCTATAGCCCTGCGAGTTGCTTTGCACTCAGGACCTAATCCTGCCACGAGGCCGCACGCAGACGGGGCAGCGGTGTGGGGGGGGGCACCTTTGCAGCCGTCACAGTGCTGCTGAGACCCCCGGGACGGTGGCAGAGCCCCTGCCTGGTGGGCTCCCCAGCCAGAAACACTCCCTGCTTCCACGGCACAGAAGGTTGTGCTCTCCCCTGGGTTTTTCTTCTGCCAAGGATTTGATTTAGCTCTGGGCTAGCACGGGACACAACCCCCCAGGGGATCTATTAAGGAGCATTTTGGAATAATGTTGTGCCCAAGGCTGATGATCAGTTTATGAACAGCTGCAATTAGTGACTTCTCCGTGCCCTGTGGTCGGAATATCAGACAGTATAATTTCTGAATGTGCGACGTGCTATTTTGCTTAGCAGCCACAAAACAAGCATAGTGGTGATGTAATTGTATATTGGAGCTGATCTTTACAATACCTCTGTGAAGTATTTGCAGGCTTACGTACTTATCCACAGGCACACCTCGTACACCGGCTGGCTCTCGGACTAGCCCCTTGTTTTGTGTTAAAATGTTAGAAATGGTTTGTGACCGTTCCTTAGCATGCGGTGCTCTTTCTCCAACACTGATAATTTGTGTGTGTTGGTATTAATGACTAGCAAATGTATTCTTTTGTCTTTTGAGAACGCTGAAGTATTGTGTAGTACCCCAAATGATAATGACTGGTATGTTCTATGTGTATTTACCTGTTTGCATACACACACACACATATCTACACTAATTTGTATACATATATATATTTCCCCCCTCCTCTTTAGGAATTTACAAGCTCAGGTTCAGCAAACTCAGAAACGAGCAAAGTCAGTGGTAGTTTGGAAACCAAATACAGATGGGTGGAGTACGGACTGATGTTCACAGAGAAGTGGAACACTGACAACACGCTAGGCACTGAGATCACTCTCGAAGATCAGGTAATTTGGGGATCAAAAGGTCCAGTTTACAAATTATTTTGTGACAATTTCTGATTATAAATCCAACCTGTGAATTTCTTTTCTGTACAGCTTGCACGTGGCCTGAAGCTGACCTTTGACTCCTCCTTCTCTCCTAACACCGGGTAAGAAGTTAGTAAGCTTGAGAGACAAAAAAACATTTTTTCTTAGTTTTAGTTTTCCAAAATACTGTCGTCTTTACTCCTTCTGTCCCAAGATGTCATGACATCTAATAATCTGCCTATGTATAAATAAATCTCATACATCTGATCTAAGTCTTAGTATTAACTATCCCTTTTTAAACCTAACCTCTAGTAAACCAACTCTGAAATACAGTAACTTGGGAATTACCGTCAGAACCGGGGTGGGAAGGAATTGTTTGTGCCCCTGTTGCTTATTTCTGGCCGTGTCGGAAAATGAGTACTTAGCGACTGCCTGAATAAAAATGCCAAACAAGTCAGCTGTAATGCAGAGCTTAACAAGCTCCGTGAGCCAGTTGGCCATGGCTCTAATAGGTCGACACAGTAATTGGGCTCACTTCCCAAGCTGAATTTATCATCCGAATTCTTGCTGGCCACAGCGTGCTTTGGTGTTGGATGAGCGTGGTGGACCCCGTGATTGGATGCCACATTTTATGTGGGCCAGAGGGATTAAGCAGCAGCTGTAGGGCTAGATGTCGGTTTATTTTTTTTTTCTCCTGATTATCTTTTTGCAAGCAGTGCTGCCAGTGAGCCAAAATGGTCTGCACATGAGCTTCCCACTGCGGCACGCTGCACAGAAGGCTGCTGTGGTTGTAGTCCCAGTGGGGACTTCACCCTGCCTTTAATTTAGTGTTCTCCATTGACGACTGCTTCCAGCCCTCTAGATTATTTTTGTATTAACCAGAATAATCTCTAGTTTTTGTTGAAAATTATTTCTTAGCAGGTGTGGAAGTTGCAGCCAAGCTAATGCTAGTATTTTTGGCACTCCTGCTCTTTATTTATGATTTCGGAAGACATAAGAAATTTCCGAGTCAGAAATAAGAATAATAATAATAGAACAATCTCTGCACAGGTCTGATGCAGCATGTTTTGCAGTTCCTGGAGACTGTTTTTGCTAGCTGAAGTGGAAGGTTGATGTGAAATTTCAAGTTGGCCCGACATTTCTGGAAAGATTTCAGCAAATGATTTGGTCAAAGAGAGAAGATGCTTGTAAGAGAGAGAGGAAGAGACTGTTGTGGAAGAGTAGCTGAATGCACTAGATGTAGCTGTCCTGCAGCCTGAGGACCTGCTCCCTTGATGTGAGCAGACAGAAGGACACCTGAGCAAGCGCTGTCCTCGCCAATAGAATAAAACGGAGCAAGTGACTCAGGAAAGTTTCTTTCTGTGTTCACCTTCCTTATGGCTGTAACCTTTAAACATTATAACACACCATAAGGAGAAAATGCGGTGTCAGAGCCGCCGAAGCAACCTGCTTCCCCAGCAGTGATTTCTGGATGAAGTAAATGAAATTACCCAGTTAAACAGGATTGTCTAAGAAGTTCGGCTGGTACAGGCCAACTGCTTTTGTCTGTGGCAAACCTGTGAATTATTACAGTTTCCATTTCCCTGTGTCTAACAAACTTCTAAAACATGAGATTACTTTGAGATGGGGATTAGCTTTTGTCACCTCAAGTCTGATGTGCTGTGGTGCTGCTTGGCAGAACGCAGCTCAGAAAGGCACCACGCTGCATTTTACTGCTTACAATTCACTGTAGATGAATTCCATTTTTGCAAATGTGAAACATAAAAAGGGGACATAGCGTGTGACTCTCTGGGTGTACTATTACATCGATTTAAAGTAACTGAGCTGGTTGAATTGCTGCCTGAGCAAGATATGAGATTCTTTCTTTTCTCTTTAGGAAAAAGAGCGCTAAAGTTAAGACAGGATACAAAAGGGAACACATCAACATGGGCTGCGACATGGATTTTGATATTGCTGGTCCTTCGATACGCGGAGCGCTGGTGGTTGGCTATGAGGGGTGGTTGGCAGGTTACCAAATGACTTTTGAGACGGCCAAGTCTAGAGTAACCCAGAGCAACTTTGCTGTTGGCTATAAGACCGACGAATTCCAGCTTCATACTAATGTGTAAGTATTGGCAGATGGGCATTAAAAAGAATGTGAAAGGGTTTTGATGCATTTAGGACAATGAAAGGGACAGAATTTCAGCACTTGTGCTGGAGGGACTGGTGGATTTGACATTGCTTCTTCATTTAAGATGACAAACTGCATTTTTTAGCTACTTTAGCTTTTCTTTGAGTTACGTGAGTGAAGGAATGGAAGGAACTGGGACTCACTGAGCACCCAAGCACCCAGAGTCCCTTTTTCTAACAGACATAGATTTTTGGAATCTAGTCGTGGATTTATAAAACAAGTGGGTTACAAAAATATTGTTCATGGAAGTTGGAGTAAAAGCAAGGCCTCCCTTTTGCACATGTCAAAATCAAACAAAATGGTGGTTAATTAATCACAGAATGAACAAGAACAGACAAAAGGGAATGAGTGGCAGAGATACAGACTGGGTTAGTTTCAGTACTGGAAGGGATATGGTGTAAAAGTTGGTTTCAGTGTTGTAACTCCTAAAACTCCTAATGATCTATTTATACTAGCGCTTGTCTTTTCTGAATACATAGGAAACTAGGTCTAAACTCCATGAAAACCTTAATTTCTCTGTCTCCTGTTCCTCTTAAAGAAGCAATTTATGCCTTTTGGGAAGATTTTTATTTTATTTTATTTTTTGAATTAGGCAATCCCTGCTCCACCCCCCACCTCCTTTACTCCCTTGGGTAACTGCATATTTGCATGTAGCAGAGCTGTTGCAGGCTGTTCCCATTTCGGGGCTGAACAACTGTTCTGCTTTCCTGGAGCTGCTTCTTCAAAGGCTTTCTGTTCTGTTTCATGCTGTTTTGCAGAGATCTGGTTTAGGAAGCTCAAACTGCCTCGCAGAACAATTGAACCTTCACGGCCCCGGCGGCATGTTTGAAGGGTTGCCAAAGCACAAAAATGTGGGCAGAAATCTTTCATCAAAACAACATGCGGGGTCCCCTCACTCTGTAGTTAGGAGCTATTCCTTCGAGCACAATGACTTTCACCTCTGTTACACTGCAGCAGTTCAAAACGTTGTATTACTGGCTTTTGCTGTAATTACTATTGTTCTTGATTAAAGCAACGGCAGAAAATAACTTAAGAAACAGTACAGTAAGGTGTAAGCCCTTGCTGTTTTTCCTTGGACCCTACGACAGTCTGCTTCTTAGGTCACCGTTACTGTCTGTGGATGATGAATCATCTTAAGGAGGATGCCTTGTTTGCTTACTTAATGTTCGTACTCGACCATTGACAGGCAAAACCATAAATGTGTGATACGAATGGAAATCCTAATTATTGATGTTAATGGATTAGCTAGGTGCTTTTGACATGTTTCAGCTTTGAAACGTGTCAGAGACTTGTAGAATCCAGGAAACAGTCGTGTTTGGAACTTGCATCACCGGTGTGCTCGGTCATTATATCTAGCCAGTTCAGTGTTTCAAAAGGATGCTGTGGCACAGTAGATAAATTAACTAGGTGGGGCTTGAAACATCGTCTTTTGTTCCTGGCTGTTTCACAGACCAGCCGGGGACTTGAGCGAGTTGCTTTCCCTAATGGTGCTTTCATATCTTCATTTCCATAGAGGACAATGTTTTTGATCTATGCATGAAAAGTGCTGTTACTATTACTAGAATTAAAAGAAGCTTTGATATTTTTTTTTCTTATCATTTTTTAATAGTACACGATAACTAAAGGGAGATAGGGCTGGATAATTTCTAGCTTTAAATATGATTTTCCTCACTTTTTGAGCATAGCTCAGACCGCCCCCCTAATGTTGCAGGTCAAGACAGAGCTGTATGGGAACCTTGCACAAAATCTGCCTGTATAACCAGCTCTCCTCAGTCCTTTTTAATCCCTCCTTTTCTTGAGAGCCAAGCACATGCAGATATATGTGAGCTTCAGTCTTATCTGAAGTAAGTATTGTAGCATTTTTCTGGAAGAATTGCTCTAACAGTTTAAAAAGCTGCTGCTATTGCTTGAATTTTAAATAGGCATATCAGTATTGTTTGTGCTACTCTTGTGAACTAATGAACATGGTGACAAAGAGGTAAAAGTGGAGAGATTCAAAATCTGCCTTTTTTAATCAGTAAAGCTTTGGTATACTCTAATAATTGGAACCAGTTTATTGTATAATTTAGAAATAATAAGTATTTTATTTGCAAAGGTCTTCCCGTGGTGTAAAGCCTGTTTCGTGCAATACGTTTGTATCCTCTTTTACGAAAATGAGCTAAAATGGGAATTCAGATGCTCACTGGTTTCCAAGGACTGCGATGCTTACTCTACTTATTTGCTTCTGCTTTTACGATCTGGGTGCTCCAAGGTTTTGCATTTGATTTAGCACACTTTACTCACTGTGTGATTCTGGTGTAAGTAGTAACTGGGAGCTTTGCTACTCGGTAGCAGAAATTGAAGGCTTTCATCATTCAGCTGTTGGCTAGCGCTGTCTGCAAACCAAAATGAGTTTCATTTCAGTTGCTAGTGCAGACTTCTATAATGCAGACATGCCATAAGGGCCACGGCAAATGGTATTCCTTTGCAAGAGCTGATAGATTTGGATGCTAAATTGGCATCTTCACTTCTGATACAGTTCATCTGTGTCTGGTAAAAGCGTGCTGATGAGGCACTGTTAGGATGACTCTCGGGCTCTGTGATTGGGGTACAGCCCTTTCGGGGCACTAGGGAGATGTATGTCTGGGAAAATAATTATTTCATAGATATGCAGAGAAGAAAAAATGTCTTTACTACAAAGATTCCCATCTACAGAGAGGGGGAAATTGGAAACTGTCATCATTAGTCTATTTTTGATAGTTTGTTGTGGCTTTTTTTTTTTCATACACTGCTTGTTGAAATATTTTAACTATTGATGAATTTAAGCATTTAAAAATGACTTCATAACCAATCTGGCCAAATGTCTCTATCTTAGTCGTTACAGAGAGATTAAATGAGGTATAAGTGAATGTTCTGCAAATTCAGATCCTACTGAAACATAGATGGTTGTTTGGGGATGCATTTTAAAGCTAGACTCATATATTCCTTCCAGGAATGATGGAACGGAATTCGGAGGCTCCATTTACCAGAAGGTGAATGATAAACTGGAAACTGCTGTGAACCTTGCTTGGACAGCTGGTAACAGCAACACTCGCTTTGGAATAGCAGCCAAGTATCAGATTGACCCAGATGCCTCTTTTTCTGTGAGTGCTATATATGTGCATTTAAAAGCATTTGAAAGTAGGCTCTTGTAATGGAAATGCGAAGCAACCTCACATCAATGAGTAAAGCACAGTTTTGATGCAATTCAGCGGTGTATAATTGGCACATAAATCTATTTGGTGAGCTTTGCGCTGAATGAGAGCACGCCTATTGGATTTTCCTTGAAGCTGATACAGAATGTTTTATTGCATTACTGGGCACCATTCTGAGAATTTTTCAGCTATTATTTTTGGAAAAAAAATACAAAATTAGTTAACAAAAACACTGTCTATAGCAACTGAAGTTTTGTTGAGATTTTGGTTTAAAGTTATGGAAAAATTGACTAGATTTTATTTTATTCTTGTGATTTGAAACCTGAAATCATCTACCTGTTTAAAACGTATTATGTAATTTTCACATGGGAAGGACTTTAAAGATACCAAATTATTTATGTATGCAATTTTTTTCCCTTTAAGGCTAAAGTGAACAACTCCAGCCTGATTGGACTAGGATACACTCAGACTTTAAAGCCAGGTAGGTCTATGCAGAACAAATTCAGACATCAATAAATGATATTTCAGTCTTGAAATATCAGGGAGGTTTTTTTGGGACATACTGTGATTGGTTTTGTAACATTGCTTTTCCACGTGGCAACCCAGTGGTGAACTTTTCCAGGGACTGCTCTGTTAACTTTGGATGTCTATTGGAAACAGAATCGCTAGAAACCAGCACCCACTGACACCTCAGATAATCTTTTCTGTTGATACAAAGTTTATCTCCAACCAAATGTTTCACAGATAAGAAAATGTATTTTTAGTACTTCCAGAGGTTTCCTATCACTGAGTTTCTTTGCTTTTAAGTGGTATATTTGCAAGGTTTGCTGCTGCAGGAAGAGGACAATCTTACAGCAACATGGTTTGTTTTAGTGTAGTCTAAAGAATCTGCTGCCAGAATACCAAGCAGATTGACGGAAGGTAATACAGTAGACAGGGCTAAGGCCCTTTCATTCCCAGATTTTAAAGAGGTTTAGAAAAATGAGTGTGTGTCAAGGACCCGGTTTTTCATTATACCCAAGCCTGAAATGAGATTAACCAGTATACCAGCAGCAGTGAACTGACTGAGGGTTTTAATTACTTGGGATGATAAAAAGCAGAGTCTGTCACTGTGGTTTGCTTATCCTAACCTTCAGAATTCAGAGAGGTTTCATATCTGCAAATTATTTCACAAAGCTCAGTCCTCACATAGCTAGCTGCCAAATTACATTAACCTAACTACCTGGTATATTAGAGCAGCAACACAGACAATGCATTTACTGAACGTAAAGCTTATTCCGAGTTTTAACGGTTGTCTTTTCTGACTTTTCTCTATTTGCAGGTATCAAACTGACATTGTCAGCTTTGTTGGATGGCAAGAATGTCAATGCAGGTGGTCACAAACTTGGCCTAGGACTGGAATTTGAAGCATAAGAAGTGATTCTACAATTGCTAATTTGAAAATACAGCATAGCTACCTTCAGAATATATTGTACCTTTCAATGTTTTATGTCTGGGATGCAAGTATTGCTAAGTATCAGTCCTGCTAGTCCTTAAAGACAGCTAAGCTTTAAAATGATGTTGTTTCAGAAATGGAGACAAAAAGCATAAAAAAAAAATCCTAATTCCAGGCTTTTTTGGGGAATGTTATTGCCTATCACATCTGTCAGCTGCCACATGATAGGAAATAGGAAGGTGTTACTACCTTTACTAACACATTGACTGCACAAGGTATATGTGGTATCAAAATTGTGACTTCAAGAATTGCAGACCACTATATTTTACTGTTAATTCTGTAAGCAAAATGTTCCGACACTTTAAGGTTTCAAATCACGATGGAATGTTCAAGCTTGTTTGAAAAGGGATTTTTTTATTTTTATTTTGTTTGTGGGTATTTCATGAATGGTTGTCTCGTTTGGTTATCTTACACCTACAGCTGTCTCCAGAGTGCTTTAGGTTGTCCACCTTGTATAACTCCTTTGCAGAGGAGGTTTGATGTGACTCAGCCAATACAACTTGTCCTGTACTGTGGTTCCTTTCCCTTGCACTAAATGGAAAGCTTGTAAGACAGGGACATAATCAGGGAAGAGTCTTTGTAACTGTAATCACATAGTTGCATCACTAAATTTAAAACGGAATTCTGTTTTATTACCACTTTTTTTTAGCAACTAAATGGGTACATTTTTAGAGAGTCTTCCATTTTGTGTGGAACTAGACCCCAAAATGCTGTACTACACTACTAAAAATGGATAAAAAAAAAACAACCCAAACCAACTTGAATAAAATATTGAAATGTCACCTTTCACTTTGTCTTTGTGTATTAATTGTGAAAACAAGTTCATACTTATTCTTGGTTCAGGAAGCAGATTGGCAGTATCTTAGTGCATGTTTTTTAACATACATTAAAGAATTAACATTAAAGAACATGTATTTAAGGTTGGACTGGATAATCTTAGAGGTCTTTTCCAACCTGAATGACTCTATAAATTTGGTACATTTATGGACTAAAAATGGGAAAATCACTCAAATCTACAGAATATGAGAGGATGAATGACCATCAATTCTTTGGTCTTTTGAGTTTGTTTGTTTGTTTTTCCCCAATTTTTTTTTTTTAAATAAGGTTTCTGTTCACCCAAGAATTTCCGCCTTGTGTGACAGGTAACTGTTGCCTAGGTGTGGAGGGTCTTAAAACATTCATATGTAGTTGATAGGAAATAGAGTTCTTTTGCCTCAATACTTTTTTCTTTCTTTCTTCCCCCCCCCCCCTTTTTTTTTTTTTTTTTTTTTTTTTTTTTTTCTGCCTCTTTTCTTCTCTCTTTTTCTCCTCTTTTTCATTCCACAAAGACTAAGAATTTTCTCTGAACCTTCATGACAAATGGTTCATGGGACACTTGCTGCTGATAGTCAGAAAGCCGTTTCTTATGACATTGACTTTTTCAACATGCATTCCTCAAAGAAATAAATGTAATGAATCCAGGAGTGATTTTCTAGTTCAATGAATGAAAGAAACCAACCGACCAAACAAAAAACACTTAATAGATTTAAGTTCCAGACACGACCATGTTTTTATCTTAGTGCTTAATTCTTGCTGAGCTCTGGCAACCGTACATATGCATGTGTTTAGCTTTCAGAGAATACAAGATAATGTGACTTGTTTATCTTTCATGGCAGAACCCACCAAGTTGAATTACCTTCTATAAATGAATTGGTGAAAGCAATGAACAGTTATCTGCTGGGATAAACTTCAGTCAATTTTCATTAAAACTTTTTATTTCAGCATATGTAAGGAATCAGCTTAGGCAGCGTGCAGATGGTAAGAGACCGCGCACAGTAGGGCGCGTTTGATGAGGCCATTACGTTACGCCATTTTGTGAGGCATGTGCAGCTCCGCCTCAGCAACAGCCGGCAAATTGTGCAACACTTGTTGTCTTATCGCAGGCTATTCCACGGTATTTCTGAGTGTGCCTTATTTCAAATACTTAATGTAACACTTGTAGGGGAAGTGGTCTTCTTCCAGACTTCATTATCTAAGCAAACCACATACAACCGTTCACAGTAAATTGGCAGATGCTCAAAGTTCATTGGTGTTCCTAGGTGGTGTGCATGTCCCGTGTTCTTGGTGTGTTTCCCTATGTCCCGTGCTCTCAGTGCTTTTCCCTGAGCCTCTGGGCTCCTTCTTGGTTTTCCCGTGATTTGAGGCAGTTTTTGTTTCCCATGACTGAGGCAGTGCTTTTGAGCTTGAACACCCTCAATTCTTCTGTCAGGGTGTGGATTGCCTCATTTGGGGTGCCAACCAGAAAGTGTTTTCTTCCTTCCTTAAACCTTTTTTCATGTGACACTGACATTTCTATTGTTGGGAGGTGTGTGCGAGCCCAGCTGGTGGGTCTTCCTGATCCAGCCATAAGCTGAGCTAATGGTTTGTAGTTATTTTCCTCTCATGAAAGTCCAATTCTGCCAAAACCTTTCACGAAGGGAGCCCTACAGCACCTATCCCCCTCACACAGAGGAACGGTGGCACATCGCCTCCTGGGCCGCTGCCTACGCCCGCCTCCCCCGGCGGAAAGGTCAACCCGTGCAACCCTATGGGCGGCCTCCCCAGCGCGGGCGGAGCGGCGCCGCGCCCGGCCCTGCGCATGCGCGGCCGGCCGGCCGGCCGCAGGCGCGCAGCGCTTCGAGCTTCGCGCATGCGCGGTGCCGCCGCCACGTCCGTGGGGGTGCCCGGGAAGATGGCGGCCGCCGGCGGGAGGAGCGCCCCGGCGGGCAGCGCCCTGTGCCTGCTGCTGCTTTGCGCCTCGGCCCTGGCCGACCGCGGCCCGGACGGCTCCGGTGAGCTCGGCTGGGAACCGGGAGGGCCCCTGAGGTCGTGTGGGAGCGGGGCAGCGCCCGAGGGAGAGAACCGCCCGGCGGGGCCGCCGCTGTGAGTTCTTTTCTCGGCGGTTTTCCAGCCTCAGAAGTCGCTGCGGCCGGCAGCGATTGTGTTTATTTATTTATATGTGGGGTGTGTGAGAGCTGCGCGTCGTGTGGGAGGTAGTCACGGCGGAGCTGGAGGTTAGGGGCCGTGCAGGGGTACGGGGCAGTGTAACGGGCTCCTTCAGGCATCAGGCTCCGGGGTTTCTTCTCCTTAACCCATTTCCCTATCTATTTTTAGTGTCCTCCCTGCTTTTCTTTACAGAAATAGGCATATTTCATTCTGCTAATCGACTCCTAGCGAAGTCACTTTGCTTTCTTTATCCCCCATCCCCTGAACCTACAGACCAGCGGTGCCAGCAAGGAGCGTGTATTTCAGGTGCCCTGAACTCCCACTTGCTTTAGGTAGACTGCATCTTGGGCAGCAAAGGGAATTACGAAGAGGAGAAAGGAGCTGATCTGTGCCCGCGGCTCCTTCCTTGCGCCAGTTTTGCAGTTGGCGTATCCAAAGCACTCAACCCGTGCTGCCTCTCGCCTGCTCTGATGGGTAGGGAGCAATGAAGGAGGTGGTTCAGGATGTTGGACAGAAACCTGTAAGAAGCCAAGAATTTTTAATTTCGGAAATCGACTTGCTTTCTAAAAAGTAAATTTTCCCGGAAGTGAATTTGTACAGGTAATGTTTGCTATGAGGGCTGTGTAGTTAGTTCATCTGACACCAGCGTTAAACATGAATGTCTGTTTGTGAAGCTGAGGTGTCTCTGGAGTGCAGGCGCTACGTCTAACATCACCTGACAGCGTTGTGTAACTGTAAACAGCGCAGCCGCCATTTATCACGCCAAATAGTTCTGAGCAGATATCATAAATCAGTTGTGGTGTGGTTGCTAAGCTTGTTACTCCTGCTAGAACAAAGAATCACAACTTCCTTATAGGAATAGGTAGAATTACTCTTTCTCACTGATGTGGTCATATTCGATATAGAAAATAAAGCAGTGTTCATTGCTTTGCTGGCAGGACCTTAATAGAAAGTATTTTTTCCTTTGGTACAGGTGACCTCTTAAAGACTTAGATGGCCACTAGCAATTTAAATCACAGACCAGAAATATGTAGATGTGACCAGGTAGCTGTTGATACGTCATTCCCATGGGAAAGGTAGAAAGAATCTATATTTGCTCTGCTACTTCACTTCCTTCTGGATGAGAAATGTTTAAGAACCTGTTCACTTTATCTCCCCATTTAATAAAGGAAAGAAACGGCTTTTGGAGAAGATGCATGTTCATGGAATTACTTAGCAGTTCAAAAACTGTAGTGGAATATTTGTAGGGGGTTATTCCCATTCCTTTTCTGAAAGAGAAGGGGGTTGTAGTAACTCCTGGTGAATTAAATAATTTTCTTTCAGTATGTATTCACACCTCTTGGAATTTTTAAATTGAGTAGAGAAATAATATTGACTTTACAGTTGAAAACTTCAGATGTATTTTAATGTGGGAAAAAAATAGTCGTCGTTTTCTCTAAAGGTCGGTTAACTGAGTGTTGGGGTGGGGTTGGAGCTTCTACACGAACTGTTGGCATTCCTTTGCAGTTAAGAGTCTATCCTTCTAAAGCTTTCAGGTTAAGATAAATTTAAGAACAGCTTAAAAGTCTAAGGATACGTACAGGGTTGCTCTATAGGGACAAACATGTCTGTGCTTGTTTGCTTTTCAGTGAATTTACCTCTTACTGTGATACTTTTTGTCCATCTGGTGAGAGCAGCAGCAAGGTCTGACGCCTAACTCCCTCGCTAGCAGTGCGCCAACCAGCTATAAATACGGAACTTATCTCGCAGCTGCTTTTCCTCGTATTTATCTCCACCTATACAGGCTTTATTCCTGAGGGGAGATAAGAGTTCTCTAAACTTGTCCTCTACAAGAACCGAACGTTTAAAGTTGACCTCATAGTTTGGACTGGTAATTTCTTCATCAATGACAACTCTTTTAAACATAAAGCCGTGGACTTGAAACTTAAGCAGAGAGACACCGTCATGTCTAGTTCTTGTGAGAGTAGTGATTCTCTTCTGTGATGTAGTTGGTTAAAGTGTAATTCGTGCTGGAAAAGTGTACCACGCAAACAAGGAGAAGTCTGTTGTAACTGATCCTCTGTAAATATGCGTGTTTCATGAATAACATGATTCAGTATCCTCTGAATAATATTTTGCTTATGAGTAATTTGACACAAGGAGTTGGTTCAGTGCTTCATTTCTAGAATTTGTAACTTTCCAGTGAGCCAGGAAACTCCTTGGGAACAGTTAATCAACTATTAAGTTATTTATTAAAAAAACAAAGCTCGATATTCCAAAAATACAGGTCAGGTATGGTTCTACTATTAACATTATGAGGCCTACTAAAAGTCTAAAACTTGGTTTTTGTTTTTAAGGGGCCACCTGATTTGAATCTGGGAGTTCATAACTAGCCAATGTTTCTTAGTTCTTTAAAAATAAAAAAGGCAAAGAGCTAACTAGTCAGGTTTATAACACTTCACTTCCAGATTCAAATCTTCCTTGAGAGAAAGAGTGTTCTTACGGAGAAAACACCGGCCTCATACGATTCTACAAGGCATCGTAAATGTACAGCGGGAGCGAAGGCACATCTCGGAACTTCTGAGTCTGGAAAATAAGCGTGCTGAATTTTTCAGGACTCTTTGGCATACAAGTCTAGTAAGCATGTGCTCCCAGGGTGTAATTCCTGTCCCACTTAAGGCTTCATTTTTGAAGTTGCCAAAGTATGTGATTGTGTATTTCTGCATATGAACTCTAAAGGTTTGTGGTACGAAGTATGTCCTGCTTGTCACTATAAGACTTCTTGTCTGTAACGTAAGTGCCTTGCCATCATTTTGTTTTTTAGGTGAAGTATCACAAGAGAGGCTCATGTCTTGTCCTTAATAACGACTGTTTCTCTTCTCTCTCTCAGATTCTACAGGAGTGGAGATGGTTCAAAATGTTTCTTCTAGAAATGTGAATGAAACGCTAAGTAGCTCCCAGAATTTGACAGACACCTTGCAGAGTGTAGCCCCAACGAAAAAAGCGGCAAGCCCAACAACAGCTAAAATCAATTCTGTGACCGCAGCGAAACCATCCACAGCAAAAGGTGATTCTCCACCAAACGAGCTCTCTCGTGCCGTGACTGCTAGTCCTGTGTCTCAGATGGAGGTTGATGCGTCTGAAGATACTAAAATTGAGGAGGAGGATCTTCTGACAGATTTGAAAGACACACTAAATAGTTCACCACCCATAGAAAAAGAAACTCTGGAGTCAGATGGAGGAGATGACTATGGTCCTTATGAAATGACGTCCAATTCCAGGTACAACCCAGACCTCCTTGAGATGCCAGAAGATGAGGACTCCGACACCATTAGTAATTACAATGAGGAAATCAAGTCCCTCGATGAGAAGATAAAAGATGTTTCTGTCACAGGGTTGGAAGAAGAAGATGACAGCCACTTCTTTTTTCATCTGGTTGTAGTTGCCTTCTTAGTAGCTGTTGTCTATGTCACCTATCACAACAAGAGGAAGGTAGGTGTGCTGTGAAAGGTGGAGAGGTGGCTTTGGGATTTAAAATGAAGCTGCATTGCCTTGTAAACGTTTTTTATAAGAGGTTATATAGCTCTTTGGAAAATTAGTACCACAACAAGACGAAGTGGTCAGTTATTTAATGTGCAGATCACTGCTGTCATCTTTATCTGTATAATGAAAATAAACTTGAATTAAGCATTTAAAATTAGAAAATCAATTAAATGATCACATCGACAATCAATCCGTTCAGTAGTATACACTCACAGTATACAGCACGAGTTCTAGACAGGAGGCCTGAGTGGAGTCCTGTGAAAGGTGATTTATTTAGGTACTGCACAAGATTCTAAACACCAAAGAAAGGAACATGAGTCCCAAATGATGTGGGCATGTTCTTGTTCTGACTGTGATAATCCTGGTAACACACTCACCATTCACTTTCAGGTGGTCTCTACATGGTACATATTCTGGGGGGTTAACTGTAAACTTGTAGGAAATGTCTAAGGCTTTTGTTTCCAGGTTTACAAAGAAGCCAGAACTTAGTGTTCTTGGGTAACTGTTTCTTCAGTGCAGACTAAATATCTGTATCTCAACAGTAGCCTGATTAGAGTTACTTCAAAATACATTGTTAGCAGGGGAAAACTAATTTCAGTAAAGCCAGAGCCAGTGTAGGTGTGCGCACAGATGAGCTGTACATCAGTTTCTAGATGGGAGGGAAATTTAGTGTTTATCATTGTAGAAACACTGATTTGGTCTGGCATTTGGGGGACTGAAGCAGAAGTGTGTTATTTTTTTTTTAAGCTGTATTCTTTTCAGAGTCCCCATGTTCCTCTCGCCTTCGTTTTGGCACCGGTAATTCAAGTAATTTTCAGAAAGGCAAAATGTCAGAACAGATAAGATGAATTAACTGATAAAAGTCATCAAGCTGGGAATAATTTTAATAGCCTGTAGATGCGCTACCACTGCACACGCATCTTCACCAAAAGAGTTATGAGTTGAATGCTGTGTTTTTGCCAAACTGCAGCTGAAGATGCCAGTGGGTGACTTGATGGCAAGGGTGACACGGAAATGTCTGACTGCCAGTGCAGCAACAGCAATGCCATTGCCAGGATCCTCGGGTAGAACTGTGATACGAATACAACTGTTATGCTGGCTATCAAAACCCCAATGTTTTTCCGTGCCATTCTGAAAGTTGTCTGCTTTTTCTTTCAGATCTTCTTGTTGGTCCAGAGCCGAAGATGGAGGGACGGCCTATGCTCCAGAACAGTAGAATATCATCGTTTAGATCAAAACGTGAACGAAGCAATGCCTTCCCTGAAAATAACGAATGACTACGTATTTTAAAAGCACTGTGATTTGAGTTTGCTGAACTTATCACTCCTTGCCTGCCTAATCATGTAACAATATTCAGGTATTCTAAATATGCCACTTGTACTGGAATGAGAGGTACTCTCTTTGACCTGGATGTTTTTGAGATTAAATCTCATGCGAGATCAAGGGCATGATGCATCTGTTTGCTACTTTGGTCAGATTTTAATTCGACTATGAAGATACAGTTTAATAATTAGTGCTCTTTCCATTCGTTAGGCATCTTCATTGCTGTCTGGAGCAGTCTTAATAGCGGTAATACAAAAAAATATAAGCATAAAATATTTTAGGTCTAATAAATTAATGGGTTTGGCATCACTAAATCAAATTAATGATCTCTTTGCTAATCACTTATATGGCTCATAAATCCTGCTATATTGCAAACTTAAAATATAATTACTTTTTCCCCGTGCTTAAATTCTGATGCTGCAAATCTTTCATCTTGTCTCTTTTTTTTTCAGTTTTTGCTTTGCATAGCTCGATCCTGTTTTAGGCAGAATGGCTCGCATGACAACTTCATAATTTCTGTATGTGTTCATGCAGTAAATCATTTAAAAAGAATTATGTATAAAGCATTTTATTTCAGAAGTTACATACCACATATTTCTTTGAAATGTTTGAGATCCACGAGAAAGTATGCAGCTTCTTGACTGTCCAGTTTTTTCCTCTAATGATATTTATGGCATTTTCATTATCTTTTGAAATTAATGAATGGAAAAAAAGCCTTCTTGAACAAACCTACTAAGAAATAGGCAGTTGACAGGCTTCCAATGAATCAAAGCTTTCTGCTGAATTTTAAGAACGTTGGGAAAAAGTCATGTTGTTGGGTGTATTTTAAATAGGAGAGGCCTGAGAGAGAAGGAATAATTTATTTTATTGTTATTCTGACCCAGGTAACAGGCAGATGAAAGTAATGGTGTGCGGGGCTGCTGGTCTGTGGGCAGCACACTCTAATTTTTGAAAAATATTTACGCGTTAATGTAAAGCAAGTTACTGGTACAGTAGTTTTTTTTTTTTTTTTTTTTTTTACCTTGTCTTTTGTACTTTATTTATGTTTTCATGAGTTGTAAAATATAAAATCTTAGTTTTCTGTACATTCTGTTTGTTAGGTTTCAAACTGATAAATATGTAAATAACGGTGGATCAGAACCCCATAATTAATGACTTGGTATTCAAGTAGTTATGTAAGATTTTGAAAAAATAAATAAATCTACAGCTCTTGGCATGAGGAATCTGAAGGCATGATGCTGTCTTAAAAAGGAAGTGCTAAAAGTTCTAAATCCTACTGTTAAATGCGTTGTTTTCATAACCACAAGAAAGTAAAGCACAAACAAAATACTCCAACGCTCTTTTCTTGCAGTAATTTTTATTATATTTGGACTTGTATCACTTAATATTTTGAATAAGGTTTTTAAAATAAATGACAATAATAAGCTTGTGTTTTTTATCTCAACATTCACTGCTTTTATACAATATCTGCTGGTAAAGAGCTTGCTTATGCTTGGGATTGGACAACCCATTCAAAATCATGTTTTTTCTTTGCACAGGGAAAGTGTGGAGTTTGTTTCACGCCTCTCAGATGGTATGCAGGGTAGATGGCAAGGTTCAAATGAATGTTTTAAGCTATAGAACTGAATCATGGCTTTAACAGGTAATTTTTTAATATAAGTTATATAATTAACAATTCACGTAGAAGATACTTAAAACTCTCACCTGAACATACCCACATTAAAATCAACATTGCTGCGGTCAAGATCCAAAGGGGAAGGTTACTCTGCAAAGCTCCTTTATTATGTTTAGATGTTGGAATTGGAGAGAAGGGAGCTAATAAATATTTTTGCTCCTAACAAGTTGAGTAACCTTCTCTTTAAATAACAGTCGTAAAGCGTTTTTGACGTTAGTCAATGGTATGTTCACAGCGTGTGGTTCCTTTCAGCCTGGCACCACAGCCCTTGCACAGAACACTGAATGAGGTATTGGAAGTGCCTGACAGCAGAGGAGTATGATGATACTCATGTTGAAGTCTCACTTCGAATGCCATTTTCTCTTCAACCCACCCGGTGAATTAGGCCTTCAAGTCACTTGTCACATTTTCAAGGACTTCACTGACTGTAGTAGCCAGAATAATGTTGAAATAAATATAGAAAATCAATGTTGACCAAAATTAGAAGAAATAAGGCATATTTTACTGGTTTCTTGAGTTCACATCTATGGTTACCTTATTTCATGCTGTGTCTCTCCCAAAGCTCTTGAAGCATGGTTCAGCAGCCTGAATCAAACCACTCTAAATATTTTTTCTTCCAGGCTTTTTGAGCTAATAACAATGTCCCCTTTAAGGTTATGCATTAGTAGGCTAGAATAAAAATCTTGCTTTTTTTCTTGTCCTTAAACTGCTTGTACTTGTGCAGACTGTCTGGGAAGGGAAATTTATTAGCTTACCAGCTCCTGAGCTGTTCCTTCCAACAAAGAAATTCGTTTAAAAAAACAACGTTTGCTGGAGGAAGAATGTGCATGGCTAATAGCAAGATTGCCTTTTGTGAACTTCTAACATCAAATCAATTACAAAACCTGCTTCTTTGCAGTGTGTTTGGGTGCCATTGCATTTTAAAATGCTCTTCTGGTGTAGCTCTGCTGTGACTGTGCTTGTCCCACAGCTTTAGGATTCATTAGTTGCACCTGACAGTATTTAGGCTAATGGACTGAAGCTCGCTTTGGCTGTACTGCGACAGTTAATAAATTCTCTTTTGTAATGTATCTTTAGCTGTTTTCTCTGAAAATGCTTGTGCAGGAGGTGGCCTTTGAGGAGGACATTCCATCTTGAGGCTTTTGCTCTTGATAGTCATATCAGTACTGAAATCCTTTCATTTAGGGAACCGATACTGAGATTGTGAAATGATGGCTTGCATGTGTCTTCTGTAGCCAGATGCAGCCAACAACGCTTCGCTCCAAATACTTAAGATAAACAGTTACTCTTGCTTGCTCCAGCTATTGTGCACAATAGCTTTGTATCGCAAATAAGAGAAAATTTTCTTTTAAATATTTATGCATTTTCTTTAATAAGGCTCTTTACCCATAATACTGAGGAAAGCTATTCCGAATGGTTTTAAACTCACAGGAAATTAACATGCATTTGAAATCCTTGAAGTTCTTTAAACAGCAGGTTTCATTTGGGGAATTATCTAAATGGATTCACTTCTAGGATGCTAATGTATTTTAAGTGCTTGAGGCAAATCTTGCTCGATAAGGTTGGCAGTGACTGTAGTAAGCTGCCCCAAGAGATAGGCCATACATAGCAGAAAGTTTGCGGATGCATCTGAGCAAATTAGTTTAAATAATGATGTTTGTGGAATATCTCTGTCTTTAAAACCTGCATACTGATGGTCCTCTCTGTCATTCAGCTGATAATGCCGGCATAAGGGAGAGGCTGCAGTACCCGTTAACACTGGGTGTTCGTGTCCTGAAGGAATGAATGTGAAATAATCAGCTTGTTACTGAAGGCATGCTGCCACCCAGAAACTGCAGTCTGGTAAGGTGTGCTGGGTTGAAGGCTGGCTGGTACTTGTGCTCATGCTCTCCATTGCTCATAGCAAGAGAGTACTGGAAACAAAGGCAGAAAGTACTGCACTGTCACCTCAGCCCCAGCTGACTGTGCTGAATTGCTTCTCCAGCGCACTTGTACACCGTTCTGTTATCTTGGTACCATAAAAGGAGCACACACTTGCACAGACCAAAGATTTGAAATGCGCTCAATGGCTTCAACTCTTTTATTTTTCCAAGGAAATCTTTTTCACTCACAATAGCCCTTGGATCGTTGCCTGTACAGGGAAGTGCCTTGATAAATTGACTTGGGTGGCTTGATACAGTGCTTCCTAATAGCACCAATAAAGGGGGAAAGGTTTCATATGACCCAGTTTTATAAGGACTCCACCAGCACCAGGAGAGCGGGGCGTATGTCATCCGTTGTGCAATAAAAGAGCCATTTGCTGATGAAGTAATCAGGGTTGAACTACTATTTTTTAATTTCTTTAATTGAATTTGCTTGTGGAAAATTAAGAGCAGGCAATCAAAAATTCATAAGGTGCTGAGATCAAACAGAGGAAAAAGCAAGCAGATTTATGTCAGATCTTACCAACAGGAAATATCTTGATGAATTTCTTCACTGAAACAAGGAAACTTTCTTGCATTAAGGTGAATTATGACTTCCATCAGTATTCTGATAAAAGGAATAAAATATTCCTGAAGAGCTTTCTGATTAAACTTCCGAAGATGAAAGTTGAAGCTCTATTTATGTAGGTTCTCGTTCGTGGTTGAGTTTTATGAAATGAAGAAAGAAATAACGAATAGGATTGTTTAAACAAATGATACATTTCACTTTTACTATCCAGGAAATCAGGTATTTTAAAATATTTATAGTTTAATTTTCATTTAGTACCGGTGCATATTACTCAGCTAAGTCAACTGTCCTTGGCTGCTGCTCAGCTGTGTACAGGGTGAGTAGAGGAAGGTTTATCTAAGCAGGGTGGTTTGAGTTACGGGAAATTAATTTGCAATGTGGAGATGAAAAATGTGGCGTCTCTTAAATTTAAATGCTACAAAAATATTAGTAAGTGAAAAGGGGTATTTCTATGGTTCTCACATAGACTGCTAGTAATATTAGGAGAGGAAGAATACAGCTGTAACTCAGACTTAGGAAATCTTTGGTTAGTTCCCCAAAAGGGAGCAGGTATTTCTTACACATTTATAAGATATATACTTCTTGTACAGCCTGTAACTGTACAATTCTTCTTCCTGCTTTGATTTTCAGCCGTTCTGGGGCACTGAGCTGGTTTACCATGCGTCCAGAGCCGCGCCAGAGCTGGCTCAAGGCAAGCGAGCAGAGTGTTCAGGACAGAAATGGGAATGCTCCTCTTGAAGTAGCAGCAAACTGTTAACTTGGCTTCTTCTAAAGCTCTTATCAAGCTACCTCATAAAACCAACCCCAAAATGAGCATTTTATGTTGTAGAGTCTGGGTGGATGACTGCTTGCTGCAGTCTCAGCACGACAATGATTTTTGTTGCTGAAAGGCCAGGCTGGCCTGAGGCTTTGGGGTTTCTTTTGGTTGGTTTGGGGTTGTATTTTTATGGAATGTTTTAGGAGGGACAGCCCTGAGCTTGGTGTGCTTGGCCCTGCTGCTCTCCTCTCCTGTCCCGAGCCCAAACCAAAGCTGCATTTTGCACTCGTACAAGGCTGAGTGGCTTTATGGGAGTGCTAAATCCTCATGTAAGGCTGATAGAGCAGTAATCTTCAAGGCCATATATCCTAGCCACCACAAAGCGGCAGAACTAATAACATCATTCTTGTGCCTTTTCTTTCACAATCAAGTCTTTAAGGAGGAGCCCCCAATACTGTTTTTTGTTTAATCTTTCTGATACAGAGCATCTGGATGTCCTCACTGTAAGAAAAATGGTTAATATCACAACTTCTCAGCTTTGCTGTTTCCAAAGTATCTAATTAGAAGGGGAAGAATGAGATCTTTTGTATAATTGGTCCTTAAATCATTATCAAAATCATTTAACAGCCTCCTTAAACTTATTTTTAATTACAAGGTCTATTGCCTTGTTAAGTTATTAGCACTGAAAATCACTAATCTTGGCAATTTCCAGCGTTTATTAAAATGAAAATACGAAGGTCATGTTATCCTTATTGAGGTGCACTCATTCAGGTTTTATTAAAGATCAAACCAGATTTAATCTCTCTATACAATTCCGTAAACAAAGCATGTGATTAAGCTACGTGAGGAAGCCGGTGGGATAAGAACTGAAGTTCAGGCTCACAAATATACCAAGGATGCTGAAATACTGTTTCCAATTCAGATTACGTGAATTAGTGGACTCCCAGATTTGCTGATGGTAAAGCTGTTAAGAACGCAAGCTTCCCCTGCAAGGTTGTGGAATTATGGTATTTTTGTCATTTTTCCTGTGAGGAAAGGCTGAGAGACCCGGGTCTGTTCACTTTGAGAAAATAAGACTGAGTGGGGATTTTATTAATGTTTCTAAATCCTTGAAGCGTGGGAGACGGAGGGATACAGCCAACCTCCTCTCAGTGGTCTGTGGGGACAGGACAAGGGGAACGGCCACAAAATGGAGGCCAGGAAGGGTCCGAGCCCCGTGTGGGGAGGTGGAGCTAGGAAAGGTGAGCTGGCCTGTAGCGACCTGTGGGAAGCCACAGCCCCAGAACAAAGGGGGCTCTCCACATGGGCTTCACCCTGCATGGGTTTGAGCTGCAGAAGCTGACTGCTGATTTTAAACACCTGCCAGCACGAAGTTTCTGAGGGGGAGCAGCCCAAACCCCCAGCCCCGGGGAGCCCGGACAGGAGGGGAGCGCGTAGGGCTCTGCTGGGGGCGAAGCCTTGGACGTCGGCCGAGCAAAATCTGGAGCAAGGCGAGCTGCCCCACGCCGTGAGGATGCCCCTGGGGCCACCATTTCCCCAGGGCACCGCTGCCGGAGCCAGGCCCCGGCCCCGAGCAGCGCCAGCAGGGGGCAATGTGGCTGCGCCCACGGGCAGGGGCCCGCCGCGCTCCCGGCCTCACCCCGGCTCTTTCCCGCCCGGATAAACGTGAGGAGATCCTCCGTGCTAAGGTCTGTAATCGTGTTTTTGTGTGAAAAAAGATCGTCTTTAGGCCTGTGAGACTCAGTAAAATAGCCCCCAGCTCTTAATCAGAGAGCTTCTCTAACGCTGGGGAAAATAAATGTTTTCTTAACCCGGCATACATTGTCTGTGCCATGTAAGAGGAAAACCCTAGCAAAAAGACACCAATCTCCCTAAATGTTACTGCTTGGTAACAGGGAAATAAGCACGAAGAAAAAATGTTGCTAATTATGGGGTTATAATACGATGAATTTTACCTGAGAGTACCTAACCTTTTCCAGCGTAATACAGAAATGATTGCTGCGTGCTTGAGTAGATCCAGATTTAGAGAGATACCTCCAAAACACTATTTAATAGAATAATTACATTCATGCTGCTAATACCCATTTCCTTGTTGAACTTGGTGTCTGAAAACTGGTTATTTTATATCTGTAAATAGTTAGCTTGCCTAATTACTTGCTTAGACAGCTCTGCTCCCAATTACGCGCATGTGCGGCCATTGTATGGGAACTGCTGGCACCTGTGGGGCCGCAGTGTGGGCCGGGACGTGCCTTAGAAAAGTTGGGAGGGACATTTCTCTGTTTGAGAGAGGCATAAACATGGCTAACTGCTGCTGGGCCTCAGGTGATGTTCTCCTTCCTTCCCCAGGACTCGAGGAAATGCAGCGTCCAGCACCCGGATGACCACAGGTATGGACGCATGGCTGGGGGGGGGGTACAGCTCCTGTAGCATCCCTGTGTCACCCTTTCTGGTTCAGCCAGGCCAAACCATGGCCTACAGGGCCGTCACAGCCACAAGAGCCCTTCTGAGGGCTGCAGCATGTGCCCAGGCCCCACACCATGTGTGAGAGCTGAGAGCAGGTCCCCCGTCCCTGCTCCAGAAAGCAGATTGCTCCTTCATGCTTCCAGCAGCCATTACCTTCTCTGGCAGCCCGCTGTGGGCTCTGTGATGTTCAGAGGACGCTGTTGTGCCTCCAAAGCCTGGCAGTCCTCGATGCCATTCCTCTTCACGCTCCATACAAAAAATAAAATTGAATATAAAACCTAAAACACCCGCTAAATTGACACAGTCATTAACATGCCTCTTTCCCCAAGATTAAGGTGACTGATTTCCTAACAAAGACATGCCAGAACAATTAAAAGAAAAGGAAAATGACCCATAGGGCACCCACCATGCCTCCTGGTTCACTTCCCCCTTTCTTTCTCTGTAAATGCTGGTGCATGGACATTGAGGAAATACCTGCGGCAGAGGTGGGTTCTCCTTGAAACGACACCAGTGAGACTTGGGGATAGTTCAGACCCAGTGGTTAACAAGTGGTGGTTCAGCAGTGGCACCACAGTGATATTAGAGAGAGACTCATGATTATTCTACCGCCTGTCTTAAATATTTGAATGTGCTCTGTGTAAGCTGAGTATCCTTACAAATTTCAGACTGAAGTGAATTTGTTCGATTCATTTATATTATTCATTTAGTAAAAGAGCTGGAGCTCCTTGAGGCCTCTAGTTTCCAGGTGGTGTGGTGCTTCTTTCCTAGGGTAAGGTCGTGTAAAGCTTCTCAGGTTCTGCTGTAAATAGCAATAATGAGTAAGGGCCCTACCAAAGCTCCCTGCTCCTCTTTTTATGATGCTAGCAAATAACTTGAGACTGTCTAAGCCCAAATGGCCAGAGAGGTGTGTGAGTGAGTGCTGCAGGGGGGCATCAGTGCAGCAAATGCAGCAGAATTAAATGAGGCCACACATTTCTGCCCAGTTTCTTGGTGCAGTGCTGCTTTAATTCGCTCTCTGCCCAGATTTGCAAACAGGTGCTTGGGTAATGGAGGGCTGAGGCTTGGTAGCTGATGGTCTGCGCCCCGCTGCTGTTGTTCAGGCTGGATTATACCTTACTCCATACCCTGCTTTGGGCTTGCGGTGCTCTTTACCCGCCTCTGGATCACTTTGGGATTGATGTCGGATCAGGCATTTGAACAGAGAGCTGGATTTTGTATTTCAGAACAAGATGATCTTGAAATATTTACTATAGAGGTGTTGATGGCACCAGCATGTTTGTGTCAAAACGTCTGACTGACATGTTGGGTTTCAAATAAACCTTTGCTCCTGAGATACTTAAAAGCTTTTCCAAACGTATTCTCCTATCTTTGGGGTATAATCTGCTTGTTTCAGATCTGCTCTGCTGAAGGCTGTCTTTCTGCTTTTGAGCAAGAATATTTGAATGTCACCATTTGTTCAGTTTGGTGAGCGGGACACTTACAGGTTTTTGTGTGAGCTTTTACCATTTGTTGTGGAAATCACCGGTCAGATGGAAGTCTTCACTACACAAATCATATGTACAACGTGTCACCTATTACTGTCAAACCTCTTGGAAAAAAAACCCCTGACTAACCCAAACCCTAAAATATTTGCCTCTATTGAAGACGCACAAAAGCCCACTGCTCCTAGCAGTTTTAGCCCCTAGAGCATAGTGCAAGAGCAAATGATTTTCTAAATTACTGCAGTTGCTGTAAATCCTTGAATACTACATGGGCATGTGGAAATAAGCAGGTGTCACGCAGAAAAATAAGAACCCTAACCCACTGAATTTGTGATCCTGAGGAGATGTATGAGCCTTTTTGGCTGCAAAGTGGCCCTAAAAGCGTGGAACTTAACTTCTGAGGTAGGCAAGTGCAGCCACAGCTAACGTGTCCCAGCCTCCTGCCTGTCCCTCGCTGGCTGCCCTTTGGTGAGCCCCTGTGCTGAGCCCCGCTGCTCCCAAGCTCAGAATTTCAGGAATCTGTGGCACCTGAAAGCTGAAAAAATAGGAAATGGAATCCCTTCAAAAATAGGAAATGGAATCCCTTCAAAAATAGGAAATGGAATCCCTTCCTCTCCACTTACAGTTTTCACTATTTTACCACGTTTTAGGGCTTACACGCGAACTTCAGTCTCCCTTTTTTTTATTTTAAAGCAGATTAACACTTTATAAATAAAGATAAGAGAATTATGAAAGCTCCGGAGAAAGGCAGCGTTTGTGGTGCTAAATTATGCAGCAGCCCTGCCGCTGCCGTGTGTGTTTGTTACTGGCGTGGTGCGACACGCGCCTCGTTAGGAAGCCAAACCTCTCCTCGCCTCCGCAGCTGATCCTGTGGGGCAAGGAGCCCTTCACCTGTCCCGAGGGGCACCCTCCTGCCGGAGCTGCTGCCTTCCGTGTGTATTTCCCCCTTTCCGTGCCCAGCGATGGCCATCTGGGCTCGGGCGCGCTGTCGCGTACCTCGAGCTACTTCCAACGACGCGGCACTAAAACTGCAAGGTGCCTGCAATCTGGCTGTAAGCTCCTCCAGAACATCACCACCTGCAGCCTGCGAGCGCGAGGCCGTAAATACTTCCCTCTGCGCGGGATGGATGCAGCTTTCCCCAGGCTCAATTGCCAAGTGAACAGGTTTAGTTTTGCAAACGCTGTTAGCCTTTGTTGTTGTTGTTGTTAAGAACGCAGATTTTGCTCCCCTCACCCCCCTTTTTTCCTGTGGCTTGCTCCCCTTTCCAGCAAGCCTGTTGTTCCAAGCTCAGCCCGGGGATTTCTCAAGCCCTGCAGGACCCAGGTTACAGCTGACCCAGGGCCCCAGCAGCAGATGAGAAGCTTTGCAGCAAGATTTTGCCTAACACTTGACTTAATCTGTATTACAGAGGGAGGGAAGATGCTGTTAATTTAGGTACGTGTTTTCCAGCCCGCGCAGGTGTCTGGCTGTAACACTACCCGAATCTTAGGTGGGCAACCGGTACGAGCTCTGAATGCATTTATTGCTGAGTGATAGCCATGGGAGACGGAGAATGTGCACGCAATAAAAGCGTGGATATCTTCCAACTGCTGTTGGCAAAACGCTTGGTTTGGTGAAGATTTATCATAACAAGTCATCTCGGCTGGGGACGGGCTTTCAACTGCCTCTGCTGCCATCCGGGCTGTCTCCTGACGAGCAGCAGTCACAGCGGTGGGGCTAAACTCGTGACAAACCGCAGAGGCACGCGTCTGGTGTGACATTTGCGAAGTGACGACGAGCCTTTCCTTCGCACTTCTATAATTTCCTGCAAATAATTCTATTACGGCGCTGTCCGCAGGCTTAAAGCCGGTGCATCGCAGCTCTCTGTGATCTACTGAAAATGCTTTCACACCAGGGGAAGAAGAAATAACTGGTGAAGCTGATCCAACACGATGCTTCTCTGTGACTTGCTCGCGAGCCTTGCGGGGCTCTGTGGTCTGCGAGGTGCAGCAGCAGGCCGCTGTCCCTGCCTCCGACCGCGTGTTTGCCTTGCGGTTTGTATTTTTGGGGTGGGTGCAGCAGCTGATTGACGCTCAAAATCTTAATCTCAAAAGGAAATGAACGCTTCTGTGACAGCATCGTTGAAAAAGGATAGCGCGTTCCTTGTCTAGAAGATCATCGTTGCCGTAACTAATTAACACAGCGCGCTTAATTGCTTTGTGCGAATGAGGGTGGAGTTCTGTTTCCCTCCAGTTAGGTGGGGGGGAGGAAGGAACCTGTACACACAGCGAAGGGCTGCGTGGTGCTCCCAGCGGCTGTCTGTAGCTCCGTTTATTTTGGAAGAGATGGGATGTTTGGCTCGGGTGGTTTTCAGGATGGATTTGTATCGTGGGTAACCCCAAAATTTGGAGAATGAGTCCCAGCAGACCTTCGGCGAGCTCAGACCTGCCATAAGGGGCCTGAGCCTGTAATTATTTCCTCTAAAAACCCTCCCTCGGCTGAACGTAGAGATATCTAATTAGCGGGAAGCCGTGATAGCTGTCAATCACGCGTCGCCTCAGCCTTCAGGCTCAAAGGGCAGCGTTATTCCCGAAGACGTTATGAAAGGAAACCGCTAGTACAGCTGGCTCCCATCTCGCTAAGACACGAGATTATAGATGGGCCATGTTACCACGGGAAGCCAAATGCCTTAATCATACCCCAGCGTGCGGTAACAGCTCTGAGAGCCACCCGAGCAGGAAACTTCAAACCAGGTGTCAGGTACCTGAGTATTCGCAGGCACTCGAGGGAACCTTGGGATGGCTGAATGCGGCGGGGGGCTCGGCAGCCGCGAGGGGAAAGTGCCAGGGGTGTGGAGGGGTCTGTGGGAGCGTTGTTCTGAAAATATCCAGGGAAGGAGCCTGGCTGTCGGTGCAGTTTTGTCTGCTCTGTGTTCTCAGGAGCTTTTGGTTGTGCGCCTTCTCTGGCACCTGAGAGGAAGACTGACACCAAGGAGGGCAGAGTAAATTGTGGCACCTCTCTCCTTGGTGACACGGCTCTGGGGTCCCTCAGCAGCCCCCAAGAAGCCCCAAGGGTTGTGCAGACCCAGCATTTTCTGACCTTGTTTAGCACTCATTAGTCAATTATGGGTCATGCTGACTTAGTTTGCAGCCCAGATTTGGCCCAAAATTAGATGGGCAGCAAGGAACTGCCATGGCATGTCACTGCTGCGTTGGTGGCTCTCGAAGGAGGGGTGCTGCCTGGGATCTGGGTAGAAGTGGCTGGGCTCGGTGAGTGAATCTCTCTTGTCCCATAATGGCTGGAAAATACATACAGTTTGCCTTTGGTCCCTTTGTCCCCAGAGAGAAGGGAAGGAGGACGATTACTCGCTCACAGCCAGGGACTAGGAGAAGCTGGGGCCAGTGTCCAGGCACAGACAGGTCAGTGGTTAGGGCCAGGCTTCGGGGCAAGGAGCACCCAGTGGGGCAGCAGCCAAGAGGATGGGCTGGAAAACTGCCTTGTTCTTGTGGAAAATGGCCAATATTCAGGGCCTCAAAAAATACAAAAAATACAAAAATTCAAACCCACAACGCCAGCCAGTACCAGTGGGTTCCTTTGGGATTTCCTCCCGTTGTGTTGACAATGCGAACGACTCGCCCGGACGTTTTATTGTAGCCAGTGGGAACCAAATGTAAATTATACACTTAAAAAATGAACCCGATAACAAGCAAGAAGATTTAAATGGGAGAGTGGCACACAGCAGCCAGATTTAAAGGCAGCTGGAGGTTATGTAGTGGCAATGAGATTAGGAGAGCCAAAGAGAGAGCCCTGGGACATAATAGAGCTGATTTGTTATGGGTACAGAGCTGAAATAATAATAATAATAAAAAAATCTATTCTGCCTGTTGCCACGCTCTTCCCCCGATCCAATAACGTTAATGAGATCCTAATGAAATGCTGGCAAATTTTGGTCTCCGTCATAAAGCTTGAAGGGCACGCTCTGGCTTTCTCCACCCGAGTGTCACAGGACAGTGCCTCCTGAAGCTGAGATGGGTTTCTTCGCGTGCAATCGAGTTATGAATATTGTGATGCATGTACTCCTTGGCAGGATTTAGTGCCTGAGCTGCGCTCGGTGTCGGTAATGAGATGACACCTTTCCTTCCCCTTCTCCTGGCTGTGCATAAAGAACAGGCATTATCGAACGCAGCTGAGGGGCGAGTTTGATGCAAGCCAGGGAGATTTTTCTGCTGTGTTCCTTTGGGGGAAGCCTGGTCAGACCCGTCTGCAGCTCAGACCCGTCTGCGGCCGTGCCGATGTCTGATGGATGCCTGCTGGTAATTGTCATGCTGGAAGAAGATATGAATCTGTTATCTGGGAAGAAGTTTCTTGGTCCGTTTGTGGTGGGCCAGCAGGTTTCCTGAGCTCCCGCTTCTGAACCTCACGAGTCTGGGAAAGGAAAGGAGAGCTGCTGCAAATGGATCGGGGGAGAAGCTGCTGTAAAGAAAACAGGGGGAAATTCCTCTCCAAAGCTCGGTGCGGTCTGTAAAACCAGATTCCCAACTCAACATTTCCAAATACACGGGACACCGTCACGCCAGGAGCCCTACCTCCCCCTGCCGCGTGCCCGTCCAGACCCACCAGGACCGAGGAGATGGCCGCAGCCCCTCTCATCACCTCATCACATTCTGCTCCTGCTTGCAATTAGCAATCCTCTGATTAACTAATGCTTCGTACAAATAACCAAACATGCTCTGTTGCTGTTGCAGCCCTCCCAGGCAGAGGGCTCTGCCACCTCTCCTTCACAGCCCTGTGACTTGTTGGTTAGTCCTAAAGGTGTGACAGCGGCATCGCACCCCCCTGCACGAGCAGTGAGCAACCCATCGGCGTTTCAGGTCAGTCCTTCTTTAGCAGATAGTTGGGAGAGTTTTCATTTTGAGCCCTGAAGACAGGAATAAATAATTCTTGTTAGGTGGCTGCTGGCACGTCAGTACTGGCGGCTCCTTACGGCTTGGGCATGGCAGAGCAGAAGGAAACATGGGGCTGGGGGATAACCAAGGCAAATGCTGCAGCTTGCCTACGGAAAAGTCATCCTTCTTGGGCGTTGTTATTTAGTTTTAATTATCTGTGTAATATCATCTCCAGAAAGTCTAATTTTTTTGGCTAATTGGCCAGTCCCTGGCTGGGGCTGACGGAGCGCTGGCTTTCGGGGCGGTGTTGCACAGCTGAGGAGGAAGGCCGTTAGTAACGCACGCTAAAGCCGAGTCTCTGCAGTTCCACAAGATGTTTCGATGAGACAACGGGGACAGATATGAGCGGGAGCCAAATGCGTTGCGAGTTGCTCACTTACTGAGCCGAAAGCATGTGCTTCGGAGAGGCTCTCGTGTCTGCCAAACTCCTCCTCGGCGTGCCGTGCCTATCGGGACAGCTCCGGTAAGAGCAAGGCTGCCGTGCAGATGCTTGGAAGGGCCCCTCGGGGCTTCCCTGTGCCGCCAGACCTGCAGCCAGGTGAACAGCGTCGTTGCAGGCGCTGGATCGCGGCGTCAATAATTGATTTTTCGGTTCCTGCTGAGATCTTGGCAACCAAATCCCTGGCAGCCTGGTGACTCTCAGCAGTGAGGGAAAAGGTCTTTTGTCTTGGAAACCTGCGTTTCCCAAAGGCGTGTTTCAGGTGCTGTGGCTATCACTCCGTTAGTGAAAGAAGGGATCAAGTGATCGCACTACTTGATGCCTTAGTTGTGGCCCTTGTGAATTCCTGATTCCAGTCCTGTACAAACCAGAAGACGTGTGTACTGGGGGGTCCTCACCACGTCCATCGCTGCTGCAGCTGATCCCCAGACACCCCCTGGCAGGGCTGTTTCACGGGCCAGCAAGTGCCCTGATGCCCAAGCCCCTGCCTGCGTACAGGGTTTGGGTTGAGGACAGCCGGGTGAGGCAGTGTTTAGGGACGTAAGGTTCAGTTCATGAGCGCTACAGCAGAAAGAGAACATCCTCATTTTGTTTTTTTCACAGCAAAATCATTTATTTTTCTTTCCGATACAGAGCCGGGGGTAGGAAGCAGTGTGGTCCTTGCAGCCACGATGATCTCTCCCCGCCCAGCTTCCACCATCTCCCCCAGCTGGCCTCCAGTGACATTAGCGTAAAACTCAGATAATTTCCTTGAGGGAAGCAGCGTGCCACAACGGCCTCCCAGGGTGGCTGTCTGGAGACGTGCTTGGCTCCCAGCACTAAGTGGAACTGTAGTAAATTAGAGAGGCATTTCGAAACCTCAAAATTGATCATTTTTTAAATAAATGTTAATATATTCAAAGGAAATTCTCTGATCCAACAGCGTCAGCCTATGCAAGCGTTAAGGAAAAGAGTCAATCAAGACATAATTTTGTGATCGTGTAATTCAGAATGGCTTTGTATTCCTTCGAACTCACTTACTATTTTATTGCCAGAGCTCTGTTACGCGTAGCCATAAAATGCTGTTTATGCCTGTTCATTCATTCTCTCGACCCTTAGTTAAAATATAATTTCTCAGGATTCATTTTAAGCTGAAAACACGTCAATCTCTGCAGGTAATAAGAATGTGAATAGGAAAACTCTTTAACTGCATTCTCGATGCGCTACACGTCAGTTGCTAATTGGACTTGTGGAAATTGCCGAAACGTCTTACGAAGGTTGGGTCTGATCCGCTGGCGCGTTCCTCTGGAGCCGTGTCAGTAAAAGCAATGACCTGACCTCTGGTCCCTTTCCATTGAAGTTTGGATTTGCAAAGTGCAGCGTTAAAAACCGGCTAGAAGCTGACGTAAGTAGTACAGGTCGCGACTTGGAGCAAGTTGTGTTATTTAGCTTGGTTTCCTAAAGAAGTGACACGCGTGTTACCAGGCTGCCGGTGCACGTGCTTGTGTGGGGATGTCTCCCTGTTGCAGCTTTGGAACCCGCTGGCAAGTTTTACCCCCATTGTCTAATGACAGACTCTTTGAAATGGTGAAATCCCCTCCCCAAATCCCCCCAAATTCAGTGACAGCGGAGATGCACAGAGAAAATCCTTTCTGGAGCTTTAACCCACCGGAGTGGCTGCAGGGAGACCTCAGCTCCTGGCTGAGCAGCGGGGAGGCAGCAGGGGAGAGGGATCGGCGTGCGGGGCTGCTCAGGTGAGCAGAAAGCTTCCCAGAGCTCGGGATTTGGAAGGCACAAGGGAGGCGCACTGCAGGGCTGCTTGTTTAGCTGAGCAGGAGAGGAGCTGGAATTTCCAACCAGGTCACAACACAAGCCCTGTTGTCACCCGTAATTCCTATAAAACATCTCTCACTCTATTTTACCTGCGGATTCTTCACCGTGGAGTGAATTCAGAGGTAAAGCAACCTTAAGGAGGTGCATGCGGGCGCATTTTTCGTATTACTGGTCTGAAGGGAAGGCTGTATTTCTGGCTGCAGTACAGCCATGTACTGGGCACATGTATTTTTCCAGCTGCCTGTCCGTGCAGAGGCTGTGCCAGCCAGGAGGTTGCCTTCCTGCTCGTCCCTTGGCTTCATAGTTCCTTACAACGTACTCGCAAGGCTGCTCCTGCTTTCCTCTTGTCTTTTTAGCGCCGTGCTTGTTTTTATCTTCATCCTGTTGTCTTTAGAAAGGTCTTTATAGCACAGCGTCTATCTATTACGCACATCTCCCCCTTTTATTAATATTTCATTGATCAATTTGGAGCGGAGAAGAAAGGCACCAACGGCAGCAGCAATCGTGGCTCAGGAGCGGCGCGCGCAGGTTTTGCCCCTCGGGCTGCGTCGCTCGCTGGCACTCCCTGCACTGCTGCCAGCCGTGTCGGAGGTCTGTCTTTGTAGATCGGCTCCTTAAAAAACCCGTGTGCTTTTCTGCTACGTGCAAAAACGCTCCCCGGGAGATCTGTTGATACCGGCACCGCGTTTCCAGAGCCGGTGTTTGATTTTTGCAGGGACGCAGCCACTGACGTGCGCGCCTCCGAGCGGCTGCTGGGCACAGCAATTAGCGGCTCATCAAGAATTAAAATTCACCAGCCACTGCGCGGCTGTTTCACTGAAGCTTCTGGTAATAAAGCCAAAATTGTTTCGGTGACGCGTAGGAATTAATGCCTAATCCTGAGCAGGAGGCTTGTTTTGGGCCGACACTTCGTCCGCCGTGGAGGTGCAGGTGCTGCCGGAGGCTCGTTGCCTGTTCCTCCGGATGGGCAGTGCAAAGATTGGCTTAGATCTCCTATAACCTTCGGTGGTTTTGGTGCTAAACCTGTGGGGTTAAGGCGGTTTAATGCTTCCTTACTTATTTTGGAGGCAGTTTGGGATCTGACTGTGCTGCTCATCCAGGGGGAAGTAGCTCCCTGGCACAATGTTACACCCCGTTATGTTAATAACGCAGTCAGGTCACCGTAAGGGGGTTTTCCCTGTAAGGAGAATTAAAGAGCTCTCTTAGGCTGCTTCTGGCCCGGAGTTTGCCTCCTACAAAGCTCCTTTCAGTGCCCACAAGCCAACACCCTGAGCGGCCGGGCCCCCAGCCCCAGGGGACGTCGCACACGTTCCCGTACCTCAGCCCGGCTCCTGCCACACGAAGGGATAACATGATGAGTTTGTAATTTATTTCCATATTCCTTAATCATATCTCAGCGGCTGTTTGGTTTATGACCTTTAAAACCACCTTAGATTTAGATTGATAAATGGGTGGCAAATAAATTTAGCAAAATAAGCAATTTCAGCCCGTGGAAGGTCGGCAGAGGGCTGCGCAATCACGGCTTCCATTAATATGTTATATTTCAGTCAGAAGCTTTTAAACGCCGAAGGTTTTCGGAGGGAAAGCCTATAGCCGTGATGAATGGGTTCCTTTAACAGCTGAACGGAAAATGAAAAGCAAAGCAAGGGAAAAACCAAACGACCGCCCGGCTTCTGGCTGTGCTGTCCCTGCGGCCGCGCTGCGCAGCCCAGCTCACGGCGTGCCAGCCCGCAGCGCCGTTCCAATGTTCTTGTAAATGAGTTAATTGGCAGAGATTTCTCGTAACGGCCGCGTTATTAACACGGAGCCGGAGCAGAGCCGCAGAGGACAGGTAGACCAAGCAGGTGTTTTGATGAACAGGTCCTATGGGGAGAGGGAGGAGAGCTGACCCTACGGCTCCGTTCCCCCCAGCAGCACCAGCTGAGCTGCGGGAGGAGGGCTGGACCTCTTCAAGAGGCAAAGTCTGTCGGATGTGTTCCTCGCTGCATTTCAGCTCAGCTGTGTTTGTAACCGTGGGCAGGCATCTCCCGTGTGCTGGGGCAGGGCGGGCAAATTCATGGAGAAAGCGACGTGGAAGCCTCCTGCGGGACGGAGCCCATCGGGTCCTCGTGTTTAAAGCTGTCCGCGGAGTCGGGGCTTGGGTCTGCTGAAAGCAGCGAGAGGGGATCGTTGCCGCAGAGATCCAGGGGGGACACGGAAGGGGAACATTAAAAGCAGAGCTAGAGCTCATTTCTGGTTCTCATAAAAGGCTGTATTTGCTGCAAGCGGAGTTACAAATCCGTTGTAAAACCTCTCTCTCTCACACACAATGCAATAAAGTCAGGTCTGCCTCCTGAGAGCCGTGGGCCTGGATAACAACACCTGGAAAGGCTCAGAGGTGCTGGGACGCGTGGGGCCGGGCTCTGCGCGGGCTGGGGCTCAGGACCGGCTCCGTGCTCCTCGCAGAGGGCCGAGCCCACAGCGGGCAGCCCCTGGTGCGATAAGATGCACAAAACAGCCGTGCTGCTTCCTCCGGGACCCTACACCTGACCCAGGAGCTCGTCGGTGGACAGATGTGTGCCAAAACCATGGGACAGGAGCGGGGCTGGCTGGGGACAGCCATGTGCTCGTGCCGGCGCAGGACCTGTCTGCAGGAACCGTTCGTTAGAGCTTGAACTGCCTCGGTGTTCGGGGCTGATTTAGTATCACTTAAGAAAGTGATGTATGATTTCAATTAGGAAGCAAAGATGCTTACTGCATCTCCATGATGTGTTTGGATGGAGAAAAGTGCTTTGCACGGGCTTTCTCTGTCGGGGGAGGGAAACGGAGCACGGGCTGTCGCGGGTTGCCTGCCGCAAAGTGATTTCAATGTCGGCCGGGGAAGAAGAGCACATCAAGTTCTCCCTGCGTGTGCCAAAGCTGCTGCAGAGCCGCTGTGAGGGATGCAGGGGCTCAGGCTGCTGGGTGCCACCAGGGGATGCGTTTCGTGGCGCTGGGAGCTCTGCCGGCTGCGGGAGCAGCTCCGTGGCCCTGCGCAGGTCGTCCTTTCGGTAGGAGCCTGGAGGTGAAGCGGGGCTCCTGCAGCCCCGCAGCTGCCAGGGCAGCGACAGAGGTTTGTGAGCTGGGTTGTGTGCTGGAGGTGGATGCACACAATGGCTGGGTGTGCGTGACACAGGAGAACCTGGAGCATCAGCCTGTCACTTACTGGCCCTACGCGACCTCTGCTTCCAGCTCTGTGTGCTCTGTGGTTCTCCCTTTGCTCTCGTTGCCTTCTGTTAGCGGGAGCAGCACGGGGGCTGTGTCTGGCCTCAGGGCCCCTCGGCCTGCTGCACCGGGTGGTTTGCTCCCACGGCAGTGTTTCTCCCAGAGTCCCAGCATCAAATCCCCATCCCCTGGTGTTTTCAGGACTATTCTGAAGTCTTACCCATCTTATCCCATCACCAGCTGATAACGGGGGGGAGGAATCAGAGTGTGTTTAGGAATAAGTAGCAGAGTTTCTCTAAGACAATCAAACTTTACATTACAGACGAGGAAACACCCAGTGCCAGGAGTGAAGCCAGCGCTGCTGATGCCACGTTTTTCACACCCTTTTCACTGGTTGGACTCGGAGAGCTGGGGGCCTGGCTTCCCGAGGGCACTGGGTGCAGGTGCGTGCGGCAGAGCTGCGCTGCAGCTGGCACAAGCTGAGGTTAAGCGGCTGGCACCCGGCCTGAGCCCGGCACCCATCGCCTCCCCACCTCTTCCCCAGCGCACGGCAGAAGGCTTGCTTCACCTTTGGCTTTCCGCTTAATTAAACATGACTTAATTACCTCGCAGTGCCTTGCAGCCCCGACCGCTGCTCCCGTCCCGTCGTCCATCCTCAGCCCCGGCAGCCTTGGTGCCCGGCTTCCCACAAACATTTTGGAGTTGAAGGTGAGGCCGACAGCCAGCTCTCCAGATTCATGTACTATTCATGCAGTCCTCCAGGCTCCAGCGGAGCCCTTATAAGATAATAAGAAATTAATGAAACGTGGCAGCCTACACCTCCACCCCAGTTTTCATCCAGGGCTCTGCGCCTTTCGCTGATATTTATTAACTGAGCCTCGCAGCCGTCTGCCCGGGGTGCCGTGGGGTTCGCTGACGGAGCTGCTGGGGGTGCCTCTGCCTTCGGGGGGGAATAAAAGGAGAGCTCTGGGCTGGGTGCCTGGGGGTGCGGGAGGGGGCTCGGGAGTACTGAGCACGGCTGTGGGTGGAAGTGGGGCCACGGAGGGGTAAAATGGGCGCTGAGGTGGAGGACAAGGTCAGGAAGAACGTCCCGTTTCTCAGCTCCCCAGGGGCAGAGAGGAGATGGAAAGTTAGGGATGAGAAATGGCAGGAGAGGAGGCTGGAGAAGCGAGGGAAGGACAGAGCTGGGCGAGGGGAACGGCGCAGGAGGAGCTGCAAGGTGACGGAGACGGGCAGGAGAAAGGCACGCGAAGGACAGGAATAAAGGGCTGGAAGATGAGTTACCAGGAAGGGCTGGAAGGCATCCGTGAGCCCTGACCTGCCCCTGTGTCTTCAGGATGTGCCATTGGGTCACTCTTTGCACATTTCTTGTTTTACAGAGGAATAAGGGGTTTCCCAGCTGGGTTAAGTGTGGGTTGGCTTTTATTTCCATTCGAAGCTGACCGAGTTCCCCCAGCACCTGGAGCCATTCTGCTTCGCTTGGGCACGCGCACCCCAGGCAGGGCAACATCCTGACCTTGGAAATGTCCCTCGCTGAGGCAAAGACCCCTGTGCGAAGACACGACGGAGGAAATTACCGCCGTGATTGATGGGAGTGCGTATCTGCCAGGTATTGTGTGTGGTAATGTGTCCGGAGGAAAAAGTCCATCATTTTCCAGGTTATTGAATCTCGCCGTGTAGCCCACGGATAGTAGGCTGTTGCCATTCTGCGTTTGCCTCAGAAATCAGAATAATCCCAGCCTGCAGGCTGGCTCCCTTTCACACAGATTTCCTGTCCTTTGTCGTGCCTTGTAAAAGGAAATTGGACAACCAGACTGAAAATACCTTTTTATTCTTGATGCTTCCTAAGCAATATTTGAAGGTAAGCTCGTCCTGTGCTTGTACCCATTTAATTTAAAACTGCTTCTGTGGATCGGTGATATTAAGGTGCTGCTCAGCATCTGCCAGCCGGAGGTAGATGGTAAAAATCCCCCGAATGGCCCTGCTCCAGCTCGCGTTGAGCCCGACGCCTCCTTCCGTACGGTGGTGGATCCTCGATGCTTCTGAACGTGCTAAGGGGCCAGCCACAAGCGGGCACGAGATGACCTACGTCTGCCTCTCGCTATCTGATCCCGGTCCCTAATAGTCTAAGAGTGTCTTAGTCCTGGAAAACTCAATTTTTTATTACTTGCTATTTTTGTTCTTGCAATTAATTATAAACCTCAGTCTGTTAATACTGCTCAGCTGAGTCTCCACACCTTCGGCTGCAGTCCTTGAACAAACACTTCCCAGTGATTTAGACCAAGACCGGTACTGTAATTTCTTTTCTCCGCCTACTAAAATTGGATTTCCCATACATTATTTACAGTTGTTTACTGTCATCCCGCTGTGATGAAGACAAAAGCTTTGTGGCTTTTCTGATAAAATCCGTTGCTGTTTTGCGCTGACATCCCCTCAACGACTGCGACCTGTGTAAATCAGGAATGATTTACGTCTGGGGAGCATCGCTTGCCATTGAGGTTACTTTTGTGAGGCCCAGTGCTCCAAGCAGCTGCTTGATACGAGCTGCTTGTGCGCGAGGCTCTCGGCAGTCCCTTGTCCTCCTCTCTCGGCTTTCCCAGGAGGGGCTGAGCCCCCAGGAACGAGGCGATATTGAGGCCTTTAAGAGCAGCTCTGCAATAAGCGCCAGCACTCACAGCACGTCAACAGGCTAATGTGGGCATTTTGTATGAGTGGGTGTTCTTCCGGGAAGCTTAATTAATTCTCCACCTGTTGAATAACACACGAGATCGGTGTGAAGCAGCCTGAGGATGCAGTGCTGGTAGCAACGACGGGGGCCTCGAGAAGTCTTTGCCATCCGACGGAGAACGAAGGAGGAATTAAGCAACCCAAGCACAGATCACCTTCTGCAGCCCAGGTGGGCATCGCTCTCCAGCAAAGGATCAACTCGGGGCATTTGCAAGAGTGAAAACTCACCGCTGCGCGTGTCAGAGGAGCTCGTGGCGCCGGGGCTGGTGGCTGCAGATGAGAGGGGGACCCCTTAGGGCAGGCTGCCGAAGGGCTTGGGCTCCGCAGCTATCGCACGTGTCGCCCGCGCTGCGCGGAGGCACATCTCACCTGGCGAGGTGCTCTGCCTTTGCGCCTTCACGTGTGAGGCCAGGCAAATTTATTTAAATTTATGATGGCTAATGGGCTTATCTAACTACAGTTAAAATAACTTGCTGAATTATTCATGTGGTATTTGGAACCGTGATTGTGGGAGCAAATTAGCCGACTGCAAACTGGAGGCTGCCGTCGCTCATTAATAATGCATGGCAGGAGGGCTGGCTGCGAGCATACAGATGGGGAGTGTCCGTGACGGCCCCGCTCCTTCTGCTTGCATGGAAAAGCATCACAGGATCCTCTGCTGGCTGCTGGGATGGGACCAAAGACGGGCAGCATCGGGGAGGTGTCCTGTGCCCGCTGCTCCTGAGCTGAAGGGTGGAGACCCAAACAAACGCATGGCCAGCTCAGGGAGGATTCATGCGTTCTATAATTTCTCCAGCAATGGAAAATCCCCGTGTTGCCAGCTCTTCTTGTGCAAGCAGTCCCAGCAAAGAGCAGCTGGTTCTGGAGAGCTTCATTTCGAAGACCGAGTGGAACCCTTGGCTGCTGGGCGTTCAGCAGGGCGATGACTTCCTTCCTTTAGGTGTGGCTGAAAACGTCAGATGATGTGGTGGACGTGTAAGGAAGCCATCTCATCACCTGGGGATCCCCCGATGGCCGTGGCTTTACACAGAGACCAGTCCCGCAGCACCAAAGGCCTGGTGGATACGTAGGGACTTGGGATTGTGTCAGTGCTGAAGGCCTGGCAGATTGTTTGGTGTGCCACCACGTCAGGACGGCATAACACAAACAGGGCACGACTTGGGTAACGAGGGGCTATATGTGAAGCGATATGATTGCTTGATTAAGATAATAGTTGAAGCATGTGGAGAAGGAAATTACGATTTATATATTGCTGATTGTGAGGTTTATTTTAAGGACATAATTTAGAGATTGTCAAAATCAGAAATAAAGATCCTGAGCAAAAGGAGTCACCAGAAGGAAAAGAGAACTTGGGGCTGAATGGTGAATGCCTGAGGCCAAGCTGGGGGGACTGGTGGGCAGCAGGGGGGCTGGAGGAGGCAAACACGAGAGCTGCTGTCTTAGCAAGGACCAGGACCACGAGCCCAACGCTGTCAGGGCCAGAAAGCAATCTCTGGAGGCATCTGCCTCGTGTTGTGGTGCTGCTCGAGTTGGGCGGGATGTGTGCGAGCTGCTGCTGGCTCGCTCAGCCAGCCCCAGGTCCGTGCTGCCGGGAACGAGGGAACGAGGGAAGACTTCCTGCAGGGCAGCCGTACGCTGCCTGCACGGCTGCTGTGTCCGTGCGGGATGTCTTTAACATGATTAATGCGGAGGGTTTTGCAAACTGATCAAGACAGACCTGGTCTGCCGGTAATTTCGGCTCAATTACCGAGATGTTCAGTTTCAAACACGCCCTGGATGCGGTAATAGAAAAAAGCCAATTTAGCGTCTCGCGCGGGCTTCAGGTAAAGTGGAGGCGATCCTGAATATTGATCAAACACAGACCCGTGCAGCAGTGCTGGGGTTAAGTGAGAAATGTTTCTGTAGCCACCGAGCAGGTTCACACCGACTGCCGTCCCTCTGCGACCTCGTGCCTTAACTCAGTACCTTTAATTAGAGCTGTTTGGGGCGGGCTTTCAGCTTGCTCCCCCTGTATGCCCATTATGAACCAGAAGTTTATTTACTGCTCCGGTTGACGTGTGGGAAGTGGCGATATGCTGGATAAGCTCACGACTTGCACAGCCCCCATCAAAATGCCGCAGCGAATGAAGCCACCCGTGCGTCGTGACCTTGGCGCGCCGTTTAAATGGCTGATTCTTCAAGCCAAATAAAACCTTTCACATTAGGCAGGAGATGAGCCGCTTGTGAGAGCTACAAATGCGGCTCCCCCCTCTCCTAATTAATAACAAAATAGTGGTAGGGTAGATTTATGCCTGTCAGCGGAGCAGTTAGCTGTCACGCCACCGATGAGTCAATGGCTTGTTGTGCCGATAATACCGTGCCGATAAGCTGTGATACGGCAATTTAGTTTTCACACCCCATTTAGTTACGCTTTGATTCCAGATTAATCTCTGTTTTTCCCCCTCTTTGTTTCAGTTCTAGCGCAACAGGCTCAACAGTGAGCGGGTCACGGTGCCAGGGCTGCCTGTCGCAGGCTGAGCTCCGGCTGTGGCTGCTGCTGCGGGTGTTGGAGGCAGGACACCCCGCGGAGCCGAGGGATCCGCCAGCTCCTGGTGACTGCTGAGCACCACGGTCCGTGGTCAAAGGGATCCCAGAAGCAAGAGGGAAACGTCACCGCAGGCAACGTACGTTGCGTTAGCCTTTTCTCAGCAGCATCGTGTTCAGAAATTGAAACAAACAGCAGGAGGAAGAGGTTTCGTGGTCCCCAACCATGAGTTTTTAGAGGGAGGGTACTGTAAGGTCTTCACGTTGCTGCTCTGCAGGGATTTAGGGTGAGGGAAATTCAGGAGGGACTTGGGTCACAGCTTGGTGGGGACAGGGCTACGGAGAGCTCCCTGCTCACCCCCAGAGGGGCTCCGAAGCAGGGCCTTGAGATGGCACTTGGTTTTGAAGTGCTGCTGTGTCTGATTCGGAGGCTGCCCAGCAAAGACTCTCCTTCAGCACAACATACGAATAAACGGTCAGAGATCATCTCGGGGCACCACCAGGGGGATTTGGGATGATACACATTTGTCCTGGGCTGCGTGGTGCCTCTCCTCTCTCTGGTGCTCTGTGTTCCCCTGCAGACTGGCACACAGAACTTCCTTTCGGTCGGTAACATCCTCACCGCTGCTCTCAGCAAGGCTCGCTTTGCTTCCCCGCGAACCCAGCTGGTTTTACATGTGGCCACAGCCCTCGGGACCCTGCTTTCGGGCTGATCAGGAGCATTTGCCCCATAGTGTAGGAGCGTGATGGGTTGAGCAGACCATGGGGTCTGCTTCTCCTCGAGGCTCCCACCTCCCCTGCGGGGGCCTGCAGAGGCTCTTTAGCTGAACAGCCTTTGCAAGCTGAATTTCAAAGCCTTTTGTGCAGCAGAAGGCGCAGACATGGAAACTCCTGCAGACCAGGAGTGCCAGGACCATTTTTAGCATTGCTCCATTGACATTTCAGTGATTGAATTCGTCTGGGACAGGAAACCTTGTCACCCTGCACCCGGCTCACACCTGGGCTTCCCCACAGCCCTAGCAAAATGCCAGTTAGTGCTAGCTGGCCGGCCGAAGTGACCACTGGTTTTTTTAGGAAGTGTGGTGTGTGACAAGCAGGAAAAGGGAAAACTAACCTACAAACAGTAAGAGATCTTTTACTATTTTTAATGGAACTATATAGTGCATTTATGTGTATGTTCTCAAACAGAATAAACAGCCCTCTCGGTGCTAGCCTGAAGCTCTGTCAGACCGTCCCCGAAAGGCAGAGGAAAATCTGCCGTGCACGTGGGACCGAGGTGGCGGCAGCGGGGGGGAAGCTCTCTTATTGCTCACTTTGGTATTATGCAGAACTCATGAGGAGTCTTTATTTCTGCTGCCCCGAGTCTCAAAGCTTTTAAAAGAATTTATTCAAACTGTTCTCTGTGCTTGTGAGCGTCCTACGCCGAGAAGAGGTTTTAATCCTTCCAGAGCAGGAAATACGTTGAAAAATAGCACCGAGTAAAATTAAAGCGTACGAGGGGTGACGGGAGGTGCGAGGTGGCTGGCTGCTTTCTGGGAACCCTGACTTGGAAAGGAGGCGTCTGCGGCCCGGTTTCTGGGGGGGTTCCCCTGCCCTGCCCCATGCCGAGGCTGTGGTAGCTGGGCTGTGCTGTTTGACGTGCCCGTGGCCAGCTGGGGCTGGTTTGGGTTTCCACTCGCTGTCACCCTTTTCTGTTCGTTGTTCATATACATAAGATAATAAGGCTGAAAGAGGAAAATGGGTATGGTGATAGAGAATGTATAAAAAGAGCAGATGATGCTAAGTAATGACCGTTAAACTATGTAATAAATCCTTGGCAATAGTACAAAACCTTTGCAGCTGCTCACAAGGTGGAATTATTTCATTGCTTCCAGGCCTCACACGGGGCTATATAAGTCAGTGCATCAGCATCTTCAGGGACACATCCGTAATAAAGATAAGACTAATTTTCCTAGCAATGTTTTTCCCTGTCAGCCGAAGGTAATTAAGTGGTTAAAGGAGAACTCGGTTGGCTACCTAATGTAAAAAATAACTCATGCGTTTTATGTCTCTTAGTCTTCTAACTTCCCTCAGTGTCCGGCCACGTTGGTTTTGCATTTGCTGTAACAACCTTCCAGTGGGGATGAGACAAAGCGAGCTCAGCGGGGGGTTTCTGATCGCTTTTCTTTGGGTCCGGTGTCCCAGCTGCCCGCAGACTTCAGGTGCGATCGGATCCTGGGTCTGAACTATCAGAAGCAATGCAGAGAGAAAGGAATGCGTCCGAAACGAGGTGAAACTAACAAATGAAAACAATAAGGGAATTAAACGGCAGGAATTGAAAAGGTTTCTATGTGTTAGGTGGTACAGTAACACTGCTTTACTATTTACCCAGCCTTGAGACCGCTTCTTTGCTTCTGAAGAGTTTTGCAAATGGATACAAATGGATGGAAGGGAAGCGCTGTGCTTTCCGTACCTCCCTTACCTTGCTGATAGAAAAGCTTTCTTGGAAGGGAGACGGGGTTGGTGCTGGGCGTCTGTGCTTGTGCTCTGATCCTCAGGAAGCTACAGGAAATCTGCAGAAAATTAATTCAGTCGTTAAAGTGCTCCATGAAGCCGAGGTAACTGACAAATCTGGCATTCCTCAACGGCGCTCTCGGGTTTCTTCCAAATCTTTCTACGCTGATCGTTATTTCTACACCACCCAGTCCAATATCCTCTAACATTTCCTAGCACGTCCTGCCAAATCACCCCTGCAGTTGAAGAAGCTTCATGGCCGAGGCAGATGCGCTTCAGACCACGGTGAGTTTGGCGCTGGGTTTTTTAGGAGAGAAGCTCGTCCCAGGCGCAGGCTGCTGCTCTCTTCCCAGCAAAAAGGGGAGGTTGTCCAAAATCTAAGAAAAAATACGAATCAGACGTTGAAGCTTCATTGTTGGTGTTGTTTCTGCGTGTGTGTAAAAGGGAAACTGAAGCCTTGCTTTCTGGCCAGGCCCCGTGAAGCCCTTCCCTGCGAGGAGCGCAGCCCTCCCGCGCTGCAGCCCGGCGCACGTCCCGTGGCTTCGTGCCCTTTCCGAGCCGGCGTGCCTCCCACGTGCAGGAACCGCGTTCTTTTCTTCCCTTTGTTGGCTTTTGATGCTTTTCCTTGTAACGGCGTAATAGCGGGAGAGAAGCTTGTGGAAATAAAAGCTTTCCACTAAAAGGCTGCAACAAAATGCTCGATACCAGGGAGGGATGAATGAGACCTTGAAATTACAGCCTGCAAGATATGACTCAGTCCTGCTCGTGGGTACGAAAGACATGAATTTCTGAACCCTGTCTGCTTTAGTAGGTAATTCTTGCGAAATGCCTGGAGAGGCCGGTGCGTTTCCCCACATCTGTAATGAAGTATGGCAGGTTTTAGAGATGAAGGACTTTGCAGAGGTGCAGCAGCTTGACACCAGGATTCATTTTGAGCACGAGCTGGTTCCTATTTCATCTAAGCCTGATTCCGTCATCCTTGGGAAGGAGGGCGCTTGCTTTTGATGGTGAATCTTGTTCTAAGTACTTATTTGGCATGCCAGTGAATAGGAAAAGCTATCATGATCTGACATATGAAACGTGAAGTCTCAATTACTTTTATGTTGTTTTTCCTTCTGTGCATCGGGAGTGAAAAATAGATTTTAATTAAAAAGTGAAATATGATATCCAGATCGCAGCACGCCTCATGGAGAACCATCTAAATCTTGGAGTGCTTCATAAGTCTTGGAGCAGAGCTTGCGCTGCGCGGGCAGCAGCACGGCCGAGAGCAGCGCCTGATGGATTTGGCCATTACCTGCCGGTCCCGTTGCTTAAGGGAGCGGGAGGCTGCGGATGACACCCTGCATATTCACATAGCTGCCACTGCAGCATCCCTCTGCATGTCTTGTATTTAGATCCCTTTTCTCCTCGCAGGCCTAATTTTTTTTAAGGAAGCGAGGGTTTTGGGCTTGTGCTTTCTGTCCTCCTTCATTACCTCCTGGCAGCCTCCTGGCCTCGCCAGAACGTGACGACAGGATGAAGGCGGAGATGTCACACCTGGTGAAGTGCTCCAGCTGCCGGTGCTGGGGCAGGGATGTTGCTCAGGTAATACCAAGGAGAGGCAGGTTATTGAGCCTTGCTGACGTTGCCTGGGTTTTTGGCTGGCACGCTGGGTGCCCTGGCAGCAGCACGTGGGCTCGAGGCCAGCCAGAACAACGCCAAACGGCACTGGCAGCACAGAGGTGTTGCTGAGCGGGTTATGGTGCCAAAGCCACGCTGAGAGAACGCCTGCCTCGGTGCTGAGGAGTGGAGGCTCTGTTCCCCATCACATCGCACTGTGGCATCGTGTCTTGTGCTGGCAGAAATATAACGGAATTAGCTCCGCTGTTGGAATTAATCCCTGATTTAAAGTGGGTGATTCTTGGCACGCTGGGCAAAAACTTCTCCTAATACGTTTTGAAGAGCTAAGTCCGAAAATGCAGATAGCGTTTTCACTGCCCACGTTTCTCATTTTTTTAGAGGCCTTTTCCTCTTCATAACTAGTGCCACATTCCTTCCATCTGTGCGTTTGCAATACAGACCTTGATTCCTCCTCCTTCCTGCTAAGTGGGTCAAAATCAAGGTCCTTTACAGAGCTCCCTCCGATTTCCAAATCATGCCCCCTTTCACCGATAAAGCAGTGTTTTTGTAAGCAGAAGGTTGTACTTACACAACGCTTGGCTAAGCTAAGAGTGCAGAAATCTAACTACTTCTGATACCTACCCCCTAGTGATGCTTGCGTTTTCCTTTCAGTGCTCCGGCTGCTAGGGTTTGAGACCACTGCACGGTGATGGGCACTTCAGCTGGTGTCTCCTCAAAGCAACCCCACCAAGCAAGCTTAAGTTGAGCCGGTGCCTTACTGAATAAAGCCAGAACCAGAAAATGCTGTGCTAAGACAACGGCAGTCGCTGCACTTGGTAGCGCGTGGTTTGAGCAGCACTCTCTGTATCTAAAAGTGTCAACGACTTGAAAAGGAATCAAGATCCGTTACGACAAAAATATAGATGGATAATTATGCAGTGTCTTAATAGAATCATAAAAAATGCATTATATTATCTGCATATCTCGCTCTGAAAAAAACAGAGAAGCAAAAAAAAAAAATAATATTTAAAAAATTCCTACATCTGTGACATCGGAAGGTGCCTCAGTGCTTAGCTGCAGACAGGACGTGCTGGATGTTCGTGGCACGCCGACCCAAACACCCGGCGACTTGAGGCCCGTGGAAGCGTGGAGCTGAGGACAGGAGGGGGCAGTGCCCTCCCCGGGGAGGTGCTGGGGCCTTCTGCTGTCCTGCCTCCTGTCCTCGCCTGGCGTGCCGGGGGGCCCTGCGCAGGACCTTTTGGTGCTCGTGTCGTGTGTTTTTAAGCACGGTATGGAGGCCAAGAGTGAATAAACTGAATCATTCTCTATTAGTCCTCTTGGCGCTCAGGCTAGAGTTCATGATAATTGTTTATTTAATACGTAGTCTGAGTCACTAATCATCTTTACTTGTAAGGATCTGATTGCATTTAAACCCCGGGAAGTCAATGACTGTTTTATTACTGATTTCATTAAGGCCGGCGTGTTAATCCTTGCCATCTACATCTCCGCATTTGAGCAGAAATTCCTCTAGAGCTCGTTACTTTAGGCATGAGAGCAGTGGGTGAAGCTTACCAACCACCCCGTCCATTACTATGTTTAGTACCAGGGTAGCTGCGGTGATCGAAGGGCTCCTCAAATAAACAGTCATTAAGTACGACAGCGAGAATGGAATGTGCGCCGTGAAATTATCTAATTACTGACACTTGGCGTCTGTATCAACAATTTGTTTTGAAATGGAATATAATTACATTCCTTTGCGCCCAGTACATCCCAAAGAACAACAAGCTTTCAGACTGCAAACAACAAGAAGAGAAAAAAGGTGGCGTGTAAAAATGATTTGGAATATCTGCAGAAAACGTGTGCCGTGACTGCTGAAGCTCTCTGCTGGGATCTGTTGAGACCTACTGATGGTTCTGGAAATGGAAAGGATCTCCCCAAAAGAGAGGGAGAAGATGGGGATGGGAACAGATGTCACAGCACCTCGGATCGCTGTATTGTTGGCAGCGTGAGGTATCTGGAGCCTGGTTTGAAAAGCAATGGCTTTACTGGGTCAGAGCTTTGAGAAGCAATGTGGCAAAATGAACAGATGCGTCTGGTCTGTAATGCAGAACAAGAACGATCATCGACGTTTCCAAGTGCGGAAGGTCGTCGCTGACATTTGCCGGACAGGGAAACGTGTCAGTGCGAAGTAACAGAGGTAACCGGCCGCCTGGGGAAGTGCCTGCAGCCGCGTGTGACCCACACCTGCCGGGTGTCTGGGAGTCAGTGCGAGGGCTGCAGGGGGCAGCCGCTGCTGACGGTGGCACCGCAGGCCGGGAGGTGTAAGGGGCTGAGGCGCAGCTCAGCTTTGCTTCAGCTGTGCCGGGAGTCTCTGCTGGGGAAATAGGCTCGAGAAATATTTTGAAGAGTGCCTTTCAAGGCACAAGTATTCGTGTGAAGAGCAAGAGTTCAGGAAAGAAAAGAGGCCCTAGGCAAAAAAAAAAATCAGGATTACGTTGCTTGTAGCTTGCTAGAGCTCCTCCTTTTTCTGTTTTTAACAAGAAATCTGGGTCGCACGCAGCTTTTTCCTTTTATTTTGTGTTGTTTTTCCTCTAGTAGCAAGCAAACCTGCGAGTAGTGTCGTCTTCTGGTGATTTGTATTTTTTAGTTTTTGAGTTAATGAGAAAACACGCAACCCCGCGGCATAAAGCCGCCGAGGACGCCACCACTGGGGTATCACAGCCTTTAATAAAAGCCAGAGTGGCCGCGCACACCAGCGCCTGATGTTTACGGCTGCTGCTTCTGCAGCGCGTTGTGTTTCAGCGCCCGCCTTGGCTCGTGTCCGTTCCTGCTTTAACCTCAATGACTTTGGCACGGTTGTTTCAGCACCGAACCTCACCCGTTTTGTCTCCGAGTCCTCGGCAGAATATGGAGTCGGCTGCTTGCTGATCAGACACGGAGCCGCGCGCCGCGGGGCAGCCTGATGCTAATGGAATCGATGCGGCAAAAGAGATCTGCCGACCCCTCTGTGCTTTTCACAATTTACTTTGCTCGTCGCCCATTCATTCTTATATCGATTTTCCTATAAAACACCAACTGCATTCCTATTGCGGCCCGGGAAAAAAGCCCATCGATTATATTGGAACAAGGTATCTTGTAAAAACGAAATGCCTAAAACATTTAAATGTAGTAAGCTCTGTTAAAGTACATCAATCACGTCGTTTAACGTTGGAAATGAGCAGTGCTGCCTTAAACAAGGAAAAATATGGCACCATAAAGCAATTTTGACACAAAATAGCAGCCCCAGATTCTACGTAGCTGCCAGTCCAGAGATGCCATCAATAACGGTTATGGGCGTTTGCCGGCAGGAGGGGGATGTGTTCTCAGTCTCCCCTTTAAAAAAGTTCCTCCAAAGTCACTTTCCAAAACTGACAGCTGTGGCGTTTCACCTGGCTGTAAACGAGGCCTGATTATCACCGTCCTGTTTACTTTTACCGTTGGCTCATCAAATCCATCCTCGCTGCTGATGGTTTCACGCCTAGCGCTGGGGAGCTGACGGCGGCTGCTCCCCGCCACCCTGCGACCGCCGCAGAGCACGGACACCGCTCCGCCAGCCCCGGGGAAGGTGGCTAAGAGGAAATTCATCCTTGTGCGCTGCTTGGAGTTTACCCCAGAGCACAGAGGGCTACGGATGGGGTGTGTTTCCACACTGTGTGAGTGTCGCAGCAGCGAAAAGGGAGAATTTCTTGATGGCTGTTACCAAATAGCTGCTTTTTGTCACCGAAGTCACAACGGCAGAAATCTGTTGTAGCCGAGATTCATGCGGTGCTTTGTGGACCTGGTCGTGATGGAGGACTCCACCAAACCCTGCACAAGCCCAGGAAAGCTTTGGAGAGCCTGCAGTTAACAAGACAACGAGGCCAGACGGGGATGGGTTTGGGTCCAGCAGGAACAAAAGGGACAATAGGGTAGGAGGGGTTGGCAGCGGTCTCAGCAGCTTTAAAACCTGAGCTGTTTCCAAGGTTTTCAGGATCCATGGCAATAAATTTGCTGGGGATGGGCTGGAGAGACAAAGGTAGGAGGGAAGCAGAAAGGCGATTAAGGTGGTTGTTGTGCACTTGCTTCCCGTTTGAGCTGGTCAGAGCGGGGGCCTTGGCTTCAAGCTCAGCGCCGTGTCTGCAGGGTGCCACGAAGCCTTGCGCCAGCTTGTCGTGAATGAGGCTGGGACGAGGGAGGAGAACGAACTCCTCTCGGATCAGAGCTCTAACGACATGAACGGGGCTCAGGTCTGTTGCCTAACCCTTGGATGTGTTTCCATTTTTTTTTTTAGTTCTTGTTCCGTCTTGCTGGAGATGTTGGTCTCTTTTCTTTGATTCAACTTTCTGCACGTGCTTTTCTCACCCGAGAATCACAGCAGCCGCTGCAGATCGGGGACGGCTCTGCCAAACTTTATCTGTCAGCTAAAGCCTCCCAGCCCCTGGCTGCAGCGCCCTAATCCCCAGCAACGCTCAAGCGACTGTAGAGAGGTTGCTGCTTTACCTAGGCAGAGCAGAATTTGGCCTGTTACCCAGAAAGGATTTGTTTTAGGGGATTTGAAGATTCCCTAAAGCTGCTGAGACCCTTCCCGCACGTGGCCTCGCCCCTGGCTGGTGGGGGATGATGGATGTGGGGCTGGGTGACAGCCCTGGGAGCAGCGCTGAACAAGTGCTGGGGGAGCCAGCGTGCCGAGAGGATGTGCTGGCTGTAGATCCTTATTTATTTATTTATTATTATTATTTTTAGGGATGGGAACTTTATCTGTAGGAAGGTGGCAGATGTTAGATTGACTTTGCTCAGCAGGAAACCTGCAGCTGCAGAATTCCATTTAATTCTTGGGCGCTTCGTTATTTGATTTCATTAGTGCCGTTTTTTTTCCTGTCGTTCTCTCTCAATTCATAACGCACTTGTTTGCTTGGAGGCTGCTCTTGCGCCTCTTTGGTTAGCGCTGCTCTTCCCAGGTCTCCGGGGATGAATGCCTTTGGCAGAGCACAGCAGGGCTGTTCTCCAGCGGCTTGGCAGGGCAGCAGGACACCTCTCTCGCCCACCTCCACCCTCCCCCTTCCTCCAAGACATGGGAGAAGAAGAAATAAAATCGTGGGATGACTTCAGGGTTGAAACTCCCCTGAAAGAGAATCCTGCTCCTGCAAGGGGGAGGCCAATGCATGCCTAAAAGTCATCTCCAAAGCTTTCCTAAGTTAACGATTAAGTTGCTCTCTCACCGAGGAAGGCTCTATTTCCCAGAATGAAGCTCTTAACTTTTTAATGGGGAGGTTAATCCTGAAAATCTCAGAATTTTGATCTTCCTACAGAGAACAAGTAATCAAAACCAGGAGGACTTCCACAAGAATTTTAGTGCACGGGGTAGGTTTCTTCTATTTATTTATGCTATTTGTTTTTAAAGGTCAGTTTAATCAGCAGTGAAATGTGCTGCTTTTGGAGTGCCGGGGAAGGAAGAAGGGAGATGTGGTCCTGCTGCAGGGATCCATGATGCGTGGCGCAGAGGAGCAGGAGGTGGGCAGCGCCTTGCCCCCACCTTGCCCTGTGCTGCAGGAACCGGCCACCAGCAGCAAAACTGAACCTGCTCCAGCACCAAGGGCTGTTTGATCCTTTTCCCCTTCTACACATCATAGTGTAAAAGTACAAATGCACGAAAAGTGCATTTACACCGCTGCGCAGTGTTTGTTTCTACACAGCGAAGACTCAGCAGCTGTCTAGGTCTGCATTTGCCTCTTCCCTTTCTTCTTAATTTGATGCCGGTGCATTACAGTACTTTGGCTCTTCATCACGTGGGTTTCGTTTCTTGCTCAGATCGCTCTTCAGGGCTTGACTGGGGCAAAACTTTGGGCATTTTGTTTTTCTAACAGCCCCTTCGCTTGGCTGCTGCAAGTGGAAACAGCTGCAGAGAGGGCCCGTGCCGTGGCTGGGGCCGAGAGCTGGTTTTGTAAGGTCAGCCACGGAAACCAAGAGGAGCCGAGGAACTGGAGAGGAAGACCACGAAGAGAAGCACCTCATCTATTTATTTATATACTTTTTTACATCAGGGTGAAGCCCATACCGCTGCGTTACGTGTGCATGCAGCACGGCGAGGAGAGCACCTTGCTGCGATGGACGGGCAGGAGCTGCGGCTGCTCGGAGGAGCGGCTCAGATGGACGTTGGGGTACAATGCTGCAGGTCTTACGAAGGTGCAGCAAGCGTAAGGAATTAGAGGCAATCTTCCCCCCGGCACCAGGGAGCTGGGTGTCTGCACGGGGCTTTTGGAGGCGCTGCTCCAAACCTGGCTGTCGCTGCTGCACCGTGACTGCTCCCCCCGACAGCTGCCGCGTGCTGGGGAAGCCAGGAAACGTGTCCGGTGGCGTTTTTTAAGGGATGAAACGGGGACTTTGAGGAGTACAAGCAGAGCTACAGAGGCGCGAGCCTAAATACCAGCCCCCGAGCTCCGCTTGTCTCTTCTGTGGAGGTTTTCTAGCGAGCAGCTCCTGGCAGTCCTCGGCCTTTGTAGCTCCTGGCAGCACGCTGCGCGGCTGCGGGAGGTTAATTAGGGAGCCAGGCAGAGCTCGGGCTTCCACTCACAAGCTTTGAGTGACTCGGTGCTTTCCTCCATGAAAGCTACCGTGTTTACAAGCCTGCCTTATATTTATCTAACGAAGATAATTGCCCACCTCCAAAATGCCGTGATGCATTTGGGCCGAGGCAGCGCACCTGAAGGCGGGTCGTTACTGGGTTCCTTTGCCCCCTCCCCAGATCCCCACAAGTGAAGCTCGGGGCCTGCAGGACGATGGATGAGATCCCGGTGAGTTACTTTCTGTTGTTAGGCTGTGTTGAACGGGTCTCGAAATGAAAACTGAACTTGGCGTAGTGCAAATGAAACCGAACCTGGTGTGGCGCGACGCGGGGAGCTGGTGGCGAAGGCTGCGCGTGGAGGAGGAAGCCTCGCCTGCCTGGTTTGTTGGCTTTTCTGCTGCGGGGCTGTCTCTTTTGGCTTGGCACGGTGCTTTTGTTAGTCGTTGTAGGTGAGCGTTACAGCTGGGGTGCTAGTGAAGCACTTACTTATACCTAATGTGCTGTGGAGAGGCCAAAGCAGCTCAGCTCCTATGGACTTTGGATGCCTGGTTGCTCTTTCTCTAGGTATTTTCTCTTCCAAGTAAGACCTCGTTAATTAGGAGTGCAGCTCTGCAGTGACCCAGCCTACTCTTCCGAGAAGGTGCTGTGCCCTCAGCCTGAAGCGTTTCTGCTCTCTAATTGCTGGAATTGCTTTTTCTCCGCCTCGGACGCGGGCAATTGCGACTGCTGTAAAATGCTTCCTTGGGTGATGATCAGCTGACTTGTATTAATATTTACAATAACTTTTTTGTTAGTAATTTTTTTTGCTGCTACGGGAAATGAAATGCAAATTAACAACTGTAAAGATTAAAACATAATGAAATGGGACACGAGCTCTGGAGAACTAATGAATAGAGCGGCTCGAAGGCACAAAAAGATGTCCTTCAAAAACAAACAGAGATAAATAATGAGATAAATAATTTTGAAGCAATAAACTGACAGAGAGAGAGAAATACCACGTGTGGGACAAATTGTCTCACACCGACGTTATAATTGCGTTCCTTTTTCTTAATAAAAAGCTGAAGTTCCTCCCTGAAGTTAACCAACGGTGTCATCGCTGCTGGGAGATCTCTCCAAAGGTGCAAATCAGCACATCAGAACGTCTGTTTGTTTACTATGGCTGTCCTCAGCTGGTTATTTAACACGTACATCGGGCTAATAGACAGAAAGAATGTCTTTTTAAAAGTATTTGTCTCCTGTGCCTTCTGCTTCTGCAGTAGGAGCGTGGATCCGAAGCTGCTGAGTGCTTCTCTGAGGAGCTTAAAGCCTGGCCGAGCTGACAGGCATTAGGCCCTGCTTCAACAAAGCTCTCAAGGTCTGGCAGCTTTTGTCCTTCGTGAGATTGGCCTTTGTGGTTGCTTTTAGGAAGGGATGTGCTCCTCGGTTAACCCAGGGCTGCCTGTTTTTTCAGGGCGAAATCCTCCCTACGTGCCTCCAGCTGGCGCGCCTGATCCTGGAGCTGTCTCTGGCGCCTTGCTTTGCTGCAGGTCTGCCAGCTGTGGCTTTGTTCTGTTGGTTTAAGTTGTCTCAGATCGGGGAAATCATGACTTTTATCCGACTCAGTGCGTTTCAGTACTCTTCCATGTGCTGTTCACCATGGAACATCTCTAGCATAGTGCAGACATCTGCATGCCTCGAGTATCAGGTACTAATACACTCAAATACCTCCCCTTAAAAGGAAGAAAAGTTTCCAAGGCAGTGCTCGAGGTGGGGTCAATCCCTCAGACCACAAATGTTGGCAGGGCTGGGGTTCTCCCTTCCTGGCTAAGCCGTGTACTGCTCTGGCATCTTGGAGGTGGAGAGGAGACCCCAGGGAGCTGCTGTGCTGGGACACGTGGACGGGGAAAGGTCAGGACAGTGCTCGTTGCCCTGGAGGACACAACCCAGCTGGCTTCTCGTCTCCTGTGAATCTTCATGCTATGGCTTGAAGCCCCAGGTGAGACCTCCGAGGAAGACAAATAGGGCTGATCCCACCGCAAACAAACAGCGCTGCTCAGCGCCGAGACAGGTACCACGACCCTGGGACAGCAGTTCGGAGAGCGTCAGACCGCGGGACGAAGCCAATACATTGCTGCGTGCCTCCCAGTTAGGGACTCGCGGCTGTGTAATTAAGTTTTGGTGACACTGTGTTTAAAGTCATGGCAGCGTTTTTGTTTGTAAGGTGCTCTGCAGGTGCCTGAGCTCCCAGCTGGGATCTGGCTCTCATCTGAGCCTGGCAGTGAGGGCTGCTTTGTTTTCAGCTGGGAGTGCTGAAGTCCCTGCAGGCAGCTCAGCTATACAGGAGAGAGAAGAATCGAGTGTTTCCAGTACGTTTTAGTTTTGTTTAGGTCCCAGCTGCGGATATGTGGGTTTTGTTATTGGCATGGTGTGTGTGCTGATGTGTGCACTTCTCTGCAAACGAGCAGTAATCAGGCCTGGGACCCGTGCTCTCTGCTGTATTTTATACTTCAAGTAAATCGCAAAGGACATTAGTTCACCTGTGTGTTTTGTTTAAAGTTTATTCTCCTTCCCTTGTAGGAACGAGGAGCACAACCAGCTGTCTCTGCTCTTCCCTGCCCCGTTGGCGGGATCGCAGGGTCTGTGCAGGGGTTGGTTTGGAGGCAGCGCCTGTCCTGCTGCGGGCAGCCCGCGTGCCTCCGGTGTGTGTATCCGTGGGGACACGGCCAGGGTGCGAGGGGCGAGTCCGGGCCGGCAGCGCAGCAGGGGCAGGTGCTGGCGTCACATCTCCTCTGGCATCCCGGAGCGTGAAGGAGAGAGCCGAGGGATGGCCACACCTCGAATACTGTGTTCAGTTCTGGGCCCCTCGCTACAAGAAGGACATGGAGGTGCTTGAGCGAGTTCAGAGAAGAGCGACGAAGCTGGTGAGGGGCCTGGAGAACAAGTCCTACGAGGAGCGGCTGAGGGAGCTGGGGTTGTTCAGCCTGGGGAAAAGGAGGCTCAGGGGTGACCTTATCGCTCTCTACAGGTACCTCAAAGGAGGCTGTAGCGAGGTGGGGGTTAGTCTGTTCTCCCACGTGCCTGGTGACAGGACGAGGGGGAATGGGCTTAAGTTGCGCCAGGGGAATTTTAGGTTGGATCTTAGGAAGAACTTCTTTACCGAAAGGGTTGTTAGACATTGGAACGCGCTGCCCAGGGAAGTGGTGGAGTCACCATCCCTGGAGGTCTTTAAAAGACGTTTAGATGTAGAGCTTAGGGATATGGTTTAGTGGGGACTGTTAGTGTTAGGTCAGAGGTTGGACTCGATGATCTTGAGGTCTCTTCCAACCTAGAAATTCTGTGATTCTGTGATTCTGTGGAGCAGGGAGGCAGCTCCCCTCGGCACCAGCCCGTACCGGCACCTTGTCACATTCCCCAGAGCTGGGAAAATCCTGATTTGAGCAGCAGCTGGTCTCATCCACTCTGACCATGTCCATTCTCCATTTTTAACCCATGCTTTTTAAATTAGCAACAGCAGGGTTAGCATCACCCTTACTCTCTGCTTGTCCACAGCTTTGTCCCTCCTCTGCCTTGGTTGCCCCAGCAGGGAAACCAGCCTGTGTTTTTCTGTCTTGAAAGCACGCTTGAGTTATTGGTCACTGCAGCGCGTTCGGAGCCATACGCGGATTCCTGCCGGTCCTTTTCATTTTGTTTCTGTGCTGATTGGCACCGTGTGGAGCCCTGAAGGATGGGGAGGCTGCAGAGCGCCCTTGGGGTGTCGCTGCCCCTCCACCAGAGGGGCTGCTGGGCAGGGGTCCCCGTCCTCAGAGAGGCTTTTGTTCCGTCAAACCCAGCAGGCATAAGTAATGACACCCACGGAGCTGTGAAACCGTGTGTTCGCTTCCTGAGGACCAAACCATTCGATTTGGTCTCGCAGAGAGGGCTGAAGTTTCCGAACGGGTAACCGAGCTCCCGAGCCCGTTGAGCACGGCAATTGGCAGCCTTCCCCAGCTTTGCCCGTGGAAACACGTTAACGCAGGTTCCCGCCTGGCTTGTAGAAAGGCCATTATTCCAAATACAAAAAGGGTGATGGGAAGAATCATTTGTCAAAGTTTCTTCGTAGCGCTGCAGCAGTGCTGAGAAGGCTTGGGTCGTTGGAAGGAGGTGGGGATGGGTGCGGGTCCCATCAGAGCTCGCATCGCCCCCAACCCACCCAAGCTTCTCTTGGCTGCTGCCGCGGGGATCTGCTCCTTTCGGCTTCAGGGATGGCCTGGCACGTGGGAAATGAAGGCAGCCCTCGGAGCAGCCCCAGGTGATGTATCGTAGCATACCTGACCACTCCTGCAGCTGCCAAAATGTACGTGAGGAGAGACGGTGAATCGGCCCTGCTGCTGCCTCTGGCAGTTTCACGCCTCCGAGGAGATCTTTAGGGTGATTGATCGCTTGTGATAATGGCAAAGTTTTCTTGGTTTTCTTTTTTTCTAAGCTTTTTAATATTCTGCATCCCATTTTGTATGCTGAAGGAGTGTATTTCTCCATTCGGTGTGAGAAGAAGGATGGATTTGAGGGAAGTGGGTGATGTCGAAAGAGGTTTCCTAGCCAGGGTGGGAGCGCTTTGTCTCCCGGTCTCTGCCTCCCCTCTGCAAGTCCAAACCTGTTCGTACCACGTGGATTTTTTGTGGCTTTGGCTCTCGGTGGCATCTGTGGACACAGAGGTACCGGATGGCTCTCGGGAGGTGATCTGTTTCCAGTAAGGATCGGCCAGTGACTTTTTAAATCTAATTTTGAGGGGAAGTGGAATTTATCAGTGGTTAATGCATGGGCTGCTCCTCCAAGACACAGTGCAATCTCACCGCTCAGGGTAACGCGTTCACACTTCTCCTGGTCTGGGATCCTGCTGGGGACGGCTGGGCACAGAGATGCCGAAGTGGCATCACTCAAGGTAACTTCAGCCTGCTCCGTGAAGCTACGAACAGCAAGTACTGCTGGCACGTCCATACTGGGGGTTAGCAGTAAGTCCTGCCCGTCTGTCACTTAGCAGCTAAGCAAACACCTCGTGTTGTTTGGGTGCTCGGCCGCCTGCGGAGAGCTGACTTCAGGATGACAAAATGGCTGGGACCTCTCGTCTCCAGGAGCGTCTGCGTTACGCCCGTGTGTACAAAAACAGGTGAGGCAGGCAGCAGGGGATCTTCAGGTGGGCTTGGTTGCTGCTCGTCTCCCAAACCCTTGCTCTGGCCTGCATTTGGCACTTCTTATTCGTAGCTAGGAACACGGCTTTTTATCACTAACAGGGAAATGTGGGTTTTCCTGAGTCGCTCTTCTCTTTTTGACTTCGGAAGGTGGTTGCCAGCTTCCTCTGATAAGAGCTCACATCTGGCTGGTAGAAAGCTCTTCTTTCTGTTGTACTCAGTGATTTTTTCCCCCCACTGTTTGCCATGTGACCAAGAATAAATAAAAGCCCCAGCCATCTGCCTAGTTATTTTTGCTTTACTGAATAGTCTCCAGAAACTTTCTCTACCTGGCAGCCGTAACCCTTACGGGTGGTGGGTAAGAAGGTGGTCCCACAGCAAAAATGGTCTCACAAAAATGTGTTTTAAATACGTTTCACCTAAAGCAGCTTCCTATTGACTTCCTGTCTATGGCACGGCACCAGGCAGCGGTCGTTCATTTTACTTCTGTGTTCTGATTGCTACTTGCTCGTTGAAAATTTGGCAGATGGTTCATTTGGGCACCAGACGAGTGCAAGGGCAGGAAACGAAGGGGGCTGCAGCCAGACATTGCTGAACGTCACTTCAAGCCTGTTCAGAGGAGAGACACTTGAAAGGTGACACACTCATACGCAAGCAGGGAGAAATGGTGCTTAGAAGCTGGGAGCACTCATTATTATTATTATTATTACTACTTCTGTCAATATAGGTGAAAGAAAAACTTCCTTTGAAGATACTTCCCCAGCTCAGTACCAGCGACGTGTGGTCGTCGTGCCTGAGAACACCTAAGCTTAGGAAGAAGATTGGAAAAGAGCAGAAAAGAGGACTCGAAGACCTGGAGCTCCCAGATCGCCTCACTGCAGGGAGAACGGCTCCGGGGTCCCCTTTGGAGCTGCCTGGTGAGATGTAGGGGGCCCGTTCGTGCCTCTGGCCAGGCGCAGGATGCATCCCGCGCTTCGTGGTGCCTCAGGCTCGGAAAGCAAGGTGAGGCTGCGAGATCCCCCTCCCTGGAGGTTGCAGTTTGAAGGTCTGGCAAGCTGCTCGCTCTGCTGGGCTTTAAATGAAGCAGGCTGTTAGTTCCCAGGTCGTTTTGTAAGGCTTACCGCAGGAGTTCGTACGTTGCTGAAGCGCTGCGGCATGATAGAACCAGCGCGGTGTGGAGGCTCTACAGTTCCAGCTGATGATTCACAGCAGATCATCTGATGTTTAGGGCTCTGTTCGTTAATAAGTCATGCTCCATTTACCTTGCTTTCCGTGGAATTTATGAGTCAAAAGTGCAGAGTGCACCAAAAACGATCCATTCATCACGTTCCTCTTCCCTCTGTGTAATCGGCTGAGCCACCATCGCCACCCCCAGGGGCACGCCGCACAAAAAGGTGTCCCACGGGAGAGAGCAAAGCGGCCTCAGGAGAGGAAACAAGGACTTGGATTTCGTTCGTCTGCAGCTGTCCCTGCTGCTGTCTGTGAGCTGTGGAGGTGAGGAACAGCCCAGGCCCGTTTGTTTTCTTGTTTGCTGTGTGTGTAGCCCTGGTGTTGTGACAGCAAAGGAGATGTCCTGCTCGGCTGCAGATGTTGCAGCTGCAAGCGCTGAGATGGAGGGGAAAGACAAGGCCTTCTGGTAGTGTACATCCACCCGCAGGCTGCACGGGTGCAAACTCCATTAAAAACGTCCCTTTCCCAAACAGCCTGCTCCGTGCTGCGAGCTGCGTGGCTGCGACTTCACCAGGCAGCACCAGAGAGATGGGAGAGTCCCGGCAGATCCTGGCCGTGGTTCCTGGCTTCCTCTGTAGCACAGACCTTCATTCCAGTAATTAAAAACACTTACAGGTATCTTTTGGCTTTGAAGCAGGTGTGAAGCATGCACAACGCTTCTGTGCACGGAGCACAGCTCTGCTGTAAAACCAGCTGAAGTGCTCAGCTCATCCCAGCAGGGGAGGCTCCAGGATGAGCCCGACCTCCCTGGGCCGACGTGTCCGTGCCCGACCGCGCCGGGGTTGATATCTGCAGGTGCTGAGCTCGGGAAGCTGAAAGCACTGCTTTTAAAACCGACCTGCAGCGAGCAACTCCTGACGCAAGCCTGAAAGATGGACAGTTATTGTCAACAACTCGTCTTAATTGCTCTGGTACTGAAAGGGAAGAAAACTCCTGTGCACGTGAGTGGGAGCAAGAAGAAAAGATTTGGAAGCGTTTTGGAGGTCACGAGTTTTAAATTGGAGCTTGTATGAATGTTACTGCTGCTGGGAGTCGAGTCCAACGGTGATGTAATTTATACAAAGCGCATAGCCTGGGGCTGCCTCGGCTCCACTGAGTTAATGGCAAAGCCCTGGTGTCCTCGCTGGGGGCAGGGTTTGAAGCCTGCAGAAACACTTCATTATTAAAAGTTTATTAATGCTTCCCGTGGAAGGGCTGCCTTCCCTCGCCGTCCTTTCCTCTGTGTAGACGTGAGAGCTGAAGGTCTGAGCAACACAAACGGTGCACCAAAGCTTCCTTTTGGTCTGAGGTTCTCAGCACAACACTGTACTAAAGGACGTATTGAGAACGTTGGCAAATAGATAAATTATGGTCCTTCTAGACAAAGAATCCTCAGGACAAGGCACACAAGTTGCAATGGTTTTTCTGCTTATTTTTTTTCTGCATAGCAATTAATACTGAATTAGAGCAATTTGCTCTGGTTTTGCAGGTTTCTCTCCCTGCTCCTGCAGGATTAGCTCTTCGTGCACCTGGCGAGTTTTCCGCCTGGTTCTGCCTGCCTGGGACTCATCTCACCCTGCTTTTTGGCAAACATTTTGAAATCTCTTACATTTTAAAACTTAAGTTTTTGGTCCGTGCAGATGTACTTAATCGCTGTGTTGTTCTGGGACTGTCACATCATTTTTTCAGTTACATACACACCGTTAGCACTTCTTACGACCTTACAGTCCAATCGAGCCTGTAGTTCAGGCACGGGTGTCTCTCTGTCACATCACCTTAGGGGCCCGTTAATCTGATAATGAATTCCCACCGTAACCTCAGTTAAACGTGCGGACACCTCCGTTTTGGCTATGGAAAATGAACGGCCTTCGTTATTGCACGCGGGCGGCTGGCTTAACCTTGAGATCGGTGCCCGGAGGTGGCGCTGAGCACAGGGGCGTCCTCGCCTGCTTGGTTGTGGAGCAGTTCTGCTGCCAGATGCGCGGGGGTTTTGGGGTGCCCGCGTTTATTAGTACTTCCCAACGCTCTTCCCGTTAATATTTCATACAGGTGAGTTCCTGGAAGGCTTAAAAGGAGCGTTTAAATAAATAAATCGCCGAGTTTTAGTTGCTGACGCTATGGGTAGCAGCGGAGGATTCAGCCTAGGAGGCGCTTGGGTGGGACGTGCCAAGACCGCAGGCAGTGATTACGGAGGGTTTTTGATGGCTCTAGAGCTAGCCAGGGGTTACCAGGCTGTGTGCCTGGCGAGGCAGCAACACTTGGTGTAAACATTTGTAGAAGACAAGCCGGTCGTGAGCCAGGTTTGAAGCCTGCCTAATTTGAAGGCAGCTATGATGAAATGGAACCTGATCTGACAGCTGTGCCCACAGCCGCCACGCAGGAGGGTGTAACCTTTGCTGAAGTCTTGGGGGCAGGAGCTGTGGAGCTGATTTTCAGCTGTCGGTTCCACTTTCGTCCTTTCAGCCGAACTTTGAGGTTTCCATTGCCTGCGCTCCTTGCCTTTAAAGTGACCAAAGGGAGAGATTTCTTACTCTTCCTTTTCCTGAGCTCGTGCTGTCGCGTTATGCGCCTCACCAGTGTAATTTCTGCCGACCCGATTTTAAAATTATTTATTAAATTCACATCTGGTGCATTGTGCTGGATTGGTGCCAGGGGGAGGTTTACCACCCTGGGCTTTGTGGGCCACCACGTGAAGGCCGAGAGCATGCGGAGTGGGCCTTGGGAGCCCACGGTGGAGCCGCGGCTCCGAGCACTGCTTATCGCTGAGCCGGGCGAGCCGGAGCTGCTCCGTCTGGGAGAGAGGGGATCTGGGGAGACAACATACGGAGCAACAGAAAGCACTTGAGGCCTGCTTCATCCATCGCTAAATGTCTTGGACATTTGCATTTGAAAAAGCAGCTACCCCAGGTGAGGCCTCTAGCCAGAGCCTGGTTTTTCACAGCTTTGAAGTCCAATTCGTATTTTCCTTTGCAATTTTTCTTTCTTTCTTTTCCTGGAGGCTCCATTATGAAGGCCTGGAAGCAAACAAATATTATCCACGGAGTTTCATTTTAATTCAAATTAGTCCAAAAGCCTTCATGCTTCCATAGCTACAAACCGGGTGAGTTATTGGCGTGTCCAAATAAACCTATTTAACAAAAATAAAAAGGAAAAATAGAGTTTAGAAAAATAAAGCTGTTGTTTGGAGATTGATTTCAGGTGCTAAAGGCGTCCGCGCGCACGGAGCGCTGCAGGTGTGCTTCGTGGTGAAGCAGGACGGGGAGCACCCGGGGGAGTCGGGCTTTTTCTGCTGCCTTGCAAGACGTCCCTCAAAGAAACGCATCCAGGGGGCTTGCAGCTGGCCACGTGGACGTACGAGGCTTTTGTCCCCTTATTTCACTTTCAAATCAGACCCATAAACTTGATAGCTTTGCCCAGTGTTCAGTGAGCTTGGCTGGAACGATAAACTGTGGCTTATGACAGGCCGTGAGTTAAATGTTACTCCTTATTGTGACCCTTTTCTTGCTCCGTTCCTGATGAAGAAGGGGCGATGTTCAACGGGAAGAAAGAATCGCGTATAAATCGCGAGGTTTAAAGCAGCAGCAGCGGATAGCTATTTATTAATCAAGCATTAGTTATGGTAGTTAAGCATTTAGGGATAATAAAATGCAAATGTGCTTTCAGCACCAGTAGTGGCTCTTAAAAGAAAAATGAATATCTGCTTTAAGAAAAATTGTTGTGCTAAGGTAATGGCTAATATTAATTGCCGGATTTACTTGCAGTACCAGGGCTCTGCGGGCACTTCTCACACTGAAAAGCAACTTAAAGAATCGCTCTTCTTAACAGCTGCAGCACGGCTTAAATTGTCTGATCTCTGGCAAGGTAAAACGCGAGGTCTCTGCTCGGAGACTCTCATTTCAGACTTCTTTCTAGCGCATCTGTTTTGAAGGCGGCAGGCAGGGTGACCCTGCTGGTCAGCTCCAGAACACGTGGGAGGAGAACAGAGCTTGCTGGGCTCTAAAGGTCGCTCTGCTGTGAAACGGGACGTCAGGCGGCCGCGGCCCTTCAGGTAGGGCTGTTAACACCAGCGGGCTTTGGGGATGTAGCGGGTGATGTGCAGGATCCTGGGGTTGGTGCTTTGTTCCTGCTGTTCTCCCATCTTTCTTGCACCTGTAATGTTATGTTGGAATCAAGATGCACCTATAGCGACAAAAACGTCGTATTTTGTGGGTAAAACAAAGCAACTAGCATGCAATTGGGAAATTATGGTGAATAAACATATCAGACATGGAAGGTGATCATGAAGTGCTCTGTGAAGACCGAAATAATGAGCGTCCTTGATGTGGGTTGGTTAAGTAGGAACGCACAGGGATGTGGTGTCCCTTGGCTGCCTGGTGCGGACAGCCACGAGAACCGAGCAGCAGCTGCTTCAGATGACACAGGTTTTTGCTGAAGTCCCGTTTTGCGATGCTGCTTTTCTGAGATCTTTGCTTGTGTCTGAGGGGCTCGGAAATGCTGGCTGCAGGCAGGGGAGCCGCGTGCTGTGGCCATCCCCTGCCCAGGGAAGTCCCTCCGTGGTGGCAGGCCGTGCTGCTGGGGCTGGGCCGGGCCCCAGCTGGGGTCACCGAGTGGGGCTGAGGTTGGGCTGCAGCCGTGCTGGGTCTGGCCACAGGGTGCTTTTGGGGAGCCCCCAGCAGAAATACAGCCGTGAGTAGCAGCTTCACACCTCCCTGGGGAGCAGTAGGCATGGGAAATTGCCCATGGTGGAAGCAAACCTTCACGGTGGTGGTGCGAAACCCCGGTAACGCTGCTGAGTGTCTGCATCAGCTCGCTTGTATTGGAATATTGGAGGCATTAAAGAGATTTTTAGGGGCTAATCTATACTTCTGATTGGCTTTAATGATCTTTGCAGCCTGTTATTTATATACAGCGTTATTACGCAGCAAGCTTTGTGATGCCTTAGGCCATTAACGTAATGCGTTGCCTTTACAGCTTGTTGGCTTTGCTGCCGGGCTACCCCACGGTGGTGTTCCTGGATGTGTGCCTGGCTTCGGGACGGGCCTCCTGTACTGATAAAGACCAAAAAAATGGTAGTAAGTGAGCAATGTAACACGGCTCCGTAAGCGAGGGGGCTTACGGAATTAGAGATGGGCTCCTGAGTTAGCGATGGAGGTGCTCTGTGCCCTAGCCGTGTTGTCTGTTCCTGCTCTTCTGCTGCTTTTCTGCATTCGGGACGGTGCTGCCCGCCCTGCAGCAGTGACGGGGTGCTGAGCGCTTGGCACAAGGGATGCTTTCTGCCGGGGGGGCTGGCAGTGCCCCTGCTCCCAGCATTACATAGCTGAACAAATTTACGCTCTGAAATTGCACTGAGCACCCAAAGAGCCTTATAAATGTAAATAAGCACCCACGTGCCCCTAGTTGCCATTATTTTTCCTGTCTCAGAAATGAGCACCAGATGACTTCAGTCGGGGGCTGGAACCAGTCAGGACCTGAAATTGCCTTTTGGTGGGGAATCCTGACATTTCGAGGCTCTTCACCTCGAACTGGAATGAAAAGCTAATTTTACGTGGTGAAAGGAAATTACAAGAAAGGCACATAGAATTCACAACTCTTACTATTTCAGTAAGACTAAATGATTGCCTTCCTATATTTCTGAAGCTTTAGTGTGATAAAATATTTTGCTTTAATTACTTGAAAGCATAGTACATTAAACATATGCGAGCAGAACAAAATTAATATCTCAGCACGATACTGACGTTGAAGAGAATTGAAATACCAGGTCCGATACGAGCTTTTGCCGTTTTTGAGCCCAGCAGAATTGTCCGTATTTCTCTTTGGCCTTTTCCCTGTGTGCAGCTGTGTTGCTGCCAGTCGCTCCAGTTTTGCAGGCGAGGATCTTCTCAGGGAAACAGCTCAGCCGGGCAGCGCTGGTGGGCGACAGCAGCACCCCCGACCTGCACAAAAAGGGGCTGGAAACAAACAGCTACAGCGTCCTGCGAGCAGCAGGTGTGATGACAGAGTATGCGCAGCGATACAGCGCGGTAAGGGAGAGGAATGTATGCTGCCTTATCTTTAAAAATGCCTGGTATTGGCCCATACGTACATCTTCTGCAGTATCCATTCCCACGGTCATTTTGGCTGGCTGATACGTGGCCGATACGTTCGGGGCTATAACATATCAGTTATAAGCAAGCTGCAGCTCAGAATGGCAGGGATGTTCCAGCCTGAAACCTGCTGGGTTTCAGTGACTCCCGGGGTTGTGCCTCGCTGGGTGCTGTTGCTGTGCGATCCCAGAGCTGTTTTTGCAGTATTTAACAGCAACTCGCGGCGTTCGAGGCAATACGGCTGGGACGCTGGCGGAGCTGCAGCGCTGCCTTGTATGCGGTGCCCTGGTTTTTAAACTGTCTTTCCAAGAAATGTTTAGGCAATTTCGTCATTTCCTCTTCTGTTTCTAATAAGCTTTATCTGCTGAGCTGGCAGAGGTGGTGGGCATTCAGCCCCCCAGCTTGGCGAACACCTGGCATTGATTCCCCAGTCCGACCTGCTTGGCTGGAGCTGGAGCATCCTCTCGAAGCACTGCTTCTTTGCCCGGGTCACTTGTGGTGCCCTTCTAGAAGGTGTAATGAGTGCCGTGGACCCGTGGCAGCTACCGTGCAAAACCACGTGTGCTGTCCTTGCTGGGACCTGGAACAGAATTCGAAACAAATATTGTACCAGTGTTGTAAAACACACGTGTGCAGGGATTTCATCGCTTCTCAGGGGCGTTTCTGAGCATGTGTTTGCCAGGTCGAAGGCAGATCTAACGGCTGTCTGGCTTGTCAGGCTGGTACCTGCGGAGGAGGAGGATGCTGGCTTGCTGCTGAAGCTGCGTGTTGAGCCTGTTCGGCTGGTGTTTGAGCAGCGTGCACGGCCTTGGAAAAGGCAGGTGATTTAAGGACTGTTCTTGTGATGGGCGCTTGGCTCAGCTGGTCCCGGGTTTGTTCTGTCAGTAAAGCTCCTGCCTGGGCTCCTAATTCCCATGAACACGGACAAATCCTGAACACACAGTTATTGTGGGGGTGTTGCTGAGCACCTCTGAAGCTTCTGCCCTGAGGGTATGGGCCGATGGGGTCCTTACCCCTCCTGGGCCGTGGGCAGAGGTGAGGACAGAAGCCCCCGGGTGGCACCGAGGAGGCAGCCCAGGCTCCCGTGCACTTTGGGAAGCGACTTGTGCTCCCTTTTCTCAATCTGTTGTGCACAGATAAGGAAATTAATAAGCTGCACGTGGGGTCCTGCCGATTTGTTCGCTTACATCTTCAGCAGCAGGAGCTGTGCGGCCTGCCGCGTGCTGTGCCGCCGTTAGTCAGGCGCATCCCGGCTGGGGTTGGTGCCGTGGTGTTACGCTGCTCTGCAGAGACATGGCTGGGCTGCTGCTGGCTGTGCGGGGGATGCTGGGGCAGGTGATACAGGAGCCTGCACGGCTCCGTGTGTGCTGAGCCCGGCTGTGCTCCTGGCACGGCTGGAAGAGGCGATGCTGTGCCCAGCTGCAGGAGCGGCATCCCCTGCGCCTTGTTCTTCCGATGGGAGCGGGTCAATAACCACCCTCTGCAAAGGACGTCCGTAAGGCTTAAATTTACAAAAGTTTGTGAAGTGTTCTGCGTTGCCTCACACGGCTGCTGGTGCTGCTACGTGGGGTAATTTTATTCCCGTGCTGCTCAGGGGGCCTCTGTGATTTTCTGCTCTCCCAGCTCCTGGGGAATCCGCGAGGACTGCTTTGCAGCCCCAGGTGGGATTTTCTGCATCCTTAACGTATTGAGCTGACTGTCACATAAACATCACGACACCCAGGAGGCTTCACATCAGATTTCGTATGAATAGCATTACAGCCGAGCTCAGCTTTGATGAGGTGGTGCAACCCCCTGGCTCTTGGCTTTGCCAGCATTCGGTTATATTGTTTTTGTAATGAAGAGAGAGGAGTTGGCACAAACACGCCCTGAATGCCATCACCAGCAGGCCCCGGATCCCAGGTTTTATTAGAGGGGGAGTTTTCTGGGCTGGACAGGGAGGCTTTCAGGTTTGGGGTAGGACCCGGGCAGGAGGGAGCAGGAGCCCCAGGCCCAGATGTTGACGTGAATTTCCATGCCCTGGCTGTTCCTAGAGAAGTTCCCCGTGTTTTATTATCAACGATCGCATGGAGCCTGTGAAATGTTTGTGTTTTCTGATTTGGGTCTAGGGAAATAATGTTAAAGCTTGGGCAGGACTGTCTTGTGTAGGGGAAATGACCTTAAATCAGAAACCACAGCGATATCTGGGGAGAGGAAGGAGCCCCACACAGCCCCAAACCAGCGCCTACCGAGACGACCTGAAGCAGGCAGCAGAAGGACCCGGGCGAATTGCTCTCGATTGCCACGTACGGGCCTGAGAGCAGAATAAAGCCAGATGTAATCTGCTGAAATCAAGCCAGGAAGATTGCAGGATGTTTTCTTTAGAACAGAGCTTTCATCTTATTTTTTTCATTGCGAAGCCCCTTTGATGTTAGATGGTGAGGCTGAGCCTGCCCAGGCTGGGGGGTCTGGAGCCCCGTCCCCAGCTGGCAGAGAAGCAGAGCTGTTGGTTTCCTTATTTTGACTCTTTTTCCCCCAGGATCTGCATTTTCTATGGCAATAGGCTAAAATCAGCCGAGATAATTGTGTACTTGGTATTGATTAAGCCCATCCTGCTCCTCAGCAGGTGTTTGTTGTCTGAATGCTCTTTTTCTCCTCCCTGATTGTAACGGCGGAAAGCCAATCCGTGCCCTTACGAGAGAACAAAGTACATTTTGTCTTGACGTCGATGTCCTGGTGCCGTGCCCAGCTGTGCCCTTCTACAGGGGTGCTTTGGGTGCTCAGGATGGGTGCTGGGGGCAGGGGCACATCCTCTGGAGCAGCTGAGCTGTTCCTGGGGTGGATTTGCTGCTAATGAGCAGGATTTGGGGTCGAGCTGATCCGAAGGGCTGTTAATATCAGAAGAGGTGCTGTGACGCTGAGCCGTTGTGTAGGTGGCTGTGGTGCTGTTCCCAAGTAAAGTTAGTCTTGGATGAAATTATGAATCAATGCCAAAGGGGGGAGGGTTCTGAAATATTAAATATCTCATTTATAATACATATGCCGTTATAATAATACACATTTCCTTCTGACACTTCCAAAACAAAGTGTTTCTCTCGGGCTCCAAAGGCGTGATTTGAGAACGAAGCTGCTCAGTACGTAGACTTCTCTCTTAAACTGGGGGACCTAAAACGGTGCTGGCTACAAACAGCACTTTGTTTGTTCTCTGGTGGAAGAGAAGTCACGCAGCCTATCACAGGGGTGATAAATAAACATTGTTTTCCTCGGGTACGCTTGGATTTTCGTACCTGCGAGGCCCTTTTTGCCCCAGCTCTGCTCGGGTGCTGTTCCCCGAGTGCCTGGGAAGGAGCTGCAGGGGCTGGGCAGGGCTCATCCTGCTCGGGATGCCGCAGGGAGCCCGGAGGTCCCCGGGACTTAACGGGGCCGCTTTCATATTCCATCAAATTAATTTTCTCCCCGTTGTTAAGACGACAACCTCTGGCGATGGGATTGACTCGAAAGGCAATAAACAAGGAAATTGCATATTCTGTTGCCAGCGTATTAATTTGATAGCTTGAAACATGAACTCATTTTCCGCCGTTGCCCTGGGTGCTGTCTCGGTTCGTGTGCGCAGGTGCCCGGCAGAGACGCCTCCCCGCGATGTGATGGGCAGCGGGGTTTCAGCGCGTGCTGCTGCTGCAAGCGTCCGACCCGCAGCAGGAGCCGTGCCCGGGTGCAGGGTGGTCCTTGCAGTGCTGTCCCACTGAGCTGCCGCTCGTGAAAGCTTGGAGACGGTTTTCAGGGTGAGATTTTCAGTGTCCGAATTAGAAGGTAAAGGTATTTATTGTAGTACGTGTTCGGTTTCACTGGAGTTTCCTTCAAGTTTGGTTTAATCAAGGTCATTAAGACTACGCCGAGCCTGCTGACAGGGAGTCTGTTGATAGCTCCTTTGAGTTTCCTTTTTCTTTGTCCTTTTCGCTTCTTCCCTCCGTGTTTCCTGACCGTTTCACTGATGCACAGGCTTCTCTGTGCCGGGGAAGGAACACTGCTCAGATCCCGATTAAATATATGGTATAGAAATACTTATAAACCAGGTTCTTTGTCTGTAAAAGCACGTGTCTCTGCTGAAGTTACTGGAGATGAGGTGTTGCCGCTTTGACTGGAGAATGAAGACGACATAACTTCTATCGGCAGTTGAATAAGCCCCACCTGTTTAACCCATAAATGGATTTTTTCCTGCTGTTTGGGAAGGTTTTTTGTACTGACTGAACATTTGGATGGAGCGATGCTGAAGCAGGGTGGAATAAAACGCTTCTCAAGCAGCAGTTCCATGTGCTCCCGAGTCCCCCACTGCTCCCAGTTACGTTGGAACTGATGATTAAGCTTCCTTTAACTTTTTAATCTTGAGGTGATATTGAGAAGTCTTTAAAAAGGGCGTTAGAGTAAAACAACGGACTTCCTAATCAATCACACGGAACTATAATATATTGAAAGCTTATTATTAATAATGGACTATTATTCTTTATGTATCACATCGTACCATCCAATCTATCTGTATTAGTTACTTTTTAAAGGAATCAGGTGATAAATTACTCCATTAAAGCGGAACGAAGAGGCCTGAGAGCTTCAGCAGGGAGAACCGGGAGGGGGATTTCTGCGGCGGCTCCCCGGTAAGGCAGCGCTGCCGTGTGGCCTCGCAGCGTGTGCATACTGATGGCAGTGTGACAGCCTTGTTCTTTAAAAAAATTAACCCGCAACTTGATGATGATGAAATATATTTTAAAACGTTTATTGTCTTGGGCTCTAATCAGCTTCCGCTGGGTGTTTGTTGCCATCAGCGAGAGTCCGGGCAGACCCTGAGTTATGGAAGTTTTCTGCCGGACCCGTGCAGGAGCTGATGGGGAGGAAAGCCAAGCAGCAGCCCCTTCCTCGGGCTCTTCGGAGACCGTGCAGAAAATATGCAGGGGAATTTGGGCAAAGGGCTGCGGCAGGACATTTGCATCCCATTTTTTTTGTGTTTTGCCCGTCTCGATCTCATTTTCTATCACTCTGGGGAGAATTTTTCAGCACGGACTGAAGCAGGCTGCACGCACGCGGTTCTGTTTCCGTGGGCACCTCTCCCTGACAGGTGTGTATTTATGACACAGCTTCCTTCAAGCACTTCTTTTCTCCCCTCCAGCGTGCCACGCGAGCCTCTTTCCTCGTGGTCTCTTGGTACGTGCCAGGCTTGGGGAGGCAGAACCAGAGAGACGAACGCATCTGTGTGTGCGTTTGTAAGGGCTGGGGGAAAGGCTGCAGGAAGCACGTTTTTGTTTTCCTGCAGAATAACGAAGAGCTCAGTCTGTGGCTCTCGGAGTTTCCCTTTCAGCTTTTTTGGTCTTTCTACCTGTTCTTTGGTCAGGTTCAAACCCAAGTGGAAGCCCTGGAGTGGGGAAATAGGACGTTTGGGGCAGCTGGCAGGCTTCAGGCTCCCCAGCTGTGATGGAGCTGTAATACTGGTATTACATTCATTCTTAAGTCCATTCACCGTCTCTGCTGCTACAGCTTACTGCTGTTATAACACCTCAGCGGTCGGTGTTGTGCTGCTCAGGGCACAGTCTGCACTTTTAGATGCTGCAGACGAGAGGCTGGTCCAAGAGGGAGAGCTCGGAAACTCAGACGAGAGGAGAGAGGAAATCAAGGCAGCGGGGTGGGATTCATCTCTTTTAAGGACGGGATTCATCTCTTTTAACGTTGTAGCTGTGCGGAGCACATGGAAGGGAAACATCAATTTGCTGAGGTCCTAAATAAATAACTGATGAAAGAATACGTTCGTCCTGAGTTGAGAACAAAAATGGAAACGGTAAATAAATGATTGCCTGGGTGGGTGGAAGTGTTAAAAGTGGTAGTTGGAGGGCTAAAGGCACTACATCCTCACATAAAAGAGGCATAAATTGAGGATAAAGGCCTGCTAGTAAGGGGACTTTGGTTGTTTGCTGGTGCTTTAAACAGCTCATTTTTCCTCCTCGTTTTTGATGTAAAATAATCTAAACTGGTGGGCAGGGATTTGCTGGAAGAAGCACAGTGTGCAGCCTCGTCTGCCGTCCCGCAGGCTTGGCAGCGCTACCATGAAAATGCTGGAGGTTTTCTCGGGTCTGAACTCATTTCTGTGAAAGTCTTGACAAATGAGCCCGAGTGCATTAATAATGGAGCCGGGGTGGTTTTCGTGTGCGCGGGGAGACAGGCAGCCTGCTTGAATTCTGTTACTTTCATTGTTTTTGACGGCCTCTGTAACGCCCCGCTGGCGATAGCAAACCCTTCGTCTGGGGCTTGCTTTGGCAGGGCTGGGCTTCCCCACCCTATTGTGGCCGTGGTTGAGTTCTGCTCTTCCTTTTGGTCTGCCCGTGGAAATGAGGCAGCTCTGCCCCCCCCGCCCCATCCTAACGGGGAGAAACCGAAGGATGCGCGGGGTGAGCTGACCTCCCCCAGCCAGCACAAAGCCCCAGCGAGGTTTCCAGCCTCTGCCTTCATCGCAGGCAATGTTTCTGGAAAACAACAGGGTCAAAATACTTACACCTCAGGTTCAAAACACTTCAAAAAGGGCATCCAAATAGAAATCTTGGCTTTTTTCCCTCTCCGCGTGTCCCTTCCATCGCTGCACGTCAAAGCTGGCCTTGCCGAAGAAGCTCCTCTCCTGCCGGGTACCAAGAAGGGATGGGGAATCTCACCGGGGCGCTAATTACTGGAAATGTCTTGGTGTCCTTTACCTGGAGCTTCAAAGGGTGAAGCTATTATTATAAAGAAATATCATAGCCCATGAAATACCACGATCGCGTGCGCAAGGCTGCGGATCAGGAAGATTGTCTGCATTAACTCGGCTCCGGGATGGACGGGAAGGCAATAACTGCTCCGCAGAGCCACAGGAGGAGGCAGCGCTTTGATTAGCGGTGATGGATCACGGCTAAAGATCTGGGGAAACACAGACCCGGAAAGAAATGACTCAATACGACTCCGCTGGGAGGCTGTGAGCTGGGGAAGACCGGCAGCCAAGGTGGGGAGATGGAGCCGCAAGGAGAGCTGCTGGGGCTGGCAGTGCCTGGAGGAACCGGAGGCGGACAGAGGTCCCATCCGCTGCGGGCGTGCTGGGGGTGACTCTTCAATGATGAGGCAGTAATAATCCCTCGGGAAAGGAGTTCCTGGCCGTCCTCTGGCTTACCCAGAGGCAGATCAGCGACTCCACAGAAATCAGCAGAGTTTGTTTTGATTTACTGAGCTTAAATGAAAGGATTACGCCAAAGGGCCCGGAGTCTTTGGGCTGCCGTACTTTATTGAAATCGATGAGACAACATCGTGTTACACCAGCTGAGGACATGGCCTGATTTACTTTGTTTCTGGGATGTGAATGTGAAACCTCTCGATGGAAACGGTTATTCTGAGATCCTTCTCCACTTGCTTTAAGTTGTCTCTCTCCTAATTACTTAGTTCAAAGTATTCCAGGAAGAAAATTCAGGTGTTGATTGCGGGATATTTTAAAATATTTTTTATATTAACTTTTTAAAAATTTCTACTCGTGGCATTGTTCAAACAGCCGGGAAGCTGGAGGTACTGTCACAGGGATTAATATTTTGTAATCTAATATTTAACGGACTGTTGATTTGTTAATTCACTGCTTCCTCCTTCTGTTCTTCCTTAAAATACTGCTTCATCCTATTTTAAAATCTAGCTAAGTCTCAAGATATTTGGAATTGGATTTTTACATTTCTTTGGAGATAAAAGTCCATAAAAGGACTCGATGGTGAAGAGCCGCGCGTGTTGCAGGGTGGGTGGCCGAGTGAAGCCTTCCCAGGGAGCAGGGAGAAGCTGGGGGAGATGCTCCACGTCCGAGCGCACGCCCTCAGCAAGTGCCGAAGCAGAAGAGCACCGCTCACCGTGGCCTAGAAGGAAAGGCTGAGCATCAGCTGGAAGAGAGCAGTTGGTTCTGAAAGACATCAGCGGTCAGGTCCATGCTGGGGTTCCTTGCAGTGCTCCTGGGTGCTGGCGCTGCGTGCAGCCCCGGGAAAAACAGAAGCGGCGGTGGTCACGGTGGGCTTTTTGTTCTGGTATCGCGACGGAAATTAACTCCAGCAGGTGCTGCTTTGCTTTCGTGTTTGGGCTCTGCAACCAAACTATGCAATTAAAAGGCAGAAGATTAAACAGCTGTCAGCAGCTCCGAGCACGAGCCTTCTGCAAGGCACTGAGAGCTAAGGAAACTGAAGAAGCCGCTGCTGAGGGTTTAACTCCCAAGGTGAGGTTTGGGGAGGTCGTGCAAGCAGGTGCTTTCAGAACTCCGAGCCCAGCTGAGTGCTAGGATTAAAACAGGAGGAAAAAAAGGCCACTGCTGCTGCTTCAGGAATTTCAGGCAGACCTAGCAAAATAACGGGCAATATTAAGGGATGGAATACATGTAAAACAAGTACATTTTACTTTTTACCACACAGGAGGCTTTTAGATGCAATAGATTCCTTACAGCAGGGTTCCGAACCTTAGCCGTGCCCTGGTTCAGTTCTTATAAAACTGTGAAGTTTAAAAAGGGTTATTTTTTGAGATGATAGTAATGAGTTTTTAGAGGTTTTAATAATGAGTTTGAACATTTGATAGATAAAGCATAATATATGTGAGCAGCATTAGGTTTTGTTACGCGGTTCCGGACAGCTCTCCCTTGAAGACAAATCAGAGCAGCCCGAAGGGCGTTTTTTATAATGCAGATTTATGGCAGCGTACACCAAGCCACTGCTTCTCGGTTGCAGGCATTTTTGGCATTCTAGTTAATGTTAAAAGTTTCAAAATGATTAAATTTAAATTGACCTAACGCTGTGTCCTCCCCAAACCAGCCCCTGTAGGGTGTGAGGCTCAGACCCCCTCTGCAGCACGGTCCTTGGAAGAGGCGAACAAAAAGGGGCCTGGAAGGGCTCAGGGTATGTGTGGATGGAATTAGCATCTGTGGTTTCAATTATATACAGGATTACACACCTGGTTTGATGATGGCAGCCACGTGCGTTACATTTCTGCTGTCCCTGAAGGGGAAACTGCTCGAAGCGCCTTCGCAGGAAAGGCACAAGGGCTTGGCTTGGGGTGTGCTTCAATTCCTGTGTGTCCCATGATTTTCCTGGGCTGGCGAGCAGGGTGTCCGTCACTGGGACGTGCTCAATGGCATGGGCAGAGCCTGGCAGCTGGAAATGTCCTTTGGTGTTGGTTGGAAGTGGAGGTCTCAGTGGGGCTGGTGGTCAGTTGGCATTTGTAGCCCTTTGAGGAGAGCAGAAGGGGCACCCTGTACAATGCAGAGAGCAAACAGAAGAAGAATTGTTCGAAATTTAAGTCTCTAACATCATTTTGAGGCCCGAATTAATGACTTTTTTAAATGAATGTTGGCAGTACTGGCTACGTACCTAATGCTGGGCTGAACACAAATTAATCTTCGGGATTAAGATCGCTCCACCCCTGACTGCACAGCTAGAACTGCAGGTGCTTGGGCTGGCAAGGAAACGGCAGGAGCAGCAGTGGTGAAGTTCTCCCAGTTTTCTCCCAGTTTGTCCCCACGGATGGGGGAGCGAGGTTTGCCTCCAGCATCGCGGCGGTCAGCGCCCTGTGGCAGGGGCATCCTCGTCACGTCCTAAACTTGACACAGGAGGAAAACACTTTGGTCTGGGGTTTCAATTACACGAGCGGAATGTAGAAGTTGATGATATTCTATGAAAATTCAATAAACCTTGGGAACAGCATCAGAGCTGGTATCTGTAATTTAAAATAATGGATATCGAGAAATTGTTTCTCATTTATCTTTACTGCCGAGTTTCAGAGGCACCAAAGAGACTTCATTAGGTTTTTTTTTTTTAAATAGCTTCATCTATCTCAATCAATGATGGGTTCTAGAGGTGGCTGACTATTATGTTTAATAATACACCGGATAGAAAAATGTCCCCGTCCTTTCACAGTTCTTGACGTATGTGGAAAGGATGTATGAAATCACTTCTGGGGGGGAGGTGGGTATAGATTTTTGTTGTTGTTGTTTAAAAAAACACAACTTCATTACACAAGATAAATGCGTTTTTATTGCGAAACGTGATTTGTAGGCAGAATATTTAAATCTTTGTTTTACACAGATTGAAGTTTCATTAGAAGAATTTACTTTGGAAACTCGAGTTTAAGCAACCATTGCTTCCTAAACACAGCTGGAAGTGGCCCTTGAGAAGCTTCTCTAGGAGACCTGGTCTAGCCTGGACGTTTTAAGCCAAGTTTTGTCACTTATGGGACACTGACGACTGGAACAAGTTAGAAGAGGTTTTGCAGCTTCCTGCTCTCTCAGGTAACTTGCTTACCAGCTTGGCACACCCTAAGAACTAAGCCCAAGGAGTTCAGAGTTGCTCTTCGAAGTCCTTCAGATGTGCAAAAAGAAGTGATTTTCCTCGGTTACTGAAGGCAAGTTCCTTGTCGTGCTTGAGCAAAGGAGCATTGCGTTTGGGAGCATGCAAACAGAGGGCTCATCTAATGAGAACACCAAAGAATAACGATGTCCAGGAAATGAAGAAACCTAATGGATCTCGTTGTCGTGGGCTCACAGCCAGTGCTCCAATTTGGAGTGCTGCTCCCTGAATTCAAAGGAATTAAAGGAGATGACGTTTTAAGGGAATAAAAAAGTGGATTCTGAAGCAAAAGTACTGAACCTGCTGCCAAACACAGGTGGCGAGCTGGAGGCTTGCACCTGCGGCATCGTATGGCGGTGCCAAGCGGGCAGAGCCTCTGACCGAGGTCCTCTTCCCTCTAAGCAAAATGCAAGTCTGAAAACTGAAAGTTTTCAGTTTAAAAGGGATCCTCCTTCTTGGTTGTTACAGGGGCAGCTTTGCCTGGCAGATACGAATACTGTAACCTGCCAAAGGAGAGGTGTTCCTAAGCTCTGGAATATGAGGAATGTAGGAAGCTCCATTTGTGCTCTGAGCTTATTTTGTAAGGATTTGCCAAGGAAGAAAGGCCTGTTTTGGATGCGTAGCCCCCTGGGGAATAAGCTCCTATAGCACTAGTAACTCAGGTGGCATGATAGTGGCATGTAACCGGTTCTGTACATAAGCAACAGTTGCCAATGTCTTTGTTTTTCCTGTCTTTAGCTTTGATAAACTGGAAAGGAAGCACAGAGGAGCTGTGTAATTGCTGAGAGAGGGGAAAAAAAAAGAATTCATGAAGAGAACAGGCTTCGTGTGCTGTCAGGCACAACTTCAGCTTTGCCAGTGAATGCTGCGGAACAGCCTAAGGTAACTTTCTGGGTTCATTTTCTTTTTTTTTCTGTTCTCATGGTTTGTTGAAAACGCGAGCCTGATCTTCAGTGAGGTGCTTTAAGGAACTCGTGAACTACCAGAAAGCGAGGGTCAGGCTCTGCGGAGGGTAAAGCTGCCACTGAGTCACTGAGAGGGCTGGGGCAGCAGCGTGGCGCTCATTAAGAGGCAATGCTTTTTTATATACTCTTTAAAAAGGAGCTCTACATTCATGCTGGATTTCTCCAGCTCGTAATTCTCCGAGATCCTATTCATTCACGTTGAATGCTGTTGAGAAATAGTTTCCAAAGGTTACAGCCACTCCTGGGATCGATAATTCTGGCATGGTTGCATACGAGGAATAAGTGAATCTCGGCATTCAGACCCGTGGGAGCAGGGTTGTGTGCTCAAGCAGGACGTGATGGATCTCCAGATCTGCAGGAGAAAGTGGTGTGCTCGTACCCAAGGTCGCTCAGAAGTTACTGCCATGCGTGCCCACGTCACTCTGAGCTCCAAAGGTTGAGGTGGGAGGCTCATTTCATTGCTGCTTGGAAATCAGGGCTCCCAGCTACGTGTGGTGGGCACTTCAGCCCTTACGCTTCAGTGGTGTGGGCTGTTTGCCAGCTGGGCTTCCTTTGTGCCAGCGCAGGAATTCTTGAAGGCAAAAGGATGGAAGTGGGCAGGTAGAGCAACGCTTCCCGTGGGTTCCTGGAGGATGCTCCTGGCTGTAGGGACACACAGTGAGTGGGGGTTCTTGAGCAAAAAAAAGACACCCAGCAACCTGCGGTTAGATTTCCTTGTGTTTGCTGCGGAATTGCAGTGTTTTGAGTCAGTGCACGAGCTGGAGACACTGCATGAACTGCTGTCGCATCTAATAAACCAATCATTAATCAGCAGTCATTGGCCACGTTCAGGACGTGTTGGCTGTGTTTGTACGCACTGCTAAGGTAACGGTTCCTGGTACAGTCAAGTCAGAGCGTGTCGCTTCAACTTGTAAAGTGCTTTTTATTGAATTCATCTTTTATGCTAGTGTGTTCAGGCACTAGTCTGGAATTTTCTGTGAAAATACTGAGCAAAACAATTACGAATATATTTTTTTAAACAAAACATACTGAACTCAATCAGCAGCCTGAGAGGGTGCCAGGCCTTGCCAGCATCCTGACTTTCAAATGAGGTTTTCCTTGAGCTCATCAAATTAAGAGGAAATAATTCACCTATATTAGAAAAGATTTCTTCTGTGTGAGTAAACTTCAGCGTTAAGACTGCAACCATTCACGCTGATTGTAGGTCCCGAGGAAGCTTAAGAGAAACAAAGCCCGTTTTCTGCATAAACATTCCGTGTTACTCCACGTAACCCCTGCAGGGTGCTGGGAAGGAACTAAGGGTTGATGTTGCTCTTGGAGAGGAAGATCTATACACAAAGCAGGGTCGTTTTGTCTCTGCGAGAACCAGAAGTCTGGCAAATAAATGTTGTTGTTGATTTTTCTCTATCTTGTTTGTTTTGGGGCGCTTCCTATGGTGCTATAAAAATGACATGATGTTTTTTCCTGAATGTGTGGTATCTCCAGGTGCTGCTGGATGCTTAAGGGCTCTAAGACTGCTCCTGAGTGCTTTGTTGTGTTCGAAAGGGGCACTTAGAAATGTGAGTTATTTAGGCACCTCCAAGAAGTTTTGTTTTCCAGTCGTTCAGATATGTCGTGGGTTATCAAATCCAAGTTATGTCCCAAGAAATGTCCCCGTGATCCTGTTTTACAGGGATCATGGTCCAGAGCGGGATGGAGTGAGATTCATCGAGCTCTTCTAGAACTGAAAGGAAAGGACAAGAAAGAGGGAAAAAGTAGCACTGACATCTAAAAACATTAACTTTACCAGTCTAGGCATTCTTAAGTATTGCTCCTCTGTGAAATGGGACTAAAAAAAAATACGAAAAGCCAAAAGAGATTGCAGGCTGCTTACTGCTTCTTGCAGTCTGGTGGGACCGCTCCCTGTCCTCCATTTGAGTTGCTGCAAGTGTTCAAGCTTTCCTCGGCCATCTCTAATTGTTCTATCTCCCTATTTCACCTCAGGCTGCCTAGAAAACCTTGGTTCTCTGTCCCCTAAAGGTCACCAACTCCGCAGCTCGGTAGCGCTGATTTTGTTACACGGGCTCCTGCTCCGTTAACGTGGTCCACAGGTTGTTTCTAATCCCCAGAATTGATTCATTTAATCCTTGTAGGTGCCATTTGTTACACATTATTCTCGGCGTTTATTCACAGCACAAACAGATGGTCAACGAAACCAATTAACCTCTCCCGAACTCCCTTCCAGGCTCCCCACGTTTCCCGAGCCCGTGGACAAATGAACAAACCCCGCGAGGAGGCCGGCTGCCAGCGATTGATGAACAGGACGGCCGACGGGCGCGCGTCAGGAGCTCGAACAAACCTCAGCCCCCGGGGCTTCGTGCTGCAGGAGGACTGCTGCTGCCAAAACAGGTAGGAGAAAAGAGCTGCCAGGAAGTGGAGCGACCTGAGTCTGTTTGCTTATTTAATGCTGTGAAGGGTGGAAGAGGTGGCGGTGTAACCCCACTCCTTGTTTAGGACTTACGAGGACTGTATTTTGCGGTTAAAGGGCAGGTTTTGTTATTAAAACCTTCTTTCAGTCATCGAGATCTTCACTATTTGCCATGCGAAAATAAAATATCTTTTATTAGCCATAAATGTAATATATGCATAGTTATAAATCGCATCCCTGCCCTTTGCTAATCAACAGGAAGACAGGCCATGTGAATTTACAGTAGTCTGTTCATTGTGCACTCTGCAGACAACTATAAATAAGCACGGAGGTGGATCCTATCTTAGTCTAGTTGTTTATGTAATAAAAACACGAGCGGTTGTATTGCACAAAACATCCTCTGATGGTTTCACAGCTCGTTAGTTGTTATCAGAGCACGTGGCCAGTTGGAGGGGCAAGTTTATGTCGTCTTGTTGAGTCCTGAACAAAACAAACTGAAGGGATTTGTCTGAGTGCAGTCGGGTTGGGTCAGGGTTTGCAGTGGACGCTGAAGATCAGCCCCAGGTTTTCAGGGGGTCATCCCCGTGAGCTGGGAGGAGCCCAGCAGCTCCTGCAGGTGGCAAGAGACGAGTCTGCCAAGAAGCATGCAGCAGGCAGGGAGACTTCTGAACATTTAACCCACGTTGTTTGTCTGAACAGACCTAGAGGCTGTTAGTTTGGCCATTCCTTAGCTAATCAGAAAATGTTGCCTTTACAAACTGAGTATAATGCAGGTGAACATCATGAAAAGGAAGCCCGTATGCCAGATGGGAAGTTCCGTTTATTAATTCTACCAAGTTTTTCCCCTTTGTTTCCTCCAGCCATTAGAGGAGCTGGCTGTGCGCGGGGATAGCTGCTGCAGACGTTCCTTTCCCCTCCAGCCCCGCGCTTTGATGTCTGGATGTGCATCGGAGCTCGGTGGCTCGGGCTCCGCCAGCACCAGGGCTGAGCCAGGAGGCTGAATCCCTCTCTGCTGAAGTGCGAGGCATAATAATTCCAACAAAATCTCTACATCTTGGGTCCCTCTCTAGTTATGACATGAAAGAAGCAAAGATTAAAGTAGAAGCGAATGTATTCTGCAAATCCGAGTCTGATCTCTCCTGTTTTACAGATTCAGCTCTTCAGAGGAAAATAATATATTTTTTTGCTAGATTTTCAAGTGGAAGCGAGATGCTCTTATGTCAGGCTGGATCTTAGCAACAATGTGCGGAAAGGGTCGGTGTTTCAGGAGGGAACGTTTGAGGACTTCGGTGCCTTGCAGGTCTGAGTGCCTCGAGGCTGTTGCGCAGCCCCTCGCAGCGGGGCCCAGTTCAGCCGGGAGTCGGGGCTGCAGCCCCCCAGCTCCTGGGGGTTCCTTCCCTTTCCTGGGGGTCTGTTATCCTGTGTGCTGAAAACAGGTGAAGAAATCCTAACCTCGGACAGAACAGGTGATGGTACTTAGAAAATAAGCCGCAAATCCATGTAGCCCTCATGACCAGAGGGAGCAGTGCTGTGTTCTGGGTCTCCATCCTCATCCTCACAGCACGGGAGTGGTGTGTGGGCACCTCGGGGCTGTGTTGGTCTCATCACCTGAAGCTGCAGCTGGTGCTCTTTGCGTGGCCGAGCCCCTGCTCTTGGTTTGTGTGGTTTTGCTTGGCAAATTTGGCCGCTGGCAGGGTTTAGAGCAGCTCGAAGCCATCCTCTGCAGGCCAGGTTTTGCTCTGCCTTCACTGTCTCCAAGCAGTTGTGTCATGGGATGTTTTCGTGCGTTTCTGGTGCTCTTTTGCAGTGAGCAGCGACTTCATGGGGTGCTAGCTGAGCCCAAGGCAACGGCTGGCACCCGGAAACCACTAAATCAGCCTGAAACTTCACTGCCATTGACCGACTGTATCACGATACAGCCGTGTGTGCAAATGACTGCTGAAGTCTTTGAATTTCCTCTGTCCATAAGGAAAGCTTTCATTGAGCTGCTGCTCTGACAGTCTCTTTAAGGCATTTTTTAAAATTTCTGGGTTTGGGAGGCTTTGAATTTGATAAAGAATGAAGATTGGAGTCCATGCGCAGGTGAAGAGCTGATTTTTACCGCATAGGTTAGCCAGCTCCGTGTTTCACCCCTGTGGGTAGGAAGCAATCCCTAACTCTCCAGCAAAGAGCTGCCACGTCTCAAGTAGGCGATACAAGCAAGTCTGTGCTGGTATTTGGTGGGGAGGGTGCTGAACTACCAAGGCAGAAAACCCACTGCTGCCTTCAGAAAGGACAAAATCTGCCTCTTCGTAAACAGCTTCGTTACAGAGTTAAATCTATCCTCTTCCCCTATAGAGAATAGTTGTAGAATATAGATGGTAAAAGTTATTAAAAGTTCCAGAGCATGAAGACAAGCTGACTTCAGGGATGTTTTGAACCCATCTTTCTTGTGTGTTTAAAAAAAATCATGAAATGTCCTTCCTTCTGTCCGTGCATCCAGGTGAGGCACAGTTCTCCCATCCGCACTGGAAGGTAACCTGAGGAACGCCCGCAGAGCTAGAAAATAGCTTGTCGGGGCTAGAACGGTTCTATAAGTAGAAGAAATCTATAAGTAAACCCAAATTTAGCTTCAGACAGTAAATTTCTCAATTCCCTTCATGAACAGTTTCTTGCAGGAGTTAATTACATTTTAAAGTGATGATTGATTATCCTGATGTGGTTGAAACCACTGCAATTAAATGTACGAGCAGTCAGAACAGTAAGAGCAGGATTAATATGCAAAATGTTCAAATTTCTTTTTTTTCCCAGCTCCCTCTAGAAGCGTTTCCACACCTACGTGTATTTAGCTCCTTTTTTTATAGCAGGTAATTAGCAAGCCAGTTAACTTGACAAACACAGGGACGATTTTATATGATGATAGTTGAGATATTTCAGTATTGATACGCTTTTGCTTGCGTTGAATATTTTTTTGGATTAAATCTAAGCTGCACAGCTCAAGTATGTTAGTGGCTCTGAAACAAACTACGTTTTCCTCTCCAGTTTTACCTGTTTGGATTTGTAGCTATTGATTTCCTGGGAAAATAAATATTTCAGGAAGTAACTCCTTACATCGAGAGTTACGTCTCGGTTCTCCAAGTTTTAAATCAGGCTTTGATGGCTACGTGGAAAATTCTTCCACTCCCTCTTGCTGATTTACAACTGGAGGAGCCGTAAAATCATTTAAAAATTTGAAGAGTTCATCTTCAAGCACAAGGGATCTTTTCCTAAACAATTCTCTTTAACGTCGAAGATGAGCTGGAAGAAATTGTCCCGGTTCCGTTGAACCACATTGGTCTGTTCCAGCAGGGAGTGCAGCTGACGTGTTCAGCTAAATCCGACACGGACTCAATTAATGCACGGGAGTGTTTGTGAGGTAGCTTGTGTCCGCAAGCTACATAAACTCTTTTTTTTTTTTCTCCTGTTGAAAGATTTGCTAATTGTTGTGCCTGATGGGGCCTAGTAGGATCTGGAGAAGCAGTCTAATTTCCCGCTTCGTGTGATTTTCTTTTTTTCACTTTTAGTTCTTTTCCTTGCTGTCAAAACCTCCCCAAACATCCATTAGTTTCATTTGCTACGCAGACAACGAATTAATTTCCTATTTTTTCCTGTCACTGTGCTCGCCGCAGATTTACTTAACAACAAATAACCTCTGGGTGTTCTCGCTGCCTGTTCCTTCCGCGGTTTTTGTTCATTTTCGCACAGACGACCCAACCTCTAAATCCTTGGTTGGGTCCCAAAATGAGCTCCAGAAGCGACGGCCTTCCAGTCTGCTCCCGTGTCTCTTGGGGAAAGGCACGGGGACGCTGCAGGTGGATCCGCGGTCGTTGCACCCAGCGACCCGGGAGCCCGAAAGGCGGCGGTGCCAAGCGCACGCGCCTCCATCAGCAGCACCTCACCAGAAAACTGCCTAACTGCCAGGGTGATTTATGGGTTTCGATTGCTAAGCTCCCAGTCAGATAATTTTTCAGCGTCCACTTTTCTGCAGCGCTGCGTAAAAGGGAATTAAAATTGAGAATTCGGGTCCTTTGCCTCGGGAAATGACTTGTTCTGGGAAGAGGGGCAGCGGGGGCACGCAGGGAAGGCAGCCCCACTAGGAAGTGGTCCTGCTGGGCTTTGGGGTGCTTGCTCTTGGGAAGGGTTTTATGGGAAGGTGCCGGAATAATCTGGGCAGGCAGGATTGTCCAGCTGCGGTCTGGCACAGGATTTAAGCAGAAACGTGGGGAAATGAGGGTAAAAATGGCACACACCTTTAAAATGTGAGCAATTCAAAGGCACTTGGGTCGTCCTGCCCGCTGCCTGCTAAATGGGATCTTGTGATTTCTCCACCCTTACGTCCTGATTCTCTCAAGCTTCAGGATTGACAAGACAAGGGGCTTGGGCATATTTACTGAGCATCCAGGTGCTGATACGAGAGCAAACGTCAGAAGTCCTCATGGCACAGCTCGCTGCCTTGGGCTGGGGCACCAGGGCCTCTCCTGAGGACCCTCGGTGCCCTTTGAGGCCTACGAGCGTTTGTGGCTGCTTCTCGCCCTCTCTGCCGTTTTGAGGTGTGGTTAACAGCGTTTGCAGAACCAGAAGCATCATCTCTACATCTTTAAGCAGCTTTTCTGCAGAGGGTGATTGCAACAAGGGTTCCCTGCCGTGGTGCTTGCTGTGTGATGGAGGCACAGAGCAGCCGGCAGCCGTGCGAGGTGTGCGGGTGGCTGAAGCGAAGCTCTGCGGTTTTCCCGGTGGGAACGCTGCCGGCACGTCGTGTGGTGGAACTCTGTCTGACGCCGTTTTGCTCGCACTCGGATTTCGGAGCTCTTATTCTTACGGAGCACTGCCTCTTCTGAATATTGGATCGATGAAAATTGGCCTTTTGCACGGGTTCGCAGCGCAATATTTTACGTTTTGTGTTAGGCGCTGTAGGGAACCCGGCAATTCTGCAGCGACAGGGAGAGATTATGCAGCACAGTGAAGTCTGAAAGGTGATGGCAAGTTCATGAGAGAGGAAGGGAAAAAAGAAAGCACAGGCCGACATCTCTGAGCTGTAGAGCTTCCCAGTACAGCAGCTGCTCTGCACTGCCATTCTGCTGTGCGAGTGCTGCAGGAACGCTGAAACGCCAGCTTGGATGAGACAAATGTGCCCTTAGGATGCACCGAGGATTTATTTACCTTTGTGGAAGTATTTGGTGATCTGCAGATAAAATCCACGGGAGAGCTGCTTGGTGTTAATGCAGGGGGCAAGCAGAAAGTTCCTGGCGCAGGCGGCGGTGGCTGGGATGGATGGGTGTCCTTTCGCCAGCCTTCTCCCTCCTTAGAAAGCGGAAAATGCCTGGCTTAGAAAAAATACGTGTATAAATCACTGCAAACGTGTGCGATATTTACGGTGCTAATTTGTCTGGCTGAATTTATCTCCTGCCCTGAGAGAGCAAAAAAAGTTTGTTCTGATGCCCTCGATGGCTGCTGCTTCCCAATTGGTGTCACTCGTCATTTTTTACATCGCTGGAAGGACTGGGTGTGAAAGTGGAGTTCGTACCAAGGTGTTAATAACTTCGGTTGTCCAGGTGTTCCCCTGTTTGCTGCAGGAAGAGAGGGCTTCCTCTTGGAGCGCTGGGTAAGCTGGGCTCTGTCGGGAGGAGTAAGTTCATCTCACATTTAAAATGACTGCCGCGAAGGACTCAGCAAGGCAAACGACGTGATGGATTAAAATGTAACTGAATTTCTAAGCTGGAAACTGCCCCAGGTTCCTGAACTGTTTGGGTCGTTCTTGGAAAGCGCTTGGTAAGAGAAGTAACGTGCTATGAAACGTGTTCTCCTCTGAGATTTGGAGAACTCCGATCAAAACTCACCGTAGCTGTTCTTACCCTTTAGTCCAGGCTTCCTCTTTTCTCTCTGGAGTGGAAGAGCCGTTTTCTGGAAAGGCTGTGCTCATGCAGGGCTCCCTGCCGCCGGTTTCTCTCCATGTACTCGTGTGTTTGAGCAGCGCTTTGCAAAAATGCCTTAGCTCTGTGCTTAGGACAGGGTCACAGAGGGCATAACGCCGGGAAGTTGTGCTAGTGCAAGTGGTGGTGGGCACGGGGCAAGGTGGAAGGGAGGCCGTCCCCTGCGGTGCTTGCGCTGCAGTTTTTAGACAACTGTGAGCGAGCTTTGATTTTAAATACCCCTGGACAAATTAATACCTAGAGCTGGGTTATGATCAGACCTTGTTCTCTGAGATAATATTCCTGAGGCCAGCAAGGTAGCACAACGACGAAGATATTATCAGGTTAAACCGTTTTACCTTGAACCCCGGGTATGAATTATTCAGAGCGCTCTCATTAGCATTCGTCCGTATAACCTCGCTTGTCACTCATCAAAGGTTACACTTCCCATCTCTGCCCCATTGTTCTTGTCCCCGTTGGGCCCTCCCAAGCCCCGGTATTTTTAATAAGCGCTGAATTACAGCGGCACTGCTGTGGTGCCTCTCCTCCTGTCGAACTTCTGCCAGCGCTGAGCTCCTGACTTTTTTTTGTTCAGGCCTCATAAAGACCAAGCCTGGGGAGAGAAAGAAGCCGGAGGAAGCCGTGAGGGACGGGTGGGCGGCGAGCCATGGAAGCAGGAGGTGGGCTGGGAAGGCAGGGACCGAGGGAGCGTGCGGGCGCTGGGCTGCTGAGGGTTGGCGGGGAGCTGGGGGGACTTGGGACTGGTTTCCTAAGAAGCTGCGGATATTTAGATGTGGCGGATTCTCGTGGTGTGGCTTTCTGATGGTTTGGTTTCCGTCGCTGGTTGGAAGCTGTCAGTGCCTCAGATGTGCTGGACGCTTGAGGCCCCCTCCTTGAAAGCCACCGGGTGACCCCCGCAGCTCCCCCTTGTATTTCGCTGCTGTCAGCTGCGATGGGTGGCGTCCTTCTGGTTTCTTTGTGGGGTCTGTGGGTCACATGCCTTTAAAAGGCGTGCTGGGCGTGGGAGCAGGAATGGGAACAGAGCCCTGGTTAGCTGAAACGGGGCTTTCAGCCCCTGGGGTTCCTCATGGTCCTTGGCGGGCCCACAGAAGCCCTGGGGAAGGAGACCTGAGAGAAGCGTGCTCCTTCCTCTCTGCCTCCTTGTCCCCTGCTCCAAGTGCCTCTGGCAGGGAACTACAAGGTCAGAAATTCCTAGGAAAACTTGTCAGAAGAAAGCTCTTCCGGCAGTGGGGATCTTCTGGCAGCTGCAGGCACGTGGAGAAAACCCTGCTGTCTTGGACAGCTGAAAAGATAAAGCAAGAAAAAATGTTCTCCGTCCAAGCATTTTGGTAGTACAGGTAAAGCAGTCACTCGGCTTCATCCGTATTCTGAACTGAATTGCAAGTGGAGGGCGTTCAAGTTAATTACGGAATTAAAATATTTTAGGAAATAATGAATTTACACATGGCGACTCAAACTTGTTTAAAGGTCGCTGGGTACGGACTGTTTAAAAATCTATTGAAGATCTTCCATCTGCAGAGCTGCAATCAGATCATGTGCTCGCTCCGTACCAAGCTTCCCTGAGGTACTCAGGTTCATTCCTGGGCAAAAGGAGGTGGAGGAGGCCTTTTCAATGAGCTCTCTTAACATTTAATTTCCCATTTGGGGTGATGTGGGAGCCGGTGATTCAACCTAGGCTGCTGCTGTGGTGTTGACACTGGATTTTTTGTCCAGGGAAGTTACGGATGAGTAAGGAGCCCTGCTGCCGGTGTTCTGTGTGTGACGAGTTGCTCGGCTCCGCATCTCCCTGTGTGTGTGGACCTGTCCGAAGAGCAGCAGGGCTGTGCGGGGTCTTGTGCTTTCTGTGACCTGCCTCCGGTCCAAGCGGTGCTGCTCCAGCCCTCAGAGCCTCCCCAAGCCCCCGCTGTGGCCGTCCTGGCTCTGCTCCTTCCCTCCCTTCGTGTGTTCGGTCAGCCTTCCAGTGGTGCAGTGAGGAGCTCGGCTGAACTGCGGGGGGACCGTGTCCCGTTCAGCTTCAGGACCAGCGGTGAAATCCATGGCTCAAGGATATTGGTGCCCAAACTGGTGCTTGTTGGGATTAATTCCAAGATGTTGACGCTATTAATTTATGTTATTAGGGGAGGGGAATTCCTGATGGCACCTGTGAGGGGTTCAGTGTTGCCATCCCTGCTGTCCAGGGCCGTGTTTCTGTGTTTCCCTCTCCCTCCTCCTCGGTGAGGAGCAGGCAGCCGAGGCCTGGGCTCTGCCAGGTCTCTTATGGGAAGCTCAAAGCCCCGACATCTGAGTGACTTCCAATTTTTTCACAATCGGCTGCTATTATCCTCGCTTCTCTGGCTGAATGAGCCGACACAATTTTATTAAATTAGTCATTTGTTATGTCTCTTGTACGACGGGGGAAAGCAATTTGGGAGACTAATGACTGCAAGGCCCTCACAATAGCGGGCGTGAACTCTCCCTGCTGCATCCCCAGGACGGCGGCACCGGGCGGGCAGGGACGGCAGAGCCCGGGTGACGAGCGGCGGCTGTCCTCGGTGGAGAGAGCTCCTCGGCCTCTGGCAGCAGCAGGTTGGGGAGGAGATGTCTCTGCTTAACATCAGGTTGTGATGTCCATCTCGTGCCCCCGTGCGGAGCCACCAGGCCGAGCTCCGTGTGGGAAAGGCACTGGGCTGCTCCAGTCGGTGGTGTGAGACTTGTGTTGGAAGCAGGGCTGGGGTTTGAGGAGGGCATCCCCCCCGTCCTCCCGCTGTGCTGGAATAATGCTCCTGAGGAAAAGAAATCAGAAAGGGAAAGTAGGAAAAGGACATTTATATAAAAACGTGTCAGAGGAGGGCTGGCAAACCGCGGGGCAAAGTCAGGAAATGCCTTTCCCTGAGGAGCAGGAGGAGGGAAGGCTGTGTGGGACGGGAGGAGGTGGCAGCAGGCAGCACTACTGAGTCTGCTGTGTGCTGACCTGGAGCTTTGCGCCTGGCTGCAGCAGTGCCCTCGTGTCGCCGTGCTCTTAGAAAGACGGTGCAAGATGCCACAACTCGTCATCCTTCTGTGGCATCCGTGAGTCAGCTTCTTTCGTTCTCAGAAGTCCGCAGAGCTGGTGGCTCTGTGAAACGATGCCTTACCGTGGGTCCCGTCCCTGCAAACAGGTGGTGCAAAGTGTGCCCCTCCACGAAGGTCACTGGGTTTCCCGTCTTCACTGGGATATTTACGGGGCACTCGCAGCCTTTCTGTCAGGTCCCTTCCCCTAATATATGCATTCGAGTTTTTCAGCCCGGTGTGCAAGGAAGATCATAAAGCCTGCCCGATAAATCTGCTCGCATTAATTCAGCGGCTCTCTTGCGCGAAGCCTTTTTACTGCTACCAATAGCGAGCAAGCACAGAGCAAAGTCAAAGCAGGTGATCGCCTGGGGCAGCTCACGGGCGATGCACGATGCCGGGGGAACTCAGAGACAGCGTCAGAGCCAAACCATGCCAGCCGTTAAGCCTGAAAAAAATGACGGGGTCCCTCCCTGTGAAGCAGGCAGGGTGTCTCAGAGCGCTTCAGGTGGTCTGCTGAGCTGCTTCCAATAGAGGACAGTGTTGCACAGCCACGCCGACTTCTTATTAATCAGGATTCAGGGTCTAAAGTCATAAAATTATCCAGTTTAAACGTCCAGGCCCAGTTCCTAATGGGCTTCACCCTCCTGTTTTGCTCTCTCTGTTGCTGTTGCAGTGTTTGACCCTCAAAGCTCCGTGTGCAGGGTGCCGTGCTGTAGGCTTCCCGTGGGCTTTTCTGACTCAAACATGTTTTACAAAGGTTTGTGCGATTGCCAGGAACGGTATTTGGAAGAGAAGGGTCTTTTCTAGCTCTTGCTCATCTAAAATGGACTGAGGAGTTTGTAAATTAGCCTAGGCTGCTAATTTATGAGCTTAATTTCATGCCTGTAGCTCTGTGGCGTGAACAGCTCCCCTTTTAGGGCCACAGGTGAATCCTGCTGGTGGGACTTTCCCAAAGTGAGTTGTTGGGAAAGCTTTTCCTTGTGGAAGGAGTTCCTGCAGCATCGGCTCTCCCTCATCCCGCAGGGGTGGACACTTGTGTGTGCTCAGCCACTGCCGCAGTGGGGCAAACATCTGGGCAAATAGGTGCTGCCAATAAACCCTGCAAGCAACAAAGCCTTTTTTTTTAATTATTATTGCATTGAGGCCACGCTTTATTGGTGAATGAATAGGAATAACTGAGCTGTTTTAGTGGCTAACTGGGAGCAGTATATTAACAGCAGCATTAATAAGCGTGGAGTGACAGGAGACTTGTAAGAGTGGCAAAATGAGACACCGTATTTATCCCTTGTGCCAAATCTCTTCTGTTATTAAAGACATTGGGCTAACTAGGGATAGATTTAATACTTCAGCTCGGCTTTTATTGGATAATTAGTGGTGAGCAATTCCAGTCCTGGGACGAGGACAGAAATCTGTAAAAACCGAGGAAGGCAAGAAAAGAAGCGGAAGAGTAAGAAGGTGGGCGGCAGGTTTGTTTTTCACCTCCCATCTCTTATTTAGCTGTCCGCAAAACTCTGTTGGAGCAGGCTGGGGGGCAGCTCCGGATGGTGGGCAGCTGGGACGAGCCCTTTTGGGCTGCTTTGCTGACTTTTTGTTAACCGTCTGGCCACCAGTCAGCTCCTGCACCGCCGGTTCTGTTGCAGGGAAGAGCGAAAACGCCTCTGCTGTGCGCTGCTGACGGCCGTCCCGTCGGCTTTCCAGATAAAAGTGTGCACCAAGAGCCATAACTGCAAAGCGCGCTTTGTAAAGAATTGGAGTTAAGATTTACTAGCTGCTGGGTGATGTTTTCAAAGGCTCTGGAGGTGTTGAGTGTTGATGAAGGGCATGCAGGATGCCAGCATTCGGGGAGCTTGAAATGGAAACGGCGCTTCCTTCGGCTAATTGCGCAGAAAAAGAGCAGAGAGCTGCAGATTGCTCGGCAAAACAGCGCGATTGTGCAGCGCTGCTCACATTTACTGACTATGGAGCCTGCTTATTTCCCCCATTTTTTATTATCAGCAAAACTTTAATTACAGCTTACCTACCACCTTCTGCCTGCATTTACAATGCGATAAATTTTCTTTCTCCCTATGCAATCTGCATCTCAAACAGCGCGGCGCTCCCGCCATGGACGTTATTGATTCCTTGAAGAAATTATAACGGCATTTGTTCCACGGGAAGCAGGAAGGCGCAGCCGTGCACCCGTACATGGTATTAACATGTCCCCTCTCTCCACCAGCAGCCACTTGTCCGTGCTTCACTGAGAAACACAACTGCGAGCTGGAAACCCGCTCCGGTTCTCTGCAGGTGACGGCTGGGAGGCAGGGGGAGCAGAGGCAGAAGCAGGGGTTCTGGCTGAATTTGATTCCTCCAAAAAACAGCAACAGGTTTTTTTTGTTTGTTTTCCCTTGGTTTTAAGGCTGTTTAAAACTGGAGATGTTTGCTTAATGGTTTTACAAGTATATGTGAAAATGCTCCGTAGTGGTCAGCTGATTTTCTACTGGAGCATCAGAACAGATGTGGCTGTGAGCAGCGTCTGAAGGTGGAATCAGCGGGCACTTTGCTAATAGGAGGGAACAATAGCTGGAAATGGAGTAAATGAAATACTTCAAGTATTTTGTCAGATTAGTGCTGGTTTGAAAATAAATACCACTAAATTCATTAAAATAGTTTGACGCACGGTGGCCACGTTCTCATCTGTTGTAAATTAGAACGCCCGGGGTCTTGTACCGATGAATGCCCAGTGGTGATCGGTGCAGGCTTGCTCTCCGATGTTCAGCTGCGAGGCATAAGCCAAGGGCTGTGCTAGTGCTGTACCCGCAGGTGGGAGCTTTCTGCTGCTGTCCAGGGAGAAAATAGCTCAAACACAGCTAACAGGAGAAAAACCGAGCTGTTGGGTGACAGTGAGTGAGATGCAGAGCCTGCGGCTTTGCTCTGCCTGCAGAGGTGAGGAAGAGCGAGCGATGAAGGCAGCCCCCGGGTCTGCAGAGGTGAGGTGTGAGGCCGAAACAACGCGCAGCCTCATGGCAGAGCCCACGAGGGAGCAAGAAAAATGTCACTGTGCTTCCGTAGTGCTGGCTATTGAATGTCGATAATTGGGATTTATCTCCAGAGTGAAGCTGGAAGAACATTGAAAGGTTGCAGTTGTTGGAGAAACAGCCTGATTATAAACGTGGCATCGTTTTCCCCTCCATAAGGAGGACAGGAAGAGAACTTCATGCTGACCTTCCTGCGTTTCAGTGTCATGCTGTACTCCGTCCCCAGGCAGCACCCTGCAGTGGTGGTGGAGAACACAGCTTTGGGAAAAAAGTAAATCAAAGAAAAAAACAGAGCCAGAAGCGAGGGGTGCTGTCTTCCTCTATAGAATCTCTCTGACACTGAGGGCAGCGAGCTGTGCTCCTGCTGCGGCATGGTGTGTGGCATGGTGTGGTGATGCTCACGCTGGGTGTCCCTGCTCCAGCGGGTTCCCTCCACCTGCAGCCCCCTGCTCGGGGTGCTGTGCATCTCCCCGGGCACTTCCAGCTGGCCTCAACTGATTAAAGGCAGGCCCTGAATCATGGTTTTCCTAGTTCTCCAAGCAACGAGTTCAGTTTCCTTCTGTTGTGCTTTTAATTTATTTTTCCAGCTCACTCAGTGGCGTCTGTTCTGGTTCTCAACGTGAGTGACACCGTGAGGCTGAGACTCACAGATTTTCGAAGTACTCAGGTATCAGTAATGTACAAAGCCTTTCCCTCCTGCTTCTTAATGCAGGATGTGATTCTTGGCCGTGGCACTAGATGGAGATAAACCAAGCAGGAGCGGGGAGGTAAAAACTGGAACCCCAACGTCAGGGGAGCTGCTGGTTCAGGAGTTACCGAGGTGAACGAGCACCGTGGGCTCCGCTCCCATTTTTTAAAGAAATTCAGGTTTCAGCACCCTTCTTATTTTGAAAATCAATATCCCTGCATGTATCTTCACCCTTTGTGCAATCAGTAATAACAAATGAGTAAAGCTACCGCTAAACCTCGTGGATTCGGATGGAATGAGAAATACCCTGCTGGCCCCCTGAAGGAATCTCAATTCACACGAACCCTTAACGAGGAGGAAGGTGTTGCTCAGAATGAGTTACGCTGTCCTTGTCTGGGAGGTTCCCCTCTGTGTGGTGTACACAGGAGCATAAAGCCTGCCATAAGCAGTGCTGGGTGCTGTGTAATTATGCCGGTGTGGCTTTGTGGGGCCATCTCTGTCTTCTAGATGAAGTCAGGAAGTGGATGCCGTGCTTCTATAGCCAAAAGGGGAAATGGGAGGCCACCAGGCGAGCAGACGTGGGAAAACGAAACAACAAAATCAAAGCAAACCCAACAAAACCCAACAGAACCTCCCCACCCATGTAACAACCCCCAAAGCGCTTCAGGGCACCCAAGTGAGGAGTTAGCCTGACTCAAGGCACTGTGTGCTCACTCAGTGTAGTCTACAAATAACTGTCACAAGCTCGTATCTAGGAAAACCATTTACAAAAATCATACCAGAAGTGTTTAGCTTGGCAAGCTGAATGTTTTCCTGCGTGTTGCTGTTGTTTAATACCTCGTGTCACAGCGCAGGCCCCAGAAAACGGGATTCAGTCAAGCTCAAACTGAGCTAAAAGCTCTGATGGAAAAACGACGCACGGTGTTAATGAAGGCTTAGGGGAAACAAGGAGCAAGCGTCCTTCAGCCAGATCCCAGCCTTTGCTGTGGGTAACGCAGAGAGGTGTCCAGGTTCCTTTGGGAGTGAGGGGCTCTTGGAGTTTTTATCTGGGAGCAAGGCTGGGGGAAGCTCTCCCCAAAACTCTAGAGCCGGCCGGGGGTTGTTGCTGGGCCTTCGTGCTCAGCCTGCTTGCTGAGGGCAGCGGCTGGAGGAAGCGATGTCCCCTCCGTGGGACATCAGCATTTCATTTCACTCTGCTTCCGCCTGCAGGCCAGGTCAAGGCCATCGTCCCGTCCCATAACACATTTATAGTGACGGAGTTAGCAACTCCATTGTTTTTGTGTTTAGGTTTAGTGTCCCAGAAAGACTTTTAAAGCCACGAGGAAGCACGTCAGGCTGGCTAGCAGTCGCAGCTCACAGACGTGGCACAATTTACCCCGAGTTACTGGGGCAGTGTTTTCAGCACAGGACGCATTCTCTTTTCCTCGTCACACCGCAAAACAGTAGAAAATTGCTGAAAACAGCAAGGTTAAAGAACAAACGAATCAAACACCACCCCCTTTGGAACCAAACTGCAGTGACCAGAGCTGAAGGATCGCCATGGGGCGGTGGTTGTGGCTTGCAGGGTAGCCCAACTCCTCCTGTGCTGTTGTAAACTGAGCCCCAGCTTCAAAACACCCTTAGCTTAATCAAGGAGTTCCTTTATCCCTCTTTTCTTCCTTTCTTTCTGTCTTTATTATTTTTTTAAAGGCTTTATTACCAGTTTACACATTTAACGATGTTGTTTTGCAGTACTTCTGTCAAGCCGGCGTTTCTCTCCCTACAGCTAGGACAACGAAGCGACGTGTGACATACATAATGCTCTTTGATTAATAGTAAATGCGCAGAACAAATACCCTTGGAAGATCTCTGTCTGCTGGTGGGCTGGGCTGTTCGCAGCACTGCGGCTTTGTGCCGGCTCCCCGGGGACACGTGGGGTGTCCTCTTTGCTCGCCAAGGCTCCTTACGACCGAGTGGAACTTAACACCTTTCTCTTTTTGTAGCATTTAAAATATTCTCAGTATCTTCGGGCTGCCCAGTATCTCTCACGCATTAAATTTTGCAGTTGCTGGCTTTGGTTTACCTTTGAAAGAAGCCCAGGATTTGTGATTATTGGGGTCCATCCACTATTGCTCTGCCGTCATGTTGCAGCAGAAAGATCAGACGTTGGAAGTCCAAGTTTGCTTGATGGGCAGCCTAATATTATGAGGGATTTTGCTCAAAACAGTACTCAGGCACCCACAGCTGCTCTGCTTTGTTGTATTTAGATTAATTTCATATTCTTTGGGGATGATAAAAGTGATGAATATGAATGAAGGATGCATTAAGTGTATATGAAAAGAAACGCAGTGCTTGCATGAGGTTCTGTAAGTCTACTTACGGCCCAAACCAGCTTTCTGCTGCGTGCAAGCCGCTGCTAAATGCAATCAGTGGCATTACTGCCGGCCGTTACATGTTTCTGTTACAGCTCTTCTGTCTTTCCCTGCTTTTCGTGTCATTTTTTGCCCAAGCGTTTGCTCAGGGAGATGAAGAAAGTGAGTAAATATTCCGGGCTTTCAGGAAACCCCGAGGAGCTGTTGGAGAAGGACGCTGCCGGGGCTTTGGGAACGTAACGCGCTGCTGCCGGCGCTGACCGAGGCCGAGGTTATCAGAGAGGAAAGAAAGGGCGGTTGCCAGCGATAAGTGCTCGTGTTTTTGATGCGTTTTGACCTTAGTTTGTGCTGTCGGCCGTGGCGGATCGATAGCACGGCCCTGTGCTGGGCCTCACCTTGGACGTGGTGGCGCAATGTACAGGCCCCAGTGCAGCAGGCAGGTGAGTCCGTCTGGCTCGGGCTTTCCTTGAGCTGTGTCAGTAATTAAAAGCAAACAAAATGAGAAACCGAGCTCAAACGTGGGTCTGTCGGAGGGACTGGGGGCGAGGAGGCCTCCTTGTGCCCTGGGGAAGAGCTGAAGGCATCGCTGAAAGCCGGCGGTGCTCCCACCCGTCGTCGTATCCCGTGTCTGCTGCTGGACACCAAATTTTCAAAGCTTCCACCGGGGCTTCATAAAGCAAGCGGTGTAACCTATTCCAGCAAATCATCTCTTGTCAGTGCTTGCCTTCACGAGGTATTTGTAAATAAAAGAGCTCGCTTCCTACCTGTAATAGAATTACACAGATAAATCAGTGCTCGGCTCCTTCCCTTCGCTGTAGCCTGCTGCAATTTTCTCGGTGAAGTTTTCATGTAGGATGGCGTCTCCAGGGGCTTAAAATGAATCACAGAACAAAACGAAACCTGACCTTACGCCGTATGTATTTTTTATGACCGGAGCTTCTCTCATCAGGCTCGCTTGCCTACCTTGCGCCGGAAAGAAATTTCGGCTGCTGTTTCCTGGCAGAAGGAAAGAGACGTTCCCTTAAAGCTCGATAACACCGTGGGGCTTGCATCTGCCTTTCACCCAGGTGTGACCCCACTTAAGAACAAAGTCATTTCCGAGCTCGCTTGGAAGCGTGGCCTAGCAGACGTCCAAGGGCTTGGCAGCGGCTGGGCGCAGAGGGAAGGGAGCCGCGGCCGTGCTGGCGGTGCCGCTGGCTCTGCCTGGCTTTGATGGTAATCGGGTCGGGCACACGGCTCCGGCAGCTGCGCCTGATGGGCTGCCACGCCGGGGGGAGCCAGGCCTTGAAACTCTTTTTGCTCTTAGTGGGGAAAATCAAACCTATTCTGCATTTACGTGGCTATGAAGTTCTGCCCTCCCGGCTAAACCAACGCGTCGGTGGTGCTTTACGCTTGGAAGTTGGCCTTTTCTCCGTAGCTTGTTTTTTATTATTATTTTAATTTTGGTTGATTGAGATAGCCGTTCAAATTATTGATAGGAGCTTAACACCGAGCTAATTCACTTCAAGTCATCCCATAGACAAAACTATTTATAATTAACAGAGAAGCAGAGGTCGCTTCGGCGTGTAATAGCTGCCAAGCCGAGTGAATAATAATTAGGCAGTTTTTTATGCTAAGCTAAAAATTATGCAAGGACTGCCCTCCGAATAGCCTTGGAACGATTAGCCAGAGATCCAGGTGACAACGCCGGGAAGGAGGAAAGAAACTGGGGGTGCTCGTTTGTCTGCCGGGCGAGCTGCGTCAGCACGGGAAACAAACGGACTTCTAAAATCAACCTTATCTTTAAATCACAGCGACAGCAGAAGCTGTTGTCGGTACATGATGATACATAATTGAAAAGGACAAAGGGCGAGGCTTTCACTTCAAAGGAACGGGGTCTGAGCGGTGCCTGCTTCCTCCGTCGGCCTTCGCCTGGTCAGTTCCTACGGCCGTTGGCGTGCTCAGTTCAGGTAGAGATACTCTGATCGGTTGCATAACCTTTATTTATTTATTTTTTAACATTAAGATGGGGAGAAAAATGTCCTGGAAGTGTTCCCACCACCTTGCTGCAGGGGCTTTGGGCAGGCGAGGTGTGAAGGAGCAGCCTCGTTGGGTCCCCGTCTGCGCCAGGCGCTGCTGTTTGCAGGGTGGTTTATTGCTGGGAAACAATGGATGGTTAAAGGGGAAAAAAAAAAGGGAAAGAAATTAATGTCGGCTACAACACAGAATTACTGCACCAGAGCTGAAACAAGGGTAAAAAGTAGCAACAATTGCATAATGGAACTATAAAAAAGCTCCTTCCCCCTGCTTGCAGGACGTAATGCCGGCTCACTACACAATATAATTAGATTGCCACATCGCCCCTTGTAAAACCAGAAAGAAAAGAAATGTAGGGAGGCATTAAAACTCCTCTCATTTCCTAATGCCTTTGGAGAGCTATTGGCCATAGAGGACTTGCTCTGGCAAAAAGCTCCAGTGAGCTATTAGGTTTTTAACTGTTTTATAGGATTTTTTATTGTTGCCGGGCCTGGCTTGTCAGTGCAACGCCTTTGCCCTCTTTCCCTCCTGCAGCCTGTCACACGTTTATCAATCTTGCAGAAACCGCTCGCTGCAAAGCTGAGCCCGGGCTCTCCCGAAGCGTGCTGCTGCCGTACCCTTCCTGCCTGCCGCTTTGCTGGGTAGGTTTCGCTCACGTGGCTTCTTTTATCTGGGGATCTGCTGATACAAATGTCTCGTGTCAGCTCCCGGCTCCCAGGAACAAAACCCTGTTGGGCAAGGAAGTGGCCACCGCCACGTCTGGGCCAGGTTTAAGTGGAAGAGGAGAGCAGAGACTCTTCTGGGTCCAGAGATCACCTTTCTGGATCGGTTACCGACGAGCAAACCCCTCCCGCTTCTTTCTTGTGCTTTAAAGTGGTGTTTTGATCCCCGTTAAAGGCTAAAATGCAAATGGACAGAAAGGAGGGACTGAGCGCGGAAGAGCAACTTCATTCTCCTGGTGAAGCTGAAGAGCTTTACTTTTAGAAAAAGACAGCTTTTGCCAAGGACAAATGGATGCAAAAATCGCTGCGTTGCCATGGGTTGATTAGAATTGGGCCTTTTCAGAGGAAAACAATATTACTTATTAGTGGACCTGCCAAATTTTGTCCTGACTCAGATTTTTTAAAATCTGCGGAAATGTCAGAGCCGCTATAAGCGAACGGAGCTGACAGTGATAAGTTGTGTGCATCTCCAAGCAGCAGTTTTCAAATGATGCATAGGGAGAGCAGGTGAAAGAAAACTCGCAAACTGATACGAGCAAGAAAAATGTTCCCGATTAACGCAGTGGAAGAACACGGAGCTGAAACTTCCTTGTGGGGATGGTGGTGGGACGCAGGCGTCGCTGGGAATTAGGGCTTGATCATGGCTGTCATCGTCCATGCCGAGCTCTTTGAGGCTTTGCCGGGCATCTAGGGAGTGGGCCACCAACAGCACACCTATAAATAGGTGGGATGCTGACCTGGTGAAACAATAAACGTACCTTAATGTGCTCTGGTTCACCTCCTCCACCTACCGCCTGGCTAATTGGCCGTGACTGCCCTTCAGAGCGCTGTTCTTGGGTCAGTGATGAACCCATTTGGGTTTCTGTCGAAGGGGAGGATCTGCCTGCCTGGATCCATCCGGCCGTTGGAAAATTGGCCCCGGGGGCAGAGGATGCTCCAGCTCCCTGCTCCCTGCAGCGTCTCGGGGCTCTAGGGCTGGACTGGCTTCGCAGAAACGCTTCCCCTGGTCTCAGTCATAAAGTTCACAACATCGTTTTGAAACCTCAAAACCTCAGCTGAGCATTTCGGTTTAGATCTGCGTGTCGAAGAGGAGAGCAAGAGGAGTCTGCTGCTAGCAACCAGGCTGAATTCCCTGCCTGTTACAGGACTTGCAGCAGGTTAAACGTGCTGAGCTGGCAGAACAGGGCTGGATCACGCCGTTCAGGGACAGGACGTTTCCAGGTGGCCTAGGCTGACTTAATCTGTATCTTAAATTTAATTCAAGGTGACAAATACCAGACAAGACAGTGGGAAGCCCCGCTCTCAGGCTTCTCAAGCTTATGCGCATGTTGTGAGCGTATGAGCGCAGATGCCTGTATATGCCGTAGTTTTTATACAGTTGTATGTGTAATATATCCATATCTTGTTCAATTACCTCTGCTGTTGTTCAATTTTATTTAACTCGGTGTGTCGACTCACACTGCCTGCAGTGCAGCAGTTGAGCAGCGAGTTTGTAAGCATATAGAAGATAACAAGGAGCAAAATAATTAACCAGAAGTCATGTCAAACCTGTTCAGTTTTCATTTACAGCAGCAACAAACCTTGTGGGTAGAGAGCCAGTTGCACACAGCATCGCCATAAGCAAACATGTCCAGGATAAGTTCAGAAGGGGCTGGAGAGTTGTGCTCCAGCACGGCGTGCACACGTAGCCTGCTCTGCTCAGGGCAGGACGGGGAGGGCAAAGAGGATGGGTTCTGAGCACCAAAAAGCCTCCAGGCGTGCACGTTGGGTCCCGTCAGTGCCTGGGATGGATCCATCCTTAATGGCACACGGTGTGGAAGGAGATACCAGAGCAGCTCCTGAATAGAGCAACTTACCCCACTTTGGGGTAATTTTTCTCTGTGATGACCTTCCAGCAGTACAGGAAATGGTGTACAGAAAGCACCTTTAGGGCGAGGTATTAACACGTTAATTATTGCCGTGTTTCTAGGCTGAGTCACACAAGTTTGCCCAGAACGTAAAGCCTCGTGCGAGTGCCGCTGGGTGATCAGCTTCCAGCCACAGCCACCAATGAGTTTTTTTTTCATTTGTATTTGATGTTTCTTGCTAATTTAAATGTCCCAGCTCGTATCTCTGTCTGTGTTACCTCAAGGGTAGGCTACTCAAGTGTGAACCATAATGGAGCTGCATCTCAAACACACTTGAAACGGCACTTCAGTGTGGAATGGCTCTGTTTACACTGACAATGATGTATTATTATTTATATCGCAGTAATATCCAGCGGCTCCAGACATCTATTAGGAAGCCTTTATGGTCAGCGCAAAATAGACCGTAAAGTAATGTCCCTATGCCTGAGAGAAGTAAATTCATTTATAAGGAAACCCAGCCATGAATATATCAGCATGTCTTCACGGAAGCTAGCCACATCTGTGCTGCGGCACGGAGGTATTCCTTTCCCGTTATGCAGCTGCCAGGAGCTGACATTTGTCCACAGAAAGGCTTCGGCTGCCTCCCCCTGCAGCTGAATCACTTCAGGTGCTCAGGCTGGGGCTACGCAGGTAAACGGCAGAAAGTAGTCGAAAGAGTATTGATGGCTTGGCTTCTGAATTGGCCTTCCTCGGTGCCAGTAACAATTTGATAATACCTAAGTCATGTTGCAGGTGGCCCTTCCTCACTTGCTTTGCTGCCAAAGCGATCCCCCTACCTGCCTGAGACTTCTCCACGCCGCAAGAATCCTCACCTGTTAACCCGGAGCCTTCTGTTCTGTGCGTTCCTCTGTTGACAGCAAGCTGGATTTTCAGGCCAAGTTGTTGCTTTGCTGCACTGCTCCGAGAGCAGATCAAGGCACGGTTTGTTCCTCTGTTCCCTTTCTGCTGCCTGAGTGACTGCCTGCCTTTAAGAGCCTTTGCCTGAATTGAACCCAGCCAATTCACTCGCCGTATTTGAGAAAAGCTGCCGGCAGTGCCGCGTTCCTTCTGCTTAATCTGGTAAGCATCATGTATGTGCTGGCGTGCGGGACTCAGTGTGAGCCGTCTCTGTGTGCCTGTAAGCATGCGTCTGGTTATTTCTCCTTCCTGTTTCTGCGCCTGCTGTTCAGGAGCATTGCCTGGACACCGACGTGATCACATCAGCAAACAAAATCCCGTTGTCCCGTTACACTCATCAAAGCTGGGCTTTGCTACGAGGGCTCCGAGCTCCTGCTTTCTGCTTGGCACTGGGTTACGAGCCAGGCAGAGGGATGAGCTGCTGCAGGACGCAGCCAGCGGTGCCTGATGGGCCTCCTCTGCTCTGCAGTGCTCTGCTCAAGGTCTCCAGTTCCAGCACAGCGTCCCAAAAAGGTGGGTGGGCAGAAGTCAAAGCTAGGAGCGGCAAGTAGTCCATCACCCTCTGGAGCTGAATCAACAGGTGTCACGCTGGGAAACCGCTAAAATCCTTCCAAACTTTTCACATCCCCAGTGATATTTCAGTGGAGGTTTTCAAGGGTTTGTGTTAGTGCCACACGAATCCTTCAGAAGCACATAAGCAGGCTGGTTAGGCTTTCAGCTCCTATTGATTTTAATGAGACTTAAGCACCTAATCAGTTTATGCGTGTGGGTTTCTGGAAAATGCCTCTTTGCATCGTTAAGCACCTTAATGCCACCAGAAATAATCTGGCCCTTTGGACAGCAAATATTATTCAGACGCGTGGTCTGTATCAGTAAAGGGTTACGGTTATTGGCACGGTGAAAAACTCTTCGCAGGCAGTTCTTAAAAATCTTGGAAATGGGAGCATGGCTGCTTATAATGATGGTTATTAGGAATGGCGGCGTGATGGAGAGAGTTTCGGATTGTGTCAGAAGCTCATACAACGGTAATAGAGCGTGGAGTTTATTCCTCAACGTAGTAGCTCATGGATTTCTTATCCACCATTCCTTGAGCCCGTAGGAAGGGGTGCTTTCCTGCCCCTGTCTCTGTGGATTTCTCCAATAAAATAAGCTTTAGCCAAGTGATATGAACAGCACCATTTGAATTAAATGGACTAATGAACAGGATGAAATCTCTTGCAAATATTTTATTTGAGAAGTGGAAGCTTGAGAAGGCAATGCGACAGTGAGGGGCTTGGCAGGGCTGTACAACCTGCCGTCCCCTGCTGTCCCTCCCCTGCAGCAAACCAGTTGTGTGTAAGGGCTCCAGACGTGCTTACCTTTTCTGGGGAAATGCAGGAAACCTGGAAGGAATGGGAAGCTGAGATTGATCGTTGGTTCAGCGTAGTTTGGCGCTATGATGTGGGAACTCATCAGCTAGAAACGGCTAATGAGGGGAGCAGCTCTGCTGTGGTGTTTGATCAGGGGGTGATTATGAAGCGCTGAAGTGGTGTGGCTGTGTGAGAACCAAATGTACTGTGAGACTTCTTCCATTTGTACGGGAGCGTTAATGGCTTTGTGGAAATGGTCAGCGAGCGCGCGGGAGGCGGCGCCGATCCCCTGCGGTCAGAACAGAGGGATTCACGCTGGAAACAATGCCGAGCGACGGTTAGGGTCTGGTAATGTGGGACGAAGTGTCCTACAGGAAGAAACTAAAATCCAAACAACTCATAGCTCGTTTGGCCTAGCAAAATGAGGTTTTGGAAGGGTAAGGTTTCGTTATGTAACGTATCAAAAGAGGTAAATGCTAAAAGGAACGAACTTTTTAAGCTAACAGCTGACGTTGTGGCAAGAGCGAAGTACAACAAGCCTTAAATTAACAGAGCCAGGAGCAGCATGGTGCTGGGACCCCCTTGCAAGGACCTGGGAGGGTGGCAGGGAAGGCATTTGAGATGATGTTTGACCCACACGATGGGATATCTCACAAAGCGACCCAGGAGTTTCTTTCCCATCTCACGTTTCTGTGATTAAGGCTGCCTTTGTTTTTTCTCTTACACGTGATCAAGTAATGAGTACTTCCACTTATTAATTGGGTGACTTTGTCGGGGCTCACAATGTAATTCAATTCAGATATCCGTTCAACAGGCAGGGAAATACTCGTGCTTCTCGATTGTTTTGTGGATTTCAGTACCATAATCAGTCACACGAGAGGCCTCACACCTTGGTGACGAGCCAGTAAAACACTGGTTCTTTGCTCCGTATAAAGTGACAGCAATTTTAATTGCATCCTTGAAAGGTCTGGGGTGGTTTCTGGACGAACGAATGAATCTATTAGTGCTGTTGTCTTTGACCATAACCGCTCTCCCATAATGACGAGGGGAAGCTGTTACGTTTCCGTGTACGCAGAACTCCCACGCCCGAGTTGTTTAAATTGGTTTTAGTCAATGGTCAACGCCGCCTTTAAATCGCGATGGCAGGAAGCTAAGTGGGAAACGAATGCAGAGCGCCACTGGCCCTTCTCTAACGTAAATGTTCTTTGGGTTATTAGGGAGATACAGCCTCACTTCCATCTCGCTCGCTGGCTTCGGGAGCGGATCTTGCACGAGCTTCATGCAAAGCCTCGCTTACGCTGGGAGACGTATTTCGCTAGTGGGATCGGTCAGTTTAAGGGATCAAAGCTGTTTTTTTCCCCTCAAAAATAAGGCAGACGTTTTATTTGGCCTTATCTAGCGGGGTATCTTTGCAAAAGGCAATCCTTAACGCCCAAAATACTAGTGGAGAAAACCGCTGGGAACAGCCTTGTATCAAAAGCAGCGTTGTGTGCTTGATTCCTGACAAAATGTTACGATGCCTGCTGGCTGCATTGTTCTGAATCTGAAGGGTTCCTCTGCAGGTACAAAACGCCGTGATACGTGGAAATTCTAATCGCTGCTGTAGGATGTTCTGGGCGTGCCGGAGAGCTTTCCCAAAATAGCTGGAATAAACACGAGCTTATTTTTGCTGCTAAAAGAAGGGCACGTTTTTCGTCTTACAAATGAATGTTTAACGTGCAGTAATACGTACGAATGAGGCCAACGCAGAAATCGCCCTGAAGGCTGGCTGCATTCATTGCTGTGCCTGTGCTGGGGCGAGGTTATTGGTGGTGAAACTGGTGCAGTTTGCTGCTGCCGGAGTCTCTGTACTCGGGGTTTTTAGGCTAAAAGATGCACCCAGTGCTGATCAGCCCCTGCAGCAGCTACAGCTGGTGACAGCACAGCACCGCTTTGGGCACTCTGTGTATTTACATCAGCTCTGTAAACAGTTTCTTGCTGGGATAACTGGGAAACGGTGGTGTTTTTACTGCTTCAAATACCGTGCTCAGAACGTTCTGCCTTACTGTTAGTTACCCACCAGGAGGTAAGTGTCCCAGTAAGAGTGGCAGGTCTGCGAACTGGGTGAAGTTACCCCACACCGTAGGCTGACCAAGAGCGAGAGGCTTGGGCGATGAAGAAGTGGGCAAAATAGATGAAGAAATGGGCAAAATAAATGTATCCCGCACCAGGCTGGATTTCTGCTGCTGAATCTGGGTGTGTGGGGGGCTGGGATGGGGAGAGAGAAGATTTCAATTTAATAACGTCGTTCTCTTTTGGGACAGAGAAAAACAATTAGGCCTGGGACTCTCTGAGTACTTGTCTATGTCTGAGGAGCCTGAGGAACGCAGACGCTAAGTTGCGGTCCCTCTCCTGCAGATTTGTGTTTTTTCTCCTCATTTCTTGCTTAATGCCTGTATATCCTGAGCAACTGCGAGCCTGAAGTTACATCTTCCATGTCTAGCTGCACAAACCCCATAAAACTAAATGACTGAAATAAAGCATTATGGAACAAAAGCTTCCTCCTCCCTCGTTTTCTCCCTACATGACACAAGCTAACGACTTGTCCTCAGAGTTCTTGTACGGAAGGATATAATCTCTGAAGGCGATCCCCAGCACTTCTTTCCCTCGTGACACGGGGAAGCAATATCTCCGTGGCACAAAATGGGTGCAGCTGGGTGCGGAGCCAGGTTCCAAACGTGCGGTGATGTCTTCGTGTCATAGAATAAATGAATTCTCACGGAAGAAAGTGGCACGCTGTTTGGTAAGGACATCAATAAATTGTCGCCTCTGTTTTAGTTTTTTTTGTGTGAGAGCAAAAAGCTGACAACAAGAGAGCTAACAAATGGTTCCTCTCCCTCAGTGCCTCAAACATTGCTCTAATGATGGAAAAACAATGGCAACTTCTATAACCATCATGAAACTAAGAACTTACTGTCGTAGTTCTCATGGGATCTAATTTAAAGCAGTCTTCTAAGAGAAACTCAGGTCAAGAGTGAAGAAGAAAAAGTTGATGGAGATCTGGTTTGACAGCTGGAATATCACAGAGCGTACCCGCTTAAACTCGAAAGGGCTTTATGGATAAGGACTTCTTCCAGGGACTGCGCTCAAACCACAGCTAACTGGAAATAAACAGCAAAGCTTTCGTTCCTTCGAATGTGCTTTCCTTCAGGTATGCACGCTGCTCATCGCAGCCACGATTTTGCCAGGAATGGTTTCCCGATCTGCTGTCTTCTTGCAGCAGGCCTGGCCGTGAGCCTTCCCTTTCTCCAGGACGAGTCCTGGTTGGCACTCAGGTCAGCAAGCAGATGTGGTGGAAGCTCTTTGGGGTGAACGCGGTCTGAAGGCAAGCAGAGCCCGCTCTGCCGTGTCCCTCTTCCAGAAGCTCTCGCTAGTCCACAGCTCTTGTAGCTTAGGGGATTTAAGAAGTCTTTCTGACCACTGAAGATGCCGCTTTGGTTACAAGGATCTGCATGTAATCCACTGCCTGGACTTCAGCACTTCTTGACTGAAGTCCAAGACGACGAAGTAAATGCATAAATTAACCAAAAAGTGGTATCTTTGCTTTAGGTGTCTCTGCGTTGTGTAAAATTCTTTCCACACTTAGTGTAGGACTAAATTTGGCACAAATATTCATCAGAAATGCAACAGCTAAATAGTTTCCTTCTCTAAGGCCTCCAAAATGGAGGGTAGAAGAACATATTCTTAGTTTTAATCGATATTCCTAACTTCAGAGAAGCAAAGCGATATTCTGAAGCTCTCAGTTCCTTGCAGTTTGTTTTAAACTTCTGCAAAGGTCGTGTAAGCGAAGGGCTGGGGGGTATCGGGAAAGAAATGTCTGTTTTACAAGAAAAGCAGGAACCTACAGGTAAGGATCTTTTAGTGGATTTTGCTAACAGAAGGGGGGTTTTTAACTGCCTTGATATTCTGGATATTTTTATTGTTAGAGGTAGTAGGACACTTCAGCAATATTAAAAAAAAAATGCTCCCCAGGGTCTTTGAATTAAATGTTCCTTTTGCCTTTAAAGGTTCAAGACTTTGAAACACGGGATGGTGAGCCCTCCTGTATTTGAGGGCTTTTCAGTTTGAACCATCGCTTTTGTTTTACCATCTGAAACATCCTCTGGGATTCTGAAAATGTTTCTACAAAGCATGAGTCCAAAAGTCATCCATTTATGGCCAATTCCTCTCCAGAGAGAGGGGAACAAGTGAAATTGAAGTAATTCACCTTAAATAAAGACAAAAATAGACACAAATATAATCAGTCTTTAATAATATATTAAATGTTGTCAGGATGGGGATGAGGAGGACGATGGGGAGAGGCAGGATCTCATCCTGGGGTGGTTTGCTCCCTGCCCACAGCAGGGGGATTGCAATTAGACGATCTTTAAGGTCCCTTCCAACCCAAACCGTTCTGTGGTTCTCTTCATTGATGGTGCTCGTTTCAAGTTCAGACAGTGTCAGGATGAGCCCTCTTTTCCTCCTGTCACCAGAGGGCCTGCCCCAAGATATTAAATACCCTGCACACTGGGGGCATTGCCATTGTTTCAGGAGCTGACTGGTTGTAATTGACCCAGATCCAGAACAAAAACTTAGACAAAGCCGACGCTTGGTCTTTACGACATAAAACCCTGCCAAGCCTCTAACAGCATTAATTAATGTAAAAAATGTCATCAAGAAAAAGAACAGACAAGAAAAAAAAATGAATAATTTGCACTCTTCTTTTGCAGGGAGAGCTGTATGATACAGGTTTAGAAACTGGATGGATCTACTAGCCTTACTAAACGTTGTGACGGATCCGTCACTTTTCCATGAATTAAACGTTGTTTGGAAATGTTTTTGCTTTCTCCAATGTACTATATTTTCTTAGAAATATCAGAAATCTTCATGGGTTATAATCGACAGATTGAGGAACAACTGTATGCTACTGGATTTCCCCCGCCCTGGCCATATTGTGTTTGCTCGAAGCAAACCCGTGCTCAAGAGCTGCCATAAGCTGGTAAAGCTAAAAGCACGATGTCTACCACAAAGCATAATTTGGTTTTGTACTCTTGTAATTGAAATGGAGTAACGAGAGCTGCTTTGCATGACCCAAATCTCCTTTTGCTGAAGTGGGACAATGGAAGCTGGTTGTTCTTGATGAAGAAAATAGCTTGCGAAGGACAGAGAGAGGGTTTGTCTGCTGTTAATGAATCACAGAATGGCTTGGGTTGGAAGGGACCTTAAACATCATCTAGTTTCAACTCCCAGTGAAGCCAGGCTTCATCACAAGTCTTTTTTTTGCTTTCCATTCAGGCAAAGGACATGCGCTTTGGCATGAGGTTTAAGAATAGTTCACTTGCTCTGCACTGGGGAAGGGGCGTCCTAAGCCGGGGGTGTGCAGAACCCCTGAACGCGTCCGCTCCTGGGGAGAGCCCGTTCTCAGGTCACCGGGCCTCCTTCGCATTGACCTCCCCGTATGCTCAGGACTTACATCTCATTGTGTGTAAAGTGCATTTGTCACATAAAGAAACCCATGTTGAAACATAAAAGTATACATTTCAGAAAAGGCATTTTTGGCAACCTGGCAAAGGTCATCTACACGTGTCAGCCACTCTTTTGAAACCTCAAGTTCTTCAATACTGTAATGATGCTGCAATGTATTTCCGTGCTGTAGAGATTTGTCTTTTAGTTTGGTTGCTACAGAGTGAAAAGGATTGTCTTCGGGTTGGTTTAAAGTCTAGGATAAAGTCTTCTTTATAGAAGACTTCTACACAGGTTTGTTTGAAGAGATTTACTTGATGTGAGTAGGACTTAGGGCTACCAGGCAGTAGCTCCACCTCAGGATCTGGCCCTTCATTGAAGGTTTGTGTGTGATACAGCAATGGCATAAGTCACGAACGGGTTAATTAAAGAAAGAGAATAATAATAAGTTTTCTAACAAGGGGTATAATCCGCAGCTATTATAAGATGATGAAAATAATTCCCGTCTGTGTGAAAACTGCAGTGTGTTGAAAGAGCTTGCGTCTGAAACGGGCGCCGGGCTTTGTGAAGCGGGGCCCTGACCTCGTGCCTCGCCTCCGCGCGGAGCTGCGGCCGACTGAGCGTGTCGCAGGTAGCCCTGCCATTGTGCCCTGCTGATCACACCGTGAGACTGGGAGAAAATGGCACCAGCTAATAAGACCTAATTGAATCGTTCTCAAGCGGTAGGGATGAGTAAGTGTTGTAGACTGGCGTGGTCGGTGGCCTTCGGAAGAGAGTTGTTTTTGTGTAAAGGCGACAGAACATGAATAAGGAAATAATCAGGTGTACGGGCTTTGGGATGTGGATTTGATAAGGCTTTTTGAGGAGATGGCTGATGTATAAACAGGCATAGGAAGGGATTGTAAAGGTGCACGCCAACGTGCAGCACCATGCAGCTTCTTTATAGAAGTTCTGGTGGTCTGGCCTTAAGGCTGGAGGCCTCTCCTTGAGAAGCACCTGCATCATCACTCCAGATTTTAAAGTGGTTTTGATAAAATGCTCAGCTAAGTGGAAATTTAGCCTGAAAGTTAGAAACGTGCAGCTCTGCTGAAGGAGCTGTTAGCTCCGGGAGAGCTCGTTGACCTGGTGCTCCAGTAGGTCTTGCCACCTGCTGGGTGGCGTATTGGTGAGACGTGGAGCTCCGTGCCTTCTCCAGGGCGAGCCCACCACGGTACCCAACTCGCTTCGTTGCTGAACTGCTCTTCCCTCAAAAGTTCTTGGCAAATTAACTTAATTAGCAAATGACCTACCGTTAAAGCACAATGCTATTTTCTGTCCAAAGAATTCCTCTGACAGGTCTCAAGGTACCGGAACGTTTTTATCTACAAGTCAATAGCGAAGCTCCCCAACACTTGTACCATCAGACAATCAAAGGCCATCAGAGCACAATGCCGCTCCTAATGCCACCAGTGTTATCTGAGATTTGCAGGACCTGATCAATTGAACGAGACACTGGCTGACAATCAATAGGTTTCCATCATTACAGCAGCCTCATTCATACTGCGGAGGAAGAGGTTTGTCAGCATTTTCATTTCATGCCTTTTTGTGGTTTGGCCCGCTCAGGTGGCTGAGCTCAAACCTGATTTACCAGATGTGTGCTTGGAAGGAGTCTTTGCTCGCATCCCAAAGAGCCGAGTGATTTTTAATTACTTTATATTGACATTTTTTTTTTGCATATCCAGAAAGGGAGGGCTAACGAGCAATTGCCTCGGACAACACTTCTTGGAGGAGAGCTGCAGAGGGGATGATGCTGCCCAAGGGCCACGACTACTGCTGGTATCAGAGCCTGGGGGACTGGCGTGGGGTCCTGGTGGTCCCCGATTCACAATGTTGTCACCATCTCAGTTGTTATTCCATCTGCCTCTCAGCTACATAGGTGCTCTTAGGTCAGTACTGGAGGACAGGATTACAGACCGTGAATTCTGGCATTTATTTTATGAATAATCCCGTACAAGTAGAGCATGACATGAAAGTCTTCTGAGCCAGTACATTTTCAGAAGTAGAAGCCAAAATCAGTCTCCTAAATCTGTGCCCAGGCTCTTAAACAGAAGACCTGATTTTCTCAAGTGCTAAGCCCCTGCTAGCTCCTATTAATTGGATACTCGGCACTCTTCAAACCTCCTTACTTATTTATGAGCTGAATTGCAGATTTAAGAGCTCAAGTTCAGGTTTCTATTTCCAGCACCCCAGTTTTTTGTCATGCTTGTGTTTTAAAATTCAGAGTTCCAGTCGTGCTGAGTGTCTGGTTGGGAGCAAACGTCTCCAGCTTTGCCCTCGGATGTGCCTCTGGTGTTGCCCTGCCCTTCCTCGGTGGTGCTGAGCAGAGCAGGGCACTGTTGCTTCCTCCTCTGCCCAAAACCCTGTGAGCCTTGTCTCGGCTTCCCAAGACACTTTTATTTTGTATCACCTTGAGCACAGGCTGGAAGGGCAATTTGGTGGTGATGATAGCTCTGCAGGACTGGCTTCTCCGTTAAATTTGGGGCCAGACGACTGCGTTCACTAAAGAGGGGGTAAAACACCACGGAGCTGCCTTGTGCCATTGCTTGCTGCCGGTCCTTTAGCTGAAATATTTCAACGAAACCATTGCCAAAACCAAAAAACACAACCCGAAAGCTCCGTATGGGAGAAGGGGGACTTGCTGTATGGCAGAAGTAATACGTTTCTAGCAGAGAAGGAGGCCCAGGAGGGTGATTCTGGGGTGAGGTGGTGCAGGGTAGGATGGGACCAATAAGTTACCTGCAGCTCCACAGCCGCTTTCTTTGCTCGGCACACAGCCCATCGCCTCTGCTCGATGGGAGCTAAAGTTCACGGGCTGATTATGAGTCCAATGGAAAAAATGGTTCCTATTACACGGGGTCATATACTTGTCCTCGCCTATTAAAAAAAATAATGGAGGTTTAGGCTCAAATCCCCACCTTTGGCTGGGAGTTAAAATGCTGGCCGTGTGGAAGGCTCGGTGCCCCGCTTTCATTCATTATTTTGCTGTGTAAATAATTCAGTTTAATATTTCCTCGCGAACTCTTGCCTGGCTGTGGTTTTCTTACCCGCGATTTAATCATGCATTAGGCTGGATTTGGGTTGCTGGCTGCACGGTGTTGTTGGGCTCCCAGACAGGAGGGTATCTCTTTATAAATTCTTTATCATATTTGTAGAGAAATATACGATCTCATTTGAATGTAATTAACTTTGTCGCTACACAATTAGTTTATAGGATTTATTAATGCAACTCTTAAAGCCAGCTAACAAGCTGTGGGAATCCCTGTGTGGATTTTAAACCACAATCCAGACAGGCATAATAATAAAAGGAAAACTTTTTAATACTCTCCTGCGGGTGAAATCCTGGCTCCCCTAAGTGTTTCACTGTGTTCTGAAATTAAAGTGTCTGCTGACAGCTCAGGCACCGAGGCCTTTGCTCAGATTTTATTTGGGTTGGTTTAGGCCAACTCCCACTGTCTTACGTTCTTTTGGGAATTTCTTTTATTATTATTATTGTTTTTATCGTTGGTGTTTATAAACAGGGGTGGGATTTGGCACCAGTATTTGTGATGGAACTTTCCCCGTGTTTAACCTGACACGATGATGGTGAAAGGCGATTGTGGAGCTCTCGGCTTTTCCAGGTTTGGCCCCGGCTGTTGTTTTAGCAGGAGTCAGAATACCTCGAGAGGACAATCAGGGCAGCACCGATGAGAATAGGCTCAGGATACGGAAATATTTCTGCTTTTAGTGTTAAGATCGGGAGAATTGTTCTATATTTACGCATTAACAGCAGGAGTTTTTATATAGGATAGATTAAATAATAAATAAATTAAAAAGAAGTATGAACCCCCCTAGGCCAAAGCTTAGGCTTGCCACCTTTGTAGCTCTGGAGGAAATTAGGAAGCGCTGGCCTTTTCATCTTCAGGACTCCTACTTGAAGCGAAATGGCAAAGATCAGATTTTCATTGCAGGCTTATTAGATTTAGCTTTATGTGGATTCGGTTTACAAGAATTAAAGGATATCTTAGCCGTGCACCTTGCCTTGCCCCTGTGGCTCTTGTGGCAGGGAAAGACATGATCTTTTCCCCAGCTCAAACAATTAGCCCTGAAGCAGCAGACAAAGTGATTCGGTCACAGCTAAGCGCCGGGAAAGGGGTCGGTGCTGCAGGGCCTGGCCTGTGCCAGGGGACAGGGCCACCACTGAGCACCAGCCCCCGTGGCCGTCGTTCCCCTGGCCGGAGGGGGACGTCTCCTTGGTAATTCATTTATTTTGGGTGCGTGATGCCTTGGCGAGCCGCGGTGTGTATTTCTGTGCCCCAGTTTGTCCCTAGATTGGATGTGATGTGATTTTAAATGTGGAGGTTGAAGCAATGCTCGCATCTCGCGGTGCAATCGTTAGATGAGGTATGGACACAGAAGGTGTGCTGGATGCGCTTCGTGGCCATGCCGGGAGAGAAGTGATGGACGTGTTTTATCCATTAAAATAAAGCAGAGATTTCCTGCTGGTCACAAAAAAGGGATTTGCTCTTCTCTGAACGTCACCGAGAGCTCATCGTGCCCCAAAGCCATCTTCACCCCTGGAGCCCAGGGATGTCGCCTGGTTTCTCCCCGAGATATCCGTAGGGGTTACCGAGTTAATGGAACTGGCTGTCTTCTTCCAGGTCAGGAGCTGTGATTTCCCTGATGCAGACGTGTGTTTGCTCTCTTTCAGAGCCCATTATGCAGGTTTGTCATGTGAGAACGCGTGCTCCCCGCGGTGCTGGAGGCGCGTGGCCGTATGTCACGAGACGAAACTTCTGCCTTTGCTCGAGGTGAAACATCAGACTGATTCGGCTTTTCTGTTGAGAGATGGAAGTTACTTTCTCAATAATATTCGCCCATTTTCTCTTTACCGGATTGTTAATTTCACAAAGAGGTATTGGAGAAGCTGTTACTGGAAAAAATAAGTGCACTTCGAATGGAAAAACAGAGGATTTATGTTTATATAAATAAACATAGAGGGTAAGTAGGCCATCAGTTAGAAAATTCAGGTTTTGAATCAACATACATTGAACAAATGACCGGAGTGTAAGCATTAAAAATAAATAACAATAATTCAGGTTTCCTAAGCCAGGTCATTCTGTGGGGTTTAGAGCTTCAGGTTTGGGATGTGGCAGCTGAAAGCCTGGCCCTGTGACGCTGATGGGAGCTCTGCCATCGCCCTCGGTGTGGCCAGCACTTCACCCCGAGGGAAGCTGCCGCGAGACCGCGGGCTGATTTGCCATGACAAATTCCGATTTTCCTCCCGTGAGAGCGTTCTGTTTCAGAGCAGAGTACCAAGTGGGAATTTCAGATGTCCGTACAAGTGAAACATGGTAAGAACGAGATTATTTGCTCCCTGTCCTGCCCCCGGGAAGGGAAGTGTCAGCTGGGCAAGTGGCAGACAGAAAGATTACACAGTAAATTCTTGGCAAAGCTTGGAAAGATTTATATAAAATATCTGAAATAAGGATGGCCAATTCTGAGTACTTAATATAATTTAAATATTTATTCTTATGTTATATTTTTCTAAGGTTTGTCCAATTTTCAGGTTTGATTCAGTAACAGCTGCCGTTATGAGGGGGCTACACTGCGCCTTTCTTTTTGTCTATATTAATTATTTCATCTTTGATGGGAAATTGCATTTGATATCAGTCATTGCTACTTGAAAAAATGTTTGCCATGAAAGTGAATTAAGCTTAATTAAATATGCTGACTTAATTCTGAAAGAAATCGTCCAGCTAGAGTTGTAATGTTGTTCAATTTACCAGTTCTGAAGCTGTCTTCTAGCCAGCTCAGAGGATGTTCCTTGAGAAGCTGCTTCTGGTGTGAAAGGTTTTGGAGGGATAAGTTGTCACAGAAGGGGCTTTTTTGCTCTTCATCATTTTGGAAGGGAATACAAAGGGTTTGGAGGATGTAACGGTTTCACCCCAATGAGGTCTGCCCGGAGCAAGGCGGGCACGTTCGCTGCTTGCCTCTGAGCTGTGGCCTCCTCGCTCCAGCAAGGTTTGTGATGGCTGCGGCCCCCAGGACATGTGTGTGTGCCTCAAGGAGGGACAAAAACCCAGGGTGATTTAGAGGTGCTGACAGTGCCCCGTTCTCAGCCAAGCTCTCTGGGTGGGAAATTAACGGTGGGAGTAGCTGAGATGGAGACAGGCCCTGTTAGGGCAAGTCACGGGACTGGCAGATGCTCAAAGGATGGCTGTGCTACTCTTCCTTTTAACTTCTTTTAATGTTTATCAAGCTGTAAGAAAAAGTGACGTGCCCAAAATGTAAGTCGAGGCACAAAGTGGCATTTTTGTTTCTGTTGTCCACAGGCACAAAGCTGAACAGCAGAGTGACACTTCTGCTCACTTCAAGCCCCATGCTCTTTGTGGTTTATTATTCTCATCATGTTTCTTGGAGGATCCAATGATTGCAGTGTTCCTTCTTCTTGGCTTGTGGCTGATTTTGGTAGAACCCATAATTTTGGAAAGAGGCATTCCTTGCAAGGCAGGAGCTCCTCGCTGCTCGGAGTGCCCTGGAAGCCCCTGCAGCCTGCCGGCAGCCAGCACCCCCCCTCCGCCTCCCACCCCCGGCTGCCTCCTTCCCCTTTCCGTGCCCGTTTGCCTTTACCTGCCCTGTGCAGCGCTAAAACTGCCAGCAAGAAAGGCAAACCTCTAAAGAAAGCAGTTGTTTCTCTGGACAGATCTGTCATCACCCCCCTTAAACCGCATTTCCACCTGGCTTATGCTGACACGCTCAATCTATCATTATTTTGTTTACTTGGCAAGCACTGAGCTGTCTTTGGTATGTGTTGTCTGGAGTCTTAAGTGATCCTATCCAATTTTAAATGATCTGTGTCTATTACGGCTTTGGCAGCATCTCCCTGCATTGTCTGTGGTGACTCTATTAGCCCTCTCTGAAAGCATCTGTCTTCTCTCTTAATTTCCCGAGTCAAATATCAGCACAAAATCACAGAGCTGTATGAATTTAAAAGCCAAGAAACCACCTTTTTTTTTTTTTTTTTTCCCCACGTTGAATGACATTAAGGGAGATCTGTGGGATATTTGCACTGACGTTTACCTACACGCTTCTGCATCGGTGAGCCGTGCTAGTTTACTTCTCTCCTGTATTGAAACAAAAACTGCTGCAGGCACTAATGCATTAAAAAACCACCCTTTCCCTGGACTTCTTTCCTGTCTATCTCTTTCAAACCAAAATGTTCCAAAGTAAACTCGAAATTCTGTTCTGCAAATTGTATCTAGTACACCCAAATCCTATTTAAGTAAGCAGAAGCGAGCAGCTTTGTACTTGTGGAGTTGAAGCCAGTTTGGAAAACATCGTGCCCCAAGACAGAGGAGTTTAAAGGTTGGATTTTTATTTATTTATTTATTTATTTCTCAGCTACTTCTTCAGGAATTGATGCTCCGTCTCCTTAGCACATACACCATCACGTTCTGCAGGCTATCTTTGAAGCCATGTGCTCAGGTGGAGATTTTCCAGGCGCACACAAACAGCATTTCAAACTGGCCCCGGCGGGGAATATTGCTGGCAACCAGGCTCTGTCCGTGGCAGAAGATAATTTCCAGTTTTAATATTTAAAGTTCGTACCCCTTCAGGAAGCACCGTACTCCATGTGTCTGTTGCTCAGGAAGCAGGTAGCTGCTGCACGGGTGGATAGCAGGGCACGGGATTGCGCCGACGTCTAGGCGAGACAGGCAACATGTGGGAGAAAAAATGTTATCGACTCCATTTTACAGAGGCAGAGCTGATGGACAGAGCAGATCAATGCCTTCCCCGCACATACAGCGGAACGCTGCAGCACAGCGGCAGCTGGGCCTTGGTCATTTAAAAGCAACACGTAAGTCTTAACCGCACGCCTGAATTTTCTCCTGCCTCTCTCGGGGTGCCAGAGGTCCTTGGTGTAGTTTCCCCGCTGACGTTCGTGAAGCCATCTCGAAGTCCTGGCTTTGGTGCCGTGCAGTTTAACTTCCCTCCCTGGTTTTACGCCGAGCATCTCGCGCGGAGCTCCCTGAGCAGCTGGGCTTGCAGCTGCGGGGCTTCCACCTCGCTCCCCCTGTCCCGTGCCTGCTGCCGAGCCGGAATTGTTTTACGGTGAGACAACGACAGCCACGGCTGTTTACAGCTAATTTGTTCTGACTACCAAGCCCAAACAGAAACCTTTGGTTCAGGTTTCCCACACTGGAGATGTCCCCTGGTACCTTTTGAAACATGCAGTAATATTCAGTTTCCTTGGAGCTCGCTTTCCGACCTAAAGCACCGTTGTGTAGGTGTCCTTTTGGACAAGATATTTAGCCTGTAACTCCCCTATGTGTGCCCTTGTATTGAAAATCTCAGCCAGTCGCTAGATTAGGGAATACAGACTCGTCTTCCTTCTAATCTTCCTCCTCTGTATGAACTTTTGCGTTAGCCGTATATTTAATAGTTTTTTGGTCTTTTAATTCTAAGAGTACGAGCATACTCCTGGCTATTCTTTATTTGTCTTTTATTCATGCCGCCCTGTTTTAATCAAGAACCTTATTTTACATTCCGAATGTGAGGGAAATCTAATAGTTCTTGAAAATTAAAACATGAAATTGAAATTAAAATCAAATTTCAACCCTTAATTAACCTGATAACCGGAAACAACCAAGTCAACGAAGCCAGCCCGCTGCACGAGGCCTCGTTGCCCAGGCCCTGTGCTCCTGTGCCCATGGTCACTCGGGGTCCCCATGCTCAGCACCGTGAGGTGAAGCATCACCACGCCGCTGCAAATGGTGCTGGTTGTTAGGCTTTGAGCCTTAAAACCTGTTTAGTTCCCTTTGTCTCTCCTCCCGTGATCAGCTTTCCAGGTACTGCCCTGTGAAGGGAGCTAAAAGTACCGAAAGCCTCCAGGACCGGGCCGGGAGGTTTGTGGAGCCGTCAGCACCATCCCGCACTGCAGGGCTCAGTGGTGCTGAGCACAGCTAAATGCTGGGAGCAGAACTTTCCTCTGGAGGTTCGCTGGCAGCTGTGACAAAATAAAACCCCAAGTTCCTCAGCGTAACTTGTGCCGATGTGGGTGTCAGGGAGGGCCCTGCCCCGAAGAAGTTGATCAAGGGCACTTTGTGAGGCCTCTGGGAATGCTGGCAGGCTCCTGCTTTCCTCCTGGATCGGGGCTGGGATTGTTCTAGTTCAGTTTCTCTTGGAATAATCTCATTTTCGGGTGGAGGACCAACAGGCCAGTGGATCAGAGCACTTGGTCAGCCCCTCTCCTGCCCACCAGCACCATGACGGGTGGGCTCAGAACCAGGCCGCGGGGCTGTGACACAGGGCACTGCCGTGTACCTGGCCTGCATCCTAAGGCAGGACGAGACGGCACTCTGTTGGATTATTATTCAGTATCTTGAGCCATTTGAGCGTTTTTCTCGGTGGAAGTAGTTGAAGGAAAGTGGAAAGGGATGGCTCTATTTCAGCGGAAAAACACACAGGCCATTTTCTTGGCATTATCTTTCTGAGGTCGCGAGGGGATGATGGAATAGATCCCATGGGTTGTGTTTGAAGTAATTACGTTCCCAGGCTATTTAAAGAGTGGGGTCTCCTTCTGCTTACAGCCCTGTTTAGAATTAAATAAATAATTTGCTCTAATAGTTAGTCTCCAATCATTGTATGAATTATGTTTGCTGCACATAATGAGAAAATTGCACTGTGCAATTTTAATGTGTATGTTAGCGTATTTATCGTTGGGCTAGGTTTGTGTTTAAAGAGACGAGTAATCAGCTAAAAATGTGTTAAAATGATATTTGATTTATTTTTTTGATGGCTTAGCAACTAAAAGAAGACTCTAACCGCCTCCCTCCCTTGATGAGCAGCGAATAAGAGCTGTAGAGGTTTGAGGGGTTGAGGACGATGCTGGCAGTTTTTGACTGTTGTTTTATCTGCTCAGTTTGACCCTGCGCGTTCACTATGGCTTAGAGCATGGCGATAAGGCTGGGCGAGTGTTAGGGGAACCTTGGCTATTTCTGTTTGTGAGCGTGTGTCACGATCAGGCTCCAAAGCTGGGGCTTCAGGTATTCGTGGTCCTTTGGAAGAGGAAAGAAGATAGAGCAGAGCTTGCTCGGCTGTGCTGTTAACGTGGAAGCGTGCTGCTGTCCTACTCCTCCTGCCTCTGAGCTGTCCAGTAGCCTGGAACGGGAGGAAAATTATTCCTATAGCTGCCAAGAGGGTGGAAGAGAAAAGCAAGGGTCATGTACACTAATGTCATGATCTGGCTCATTGAACATTTCTATTCATGTCTCCTGTAAGAAACCAGGAACACGAACTAAATGCATCCACAAGAGGTTTCGGTGTGCATCCGAAACGGTGACCTTTTGCATCCAGGGCCCGGGTATGAAGAATTGTTTGTTGGTCCAGCTCTATTTGTGTCTTCGGTGCTGCAGAGATGCAGGATGCTGTGAATATAAATCTTCACTAAAAAGAAGTATGAAAAGCAAGAGCAGCAGCACAGCAAACCTAGTAAAAATGACCAGGCTGTGTGCGTACAGGTTTGTCCGATTTGTTAGCACCGGTTGAAACGTGACATGTCTGTTCTGTAGAACACAGACATCTCAAAATTCATGGAACAATTAGAAATTGCAAATATTATTGAAAAATGTTTACGGGCAACAAAAAATATTTTCAAAAAAATCAAACTTTGATTTTTGATTTTGGTGCTTTAGTGACCGATCTTCTTGTTTCACCTGGGATTCCAGGTTAATCCTCCAGGAGAAGCACTTTAGAGGGTAGTCTGCTTGGAACCGGTAATAATAACAACTTGTTTCGTAATTTTAAATTGGTTTTCTAATTAATTGCTTTTGTCAGTGGTATTTTAATTGGATCAGCATTTGATTTTTAGTTTTAACGTGTTTTGTATTTAAAGCGTCCTTTGTAACTGATACCTGATCCTGATAAGGAGAGGAGTTGTGGCTTTGGGTTATGTTTGTTTAAGTGCTGTGGCCAATCGCTAAGGGTAGAAGCAAAGTCCTGGGGTCTTTTACTATTATTATTAAACTTTATTTGTTTCCTACTCTGCCTTCGTTTTCAAAGGCTGACACAGGAGGGGGACTGTGCTTCGACTCACACCTAGAAACAAGTAGCCTCTACCAAACAGTTGCATGGGAAGCAGTTAACTCCCTTTTTTTCTACCTAGCTGAAGTCATTAAAACAAAATGCAGCTCCCCCCCCAGCGATAATACTCAAATAATGCCTTGAATTATTGCTGCTACTTTTTATTTAACGCACAGAATTACACTCAAGTACCAGGAACATCTTATCGCTGGGAGGACAGAAAGCGTGCTTGCTGAAAGATTTGACTCTGTGCCCGGCTTCAAGCCTTTGTAATAAAACGAAACAGGACCTAGCTATGGAGTGAACCTTAATTCAAGCAGACAGAGCTCTCTCAGGGGGGACACGCTTTCGTGGTCGGCGTGTGTTGCTGTAGCCTTCAATGCTTCTGCTGTGGCGGTTGGCGTGCGGTGCCGGGCGGAGGGCGCGAGGCTCCCTCCTGGTGGGTGCGTCTGGCGAGGACTCGCTGCAGCTCACAGCCCTCGTCTTGTCTCCTTCCAAGGAAAAACGCTTTGAGGACAGGACTTCTGGGTGGCTTGTAAGCCTGGCAGGTGCCAGTAGAGCCGGAGAAGGTTCTGGGCTGGTCTGATGCCTGAAATCTTTACCGAAGGCAACTGGCGGCACTTTTGTTTGTTGTGTTTGACATCAATTAACTTGAAAATGCAGGTTTAGAAAGCACGTGTTCTTACCCATTTCTGTAATACAGATATTGGTGAATTGCACTGAGAGGAAGGACAAATTGGCAGTGTTTCAGTTACGGGGGCAGGTTTTGGTCGGAGTCACACCTCTGTAGCCCCGTTAGGGCTCTGCGAGGGTGGCACTGCCTGCAGCATCTCTCGCTGGGTACGGGCTGGATGCCCCAAACAACTGAGCTGTATTTTTCAATTCCAGGTTGAGGTTGCAGGTTGCTTAGGTTGCAGATTTTTCATAAGGTCTGGAAATTCCTGGAAGACAATAAATATGTGATAGCGCACAGCAGTATCTTTAGAGCAATGCCTTACACTGCCGTTACCCTTTTGAAGATGTTCTGCATCTTCCTTTTTTCACAGGAAAAAATTGTAAACTTCCTCAGCTGCGTGAAATCTGATGCGTAAAACTGTGCTTTTATGAATTTTTAAGGCTACTGGTCAGAGATGTAAGTGGTATTTATTCCCCTGCAGAGCAGCCTTGTGTGGTGGAGCCAGGAGATGCTGCCACCATCGGCGGTGCCGGCGTGGCCACGCTGCCGCTGCACAGAGCTGCTAAGCAACATCCAGCAATGCACTCACATCTCGGCACGTGGGCGTTGATCCTGAACCATTTTCACGTGTCCCCACGCAGTTCAATGAGATTTGCCCAGTCCGTCCGTGCGTGGAGTACCAGAACTCAGCCGCTGGCAGAAATGGGCCCTGTCTGGGGGCCACCTGGAGCCGCAGGGAGAGGCGATGGCTATCACGGCCCGTGTGTCCTGAGACCTCAGCTGGGGGCTGTCACACTCCTGAGGGACATTAGTACCCATCCTAAAACCCTGTTGTTGCCATCTCTTTTGGTTTTTGATGTCCTCAGCTCGAGGGTCAAACAAGGGGTGCACAAGCAGAGGAAGCCCAATTACAATTTGGCGACAGGTTCAGTGGTTACCGACATAATCAGCCTGTACTCGGTGATCTTTGGCTGAAAATTACTGAGTAAATGTCAGTCTGTATCATCCTCTGCAGATCTCTGCAAATGCATGAGTGTTGCTGTTTAATATGTTGCTTATTCTCAACTCTATTATAAGTTTCTATTTTTAAGGCTATTGAAATCAAACTAGATTAGCTAAAATTTAGACTACTGAGACAACTAAAAGAACATTTTATTATCAGTTATTACTGTAGCACTGAGCTTTTAAGATTCAATTATTGTTTTACTCTGCTGCTGACAGCTCCTACACCCTTCACCCATTCTGATTTAACTTCTCACCGGCCCCTTTGGCTTCCCGTGTCTGCTGTGCATTGTTTCATAACGCCAAAGGGAAGAGTTTTCCTTCAGCAGCTGGACGGTAGGTGGAAGGAAATCCTTGGGGATCTGTGAAGTTAAAACCACAGAAACGTAAGTGAATTATTAGCACTTCGAGCAAATACTGGGAAGGGCAGACACCGGCACATTAACTATTAACAATTGTTAAGTGATGCAAGTGAAGAGTACAGGTTGAAACGTACTTCTGTGTACATTTTTAACTTGATCTACTGTATTTCCAGATTTTTCTAGCTCTTGGTCAAATCTCACGTACCAGCTGTGAAACCAGAACTCCTGGTGGAGGCATGGCTACGTCTGCAGTAAGCAGAGGATGGTACCCCTAGGTTAGTAGTCAGGAAATAGCTGTTACACAGCCCACACGTGGCCCCTCGAGGGCTCCCTGACATTCCCTGGAGCTCAGTACCACACAGGATAAATGGGTGGCTGTATTCAAAGCAACTGAAAGAGAGGAAATTCACAACACAGCTTGTTCCACGTCCTGCCTGGTTGGTTTGGTAATAGTCAGTGCTGGGTTGTGTCACCAAGTTTTAAACCAGCCGTTCTAGGAACTGTTCTTTTTACATAACCGAGGAACAGCGAGATCGAGGTGCAGCGGTATTCAGACCTGCTTCACCTTGTGCCTTGACTGTGCCAGGATTCGCACTGCGATACAGCAAGAACACGAAAGGGGAGCGCAGCTCTTGGAAACCATCACAGAGCCCTCCAGCAGCTCTCAGTAGCCAGTTCATCACGACGGGGGAATTCCACCCTGGTGCTGAGTGTCACTCCAAGCTCTATTCATCACGGATGTCTCCAAACGCTGTATTTGGAGGTGAGTGGTGTGTAGGCATTTTGCTGCCTTGCTGCTCAGGAGGAATTTTGACCTCCATGCTCAGGGAGACTGTAAGGAAGACTCTACTCGAAAGTGAACGTATCTAGCTCTGGGAAAGCAGCTCCCCTTCTCGTGATAAGAGCATCAGAGGTGACTGGTTGAAATGATGAATGATGCATATTGCAAGCAACCGAAGATTAATTAAGAAGAGCGAGTTAACATTCTGCACTACTTCATAACAGCGGCACTCTCCTTGAAATCTCTACAACATCTGCGGGCTCAAGTTCAGCCAGATGCGAGACATCGATAAACACTGCTTTGAAAAATGTAATTTCTTAACAAACGTTGCACTGAAGGTGGTATTTGTGTCTGCTCGACGTCTGTTGGGTAGCCTAGCAAGGCTATATTGAAACGATGGCCGCACTTTCTGCATGTGTTGCATTAATTAATGCTGAATCCTCCTCCTGAAGTCGCAGTGCCTGGAGGACCCCTTCCTTTGGGCCACCTCCTCCTTTGTGGTTTCAGTCCACGAAGGACCCCAGAAAGGCCTTGTCACAAAGACCGCTTCCTTGCCAATTCCGCAAGTGTTATTTCCATCAGTATCAAGCTAATTAAAACCTTGATGATCAATATTCTAGCCTTTGTATTAGTTTCTCTTATCTATTTTAACACGTGTTCTTGCTCTCTCTCTTCCTTTTGCCCAAGAGGTCTTAATTAAAGATTAACAAATCATCCGGAATTGAACAAAAACACCCGAGCCAAAGTTAAAAATATGAACTTAGAGAAACTCTACTGTGAAGTTGGATTTTTTTTTCCTTTTTTGTTTTTTGAACTCTTACAGAGCTCCTTTTCTCCATTTTCTTTATCTGATCTTCGCGGGACAGCTGGAAGCAGAAGCTCCCCCGTGCTGGGAGAGACCAGTCCCGTGTGTTTCTTCTGCTGCAAACAGTGGCACAGAAAGGGCTGTGGCTGCAGGTATTCCTACCAGGAAAATGCTTCGCTGTTTGTTTATCAGTGAAATGGGCCTCCGAATGTAGGAAGTGGTTTGTTACGATCTAACAAGGCTGTCGAAAATGCAGCAGATGCAGGTGTATCCACAGCACCTGTCAGTCCCACGCATTTCGGGGAGAAAAAAACCAAAACACGGAATTGGACGTGGAAAGAAAGAGAAGATGAGACGATTGTGAAAGGAGAGCCGTAAGTGATTTTTTTGATTTAAAGAAAAATTTGTTGATAATCAGATTGCAGATTGAAAGAGATGCGTGTCATGCCGAGAGACTACTGAATTGTTGGTGGTGTTTATTATTCTGTTTGGAACGTTTGTCTTTCCTGAGGTTTCTTAGCCTCAGTCAGCAATACTTGATTGAGTTAGCTAAAAAAAAACACTCTTCTATCTGTTGGACAGCCTCACGTGAAAGGCCAATGCTTCAGAACTACCCACCAATAAAAGCTAAGTGGGGTTTGAACCAAAATGTGTGTTCTGCTCGTAGTTTGGGTGGTGCCTCGTGCTGCACAGGCACACAGTTTGAGCTGTGATGAAGAAGAAGAGTCTTGAAGACGAAGAAAAGCCTTCCTCAGCTGGGGGCTGGCTCCAAGCCCACTGTTCTCCCCAAGGCTGGGAAGTCCCTGGAGCTTTCCCTGGTAACGTTTCTCTCTTCAGCTATGCAGATACGATGCCAAAAGTGAAACTTCTTCTCCTGCTCCTTTTTTAACCTGTTTTTTTTCTTTTTTTTTTTTTAATGTCTTTGGCTGAAAGCAGTAAATGGATAAATGTGTTGACAAGCAGGAGCACAGCACAGAACGAAAGTGGGAAAGAACAGCTTGAAAGAGGCAATCTTCTCCTACCTGAGAAGCAAATGCACATGGGAGTGAGAGAGGAGCAAGTAATAAAGGTATTTTTGCCTTTAATGCATCCAGCGCCTGGTATGCCAGCAGAAATTAAATGAGAGAGGCTGTTTCTTACCCAGGCAGAGCAAACGCCTGGCAGCATGGGCTCCGTGCACACCCTGCTGCTGGGCCCAGTCGTGGACTCGCTGCTTTCTGTGCATCAAGCCTTTCAGAGTTACCAATAACAAGAGCTGCAAGCCTTGGGTTGCTGCCTTGTTTCTATTTTTTTAAAATATAGATAGCTGTGAAAAATGTACAATAAAATCTGTAGCAATAAGCACGTCCCTTTTAAGTTTTCCAGTGACTTAAGAGGCCTTGGAGGAGGTTGGTATCTCACTGAGACCCAAAGAGAAGAAGCTGCATCGTGGCTTTGCTGCGTGGCATGTGTGTCAATGAGTCAGTCTCAAGCAAACCCCAAACATCTGGGAGAAATACTGACTGGAACAGCGACATTAAAATAAAAATTGGGGTTAGCTGTCACTGCCCACCACGAGTTGTGCCAACGCTCTTCAGCCGCACCTACATGGAACTGGCAAGGTCTAGGTGCTGTCCTGCATCTCCCTGTGAGGTCTCTAAATCCACGTCCCGTATTGCTTGCTGTGGTTACAGCAACTCTGAGCCTGTTCTTACTATTTCTTACTCAGAGTAGACAGATGGTGGGATTTTTTTCTGTTAAATCATGTTTAGGAGAACTCACGCTTGCTTTCTGGCTTGCTAGTCCCTGGGTGATGCTGCTTACGTGGACTCTGAACAGAAGAACATTGAGCTTGAGCCCTTCTCAAACTGGAAAGGAATTTGTAAAGCAGGAAGCTCAGCTCACCAGCGTTCCCTAGACCCAGGGATTCCTCAGGTGGCTGGTTCCCAACAGGCTCCATCAGCCACGGTCCCTCCATGCCTGCTAAAATGCTCTTCAGCATTCTGTGCTGGAAGGTGAGGAAACAGGCTCATACCTTACTTTTTCCTTCTCCATTCCATTTGGTTTCTAAAGAGATGATATTTACTAGGAGAGATTAAAAAAGAGATTAAAGAAATTAATTTTCCTGGGAAGAATTCTCTCCCTCAAGCAAAATATAAACATAAATCACACTGCAAAGAGACTGGAAACGTATACAGAAAAATTAAGATGTATCTGCAGACGAAGTTAGAAAAGATATTTTAAAAAAACACCACCACAACATAATATGATCTGCCATTGACCTAGAATTAGGCCATCCCTTCTGCAAATCCCACGGGGCAAAGTTTGCATTTACAAATCTAGAAGAGGGACGCTCTAATAAGCAATGGCCCATAGACCTACCCGTGGTTTTCACCTGCAGCTCTCTCTCCATAGCATGAACGAGGCACATAGGCGTCGTGGGTCCGCTCCTGCGTTGAGCTGTTGTGAAAAACAAGCAGCTGAAGGTTTCGCCATTCCTAAGAAGAGCTCCGTGGAAGTTTCACCTCGGAGGGCAGGCGGGGTGAAGGCAGTCACCCAGCCTGTCCCACTGAGCTTGTCTCTCCCACGTCCTGTGTTGGAAAAAGCTCCTTATGCCTGCTAAATAGGACGTGTAGGACTTGCCCAAGGAGAACGTCGCATCGGGAGCATTCAAACCCCCGTCTTCTTGGCCGGGCCTTTACCTTTTATTCTGCTAATGGCATCAATAAGAAGCCCCACCAAAAAACCAACCAAACAAACAAAAATCAAAGAATCTAACTTGATACAGAAGCAGCAAAAACTCCTGGTAACATGTTTAAGACTTCTTCCCCCTTGCATGTAAAAGAAGCATCAGCAGTTTGCCCGTGCTGAGGACCAGAACGGAGCGGTGGGACTGAAGAGGCAGGTGAGTTTTCCCTTCCTCACTTGCAGTGCTGATACTGGTGGTTACAGTGAGAATTAGTTATTTAAGGAGATTAGATCTAATATATATACACATATATAAGACTGATTCTCTCTCTCTTTTCTCAAATGTTTAGCAGGATGGCAGGCTTAAGCCCTTAGTAATTTTCAGCGGCTTAAACGTTTTCCCCACTACACAGCAAATGAAGCTCTTGGCTGTGTGCAAGGTCTGACAGCAGCTCTCGAACCCACCCGCATTGATAGCTGATCGGTCCTGACGGTGGCTCCTCTGTTAGCAACCGATACACATCTGACACCGACAGGGAGAGGTTAAACCAGCACGTTTTGTAGAAAGGATATAACAAAAAAATCTTAAACGAAATCAGGAAATAATAAGAAGTATTTATAAGCTCAGACGGGGTTCTGTGAACTGGCGATAAGTATTGCACTGTGCCTGCTAGATTGAGGGCTGGTTTTGTGCTGGCTCTGAAAGAGATAGTATTCATCTTTGTTTGTGCTACAGCTTCCATAGCACCGGCTTAAAAGGTAAGATTACATATAAGCTGTACACAGCCTACAGCTGCAATGACAGCGCGATTTTATCACTGACAAATGCAATATGCAGTCCGCTGCTCGGTAACCCTCCGAAAATCGAGATACATTTTAAATGCAGGTGTAAAGATTTTTTCTTATTATTATTTTTAAGAAGCAGCGAAGAGCCCGGCAAAAGCCGTGTCTCCTCCAGAACTTATCGTTAGCTGGCACAGCTGCAGGCAGGGTTTGTGTTCCTGGGTTCGTGTGGCTCTGGGAGATGGAGAGACGTGGCTTCTAGTCAGTGAAGGCATGGTAGGTAAAATCTCACTTAGAGGAGCACGTATCCTTGGATTACTGTTGTGCCGTCCTTTGGTTACATCAGCACAGGTAACGGTCACTGTCAGGAGTCTGAATGGGGTCGTTGAGTTGGTGCAAGCTGCTGCACATTGAAGCGAGCATGGCTTTTTGGAGTTTATAGGAAGAAAGGGAACAGCTGGGCTGAATCTTCCTGAAAACCCCTGCACTTGCCTTCTGGGGGGGAAATAAATATGTTCCCATCCGCTTCTCTTAAACCAAAAATCTCCTTGCCAGCTTTGAAGTACGAAGAGGGACGGTGTGCTCCTGAGACAGAGACGTTAGCAAGTGCCAAGGGAACTACTCTGAGACAAAACACACAGTTTTCTTTGAAAGCTGAAGTTGGAGACGAGGCAATTTGGATTCTGTCCTTGACTCTGGCCCAAGCGTTCAGTTATTAGAAAAGTTAATGGACACCCAGTGAAATTTCCTCTATTTCAGCTTTGTTATATACGAAATGGGGATAAGAGCACAGGTTATTTGAAGCGACGTTAAATAATAAATTAAAAGACTATTATAGTCAGTCATCGGTATTTGTAGCCCATGTGGAAATCTTTCAGTACGTAGCTGTGGTTTTGCCAGGTAACGATCATGTTGTGAAGCATAAATGAAGAAATAAATAAAGCGGCGTAATAACTTTGTAAGATGCTGCTGATGTTTGTTTCCCATAAATATTTTAAGTAATACAGCTCAGACTGTGGATTTCTGAGAGTATTACCTAGCTCTGCGGCGCTTGATTTGTGTGGGTATTTTTGGGAAACAAACACGATTGTGAATACACCGTGATAGAAAAGCAGAACTACTGTATCAAATAGCTCCAGCAAGGCAACCTTCATGTGCACGGTTCTCTATGTGCACGTACATAATGATCAAAAAAAGATTGTTTTAATGAATTATGACATGGCAGAGGGTGTAATATTTTACATATTGCAGTAAAATATGTTTCTCAACAGCTTTTCCTACCAGAGACGTGTATTGCTTGCTTGAGTGAGAGGTTTTCTTTGCAGAAGGTCAGATGCGGGGTGGATAATCCTTGCTGGAGTGCATCTTGAACTGTCATCCTATCTGGTAGTGCCCATGTCAAGAAAATCCCGTGTAAGTTGGGTATGGCTAAGTACTATTGCAGCAGGTGGATAGAGCTTGATCTGAAGGAGCTCAAGTGATCACTTGCTACCAGTTTTGAGGAGAAACTTTGTGATGTTTTAGTTAAACAAAGGGTAAGGTCTCAATCTCTGCAGCCGATTCCTTGCTCTCATTCCTTTGTGCTCCTCACATCCAGGTTTTCCTCTTTTGGGGGAATCTCATTTGCAAAAATATGCTTTTCACATGAAACATTATTTGTAAGCCTGCTACGAAACTCTCCCTGCATTTGTATTTTTGACAGCGTGCACCAATTCGCTCATAATTCCGTTATGCCCAGTATATCACTGAATTGGGAGAATAATTTTGGCATATGCTAAAACCTCGTGGTTTACACACACAAAATGCTATTCTGGTAACAAAGTAGTGAGTGTGTTTTCTAATGGGATATATATCATTATAAATGGAATGCTGGTTTTACAAAATATTTTAAGAGGAAGGTAAATTGGATCATGAAAAGTGCATAAGGGCCATAAATTATGCAGTAGCCTAAAGAATTATTATAAAGAGATTTGGTTGCGGCCCGAATCCACGAAACTTTTAACTGTGGCCATTAAAATAAACCATAGCAACCGCTCACAGCCACACATGATATATTACATCTCCTGGAATGGTCACCTGAAACTTTAAAATTACTTACGGCGTGAAAATAATGGTCACCCCTAATTCTGGTTGCAGATGGTTTTTAATGAGTGATATTAAATGGGAAATGGTGGTAGTTTAAAGCAGAGTTTTTATGGCTCTCTGTCTCGGCATTCAGAACATTTTTTGCCCAAGAGGTGCCTAGAATTTCTTAGGTGGGAAAGGCTTTAATGTCTGATTCAGCTTGCGAAGGATGCTCCGGGGCGGCACGGGTCCCAGGACATGGGGTGGCATCGTGGGCATGTCTCAGCAGAAGCACCAGTTCTTATCCGTAACGTGGGTAACACTGGTGGTAGGGGCACTTTGGAGCAGATGATCTTGGAGGTCTTCTCCAACCTTAATGATTCTGTGACTCTGTTTTATGATGAGCTTGTTTAATTTTTATTCTTGTGAAAGGTGAAAACGCAGATTATAGTTAATGATTAACTCTACCACGGAAAATCTGGAGGAGAAACTGCATTTATTTAACTTGTGAGCTGTTGGAGTTTTGAATCACGGCTTTTTTTAAGACCTTGAAAGCCCCTTGCTGCTTCGGATCAATGTAATGGTTGGCTCCACGTTAGTGCTTCAGCACCAGGCTGCAACTGGGAGTAACTTCTGCAGATAGTGCAGAGAGGAAGTGCTGAAAAAGGAGAGAAAGGGATAAAACAAAATATCTTTGAAAGAGATGAAATTAGATCCTGATTAGCCATTACCCAGGTCATTAATTTCTGGGCTATTTTAGGGAAGGAGGATCGCGTGGAGGAGTTATGCTTCTCCCTGCAGTCTGGATCCCTTGGCTGTTCCCAGATTCTCCTGTCCCTGTTCCTCAGGTCGTGAGCGGCTGTCACCGTCCCTCTGGCGTAGCTCAGGCCCCACGAGTGTCTGTGTGTGAGAAGCTGAACCCTTAACTCCTGATAAGTTGCCATTAGTCACTAAAAATGACCACTTCTGCGACTACACTATGACTTCTTGGCGACGTAAAGCAATGCTCTTTCTTGATTGTAATCACAGCAGTAGGTAACGTTGTTTTTAAAGACGTCTGTAATTTCGGGAAAGCTGAAGTAGTGCTGCTGTATTATAAATGAAATGAATCACAACCGGGCAGGTGCTGCGAGCAGAGACCCAGCGGCCAGCCGGGCTCATCAGGGGCTTGTTCCCCCCGCGGCCCAGGGGGTCGAGGATTTGGGATCCCGCAAAGACACCAGGGCTGGCCGAGGACTGAGCTCCTCAGGGGGCAGTCAGGGACTTCAGGACGGGGCTGCAGCCCCCATCTCCACGCTGACTGATTCCCACGTGCCAACAAGATGTGATGGGTGCCACTGTAGGCACTGCAGGGGACTGTAAATGTTATCTCTGGAAGCAGCTTCCCACCAGTGTACCGGCATTTAACCGCAGGACAGGGCCATTTTAGATAACACAGCCTAAAAGCTCTGTCATCTCAACGATGGAAACACATCTCTTAAATATATATATATATATTTATTTTTTCCTAGGTGCACGTACATAGTAAAACACCATTAATTTCAACAAAATTGTTTATACTGCTGCAAAATCTGGCTTTGTAGGTGGCCACTTCCCTTATCCATCTTCCTTTGAGCCCCATCCCGTAGAAACCTGTGGGGAGAAGGATGAAAAATTAAAGCTACTGCCCACCTACAGCTCTTCTTGGTGCATTAGTGTCACCTTATAGAAAACCATTTCTGCATGTTATACACCCGATGACAGCCCGCACAAACTTTCCTTTGAACGCATTTTGTTGTTTGTGCTCTGTGACAGTGTCGCCAGCTCCAGGGATTTTATCCTTACCTTCGTGACAGATGCTTTTTAAAATTTTTTTAATTTCTTCTGACAACATTGCTATGTGGCTTCTGTTGGTTCAGCCTAGTTTGATGTGAGTTTGATAATAATTACAGTAGTAGTTAACAGTATTTTTGTCGGATGGCTATAATTTGTCTGTAATTAGAGCTGGAATGATAGAAATGCATCCCATTTTTTAAAGTAAAACTCGAGCCTTCGTGGTACTGGGGAAAAGAGATTGAAAACGTTATTTTCAAAAGATTAAAAGCTGGAGGGCTAAAATTAAGCCTTCAATTATACCGAAGCTTAATCTTGTGATACTAAATCCCTTTTTGGTGTTTTGGGGATCTGACCTGTGAGCTTTGTGTCTGGGGCTGACAGTATCAATTACACCACCGCCGCGCATTAAGCTGGTGGCCTTTGGGCATTGACCTTTCCGTCTCTAATGTTAAAGTAATTTATGCAGGTGGAGTTTGGGAAGAGTATATTTGTTTGCTTCCTCATTTTTCACAACTTGGCACTCACATAAATCATGTCTGATTTCTGGCTGTTTTGCTTTGTGTCGGGCTTCAGCTGGTGGCGGGCCCTGGGTTTCCCAGCCCTTCTCCGCCAGGCAGCGCGCTGTACCTCTGCAGCCCGGATTGATTTCATTCTTGGTCACAAAATGAAGTTCCTTAAAAGGTGGGAAGACGCTGGTGAGTTGCTTCATCGAGGTTACAGTGAGGTTTTGCAGAATTTGGCTGTTTTGCCTTCATCGTTTGTGCCCAGCTGCCTCGGCTCCGGTGTTGCAGTTGTGGAAGGGGTGAAGGGAGAGGTCCTGCACCGGCTGTGGTGGTGATGAGCCCTCGGCTTTGCAGTTCTGTAAGGTGTTTTGAAGCTGTGGAAGCAGCTGGGTAACCGTAAATGGCACTAATGGAAAGCAACAAAAGAGATGAAGGCTTTGGGGGATTCCTTTTTGTGTATTGTGTGAAAATGTCTGAGCAAAATAAGGACAAAGTCTGTCTTTCGTTGTGCCTGTCACCCTGAACCCCTACCGTCTGGAAACAGTTCCTGGAAGTTCCCAGACATGGCCCTTAGGTGCAACTCCTCGCATCAAACAGTGAGCCCTCTTGTTTTTCAGAATGCATATTTGATATTTATTCCATTTGAGTTGGAAAACATGTTTCCTTCGTGGGTAATTTGTTTTAGCCAATCCGCATGACTAGAAAATGAGTTCAAATGCCTCAGAGGAGCCAGTTCTTCCTGATGTATATATCAGATGTCACATATTTCTTCTTTACTTTCTGGACTTCTACCTTCCAGTCTTACAACAGGCAATGCCATAAGTAGAAAAACATTTATAAACGTGCCATTAAGCAGAGAAAAAGCCTCCAGCTAGTTTTAGTGGTGATTTAATTAATTATGAGCAGCAGAAATGCTATGTGCATTTATCCATTCTTCTTACATAGCAATTATGTGCATTACATGTCTTTATCCCTGCTTTCTGCATACGGACAGACAAATATCTGTGTAATTTAGCATTAATTATGTATGTATAGACTTTAGTACATTCATAAATATATATCAGCTGATTAGTGCTGTAAATTGAATGCAGACTCTCTTTGCTCCTTTTCCACGAGAACTGCCCTTTTGCTCATGTGTCCCTCCTAGCAGCAGTGTCAGTGTTTTAAGCCGCTCAGCTTCCCACTCCCCAGAACCCAGCACCATCCCCGTCAGGTTTTGGCAGCCCTCCCTTTATCCCTGTCTCTGCCTTGCCACGCGCTCTCAGCAGAACTATTTTTTTGAAGCCCCATCAGTCCTGGAGGTGCGATCGGGCCCAGTATGACCAGGCTGTACATTCATCTATTTTTTGGTTATTTTGTTCTCCAGGTTGTGGATATATCTTTGTTTAGAAGCCTGGGGGACAGAAATGTGACTGTATGTTTAAATGGTAACTGAGTTAGCTCTAGCTCAGTACACGTCCAACCAGAGAGCCCACCTAGCTCCTGAGTCCCTACCCTAATGCCAAACCCAACCCCAATCCAGAAATTCCTGTAAATATCAGATCTAGCCATGAAATCCCTAATTCTTCTAACACAACCAGTGCAGAGACAGAGACCAGCCCCTGAGCAGTCCAGGACCAAAGAAATGCATCCCACTTTTGTTAACCCATCTACAACAGGTAATTCCAGGAATTACCCATAGTAGTTGCTCTGTCAAACACTGGTGGCAGAAGAGCATCTGAGGAGGGCTGGGGATGGGGCGTATGACATGAGCCACTCCTGACACTTGTCAAATCGAATTTTTTCCACTGGTCGTCCTGCATCCGGGGAGTGGGTCACATATCTGGAAGGAAAAAAGTGTCTGGGCTCTGAGCTCTGAGGGAGGGAGCTCAGCCCTAACATCAAGATCGCTTTGCCTTAAGATGTCATGTAAGGAAAAGGCCTGAGGTAAAAAAACAGAGCCCAGCACATTTGGGGGAAAAGAGAGTTGGATTAAGGAAGTTGAAACCTGTCTCCATCCCCACAGCAAAGGGGAGGGAGAAATTTGAGAGGCAAGGGGAGGACAAAAGGGCACCTTCCCAAGGGCTTGGCTGCTCTGGACTTAGCACCAGGGCATTAACAAGAGTTTTACAACCCAAGGAGCAAAAATTCATGCTGTGATAGGAGAGCTGAAAAGAAAGAAGAGAAATAGAAGGAAATTAAAGCTACCATGTGAGAAGGAGGCCTCTTTCCTCGTTGTGCTTGAGCACCTTCCAGCTCCGAGGCTGTGGTGACACAGATGGTGCTAACTGGGAGCTCTGGACAGGTTGCTGGAAAGGATCGGGGCAGGGCTCTGCCCCTGTCCCTCCCTTTCTAGAATTCTCTATGTCTTTTAGACTTTTTCCCATTCGTAATCATTTCTAAACTCTTAAGGACTGCTCTGAAAAGAAAATCTTTGAGGAGAGGCTAATTGAAAGTTCCCGGAGGGAATGCTTTCAGGTGGTAACGACTCAATGGTTGGCCAACACCGCCACGAGGCCCCCGTTCTTTGTCAGAGCTGGTTAGCTACAAGGCTTCCCCCACCGTGGGCTGTCAGGCCCAATTTGTCTTAGAGCGTGAGGGAGAATCAATGAACTGATTAACAGTCGTTGAGTTGGCCATTTCTGGGATTAGCACAGGTATGATCTCCACGGGTTTGTCTGTGTTATTAAATGTAAAGGAGTGTTATCAGGCCAGCTGAAAATTGGAGTAGCTCCTGTATTTTCAAAGGCTTGATTTGTCTCACGGGAGGTTTTGGCCCGCCGTGCAGCAGAGGAGACATCGGAGTAGAAGGCTTTCAAATAACATAAATCAATTGCCCTTCCTTCCTGCATCCCTTTCCCTTTTCTGCTTTAATATTATTGATGAAGTGACCAAAATGGTGTCTGGGCGTATCTGAAAAAATCAATGAAAAAGTAAATCTTAGGGAAAAAAAAAATCAATTGTCCTGCGGTGTGAATTTAAATGTGACCCATTTTGCTGTACGGTGTACGTACTACACCAACAAGTACCTGGCGGCCGAGGTGTAGTTTGCTTTACCCCTTTCAATCAGGTGCTTGTAGGAGGTAATTCCTTAAGAGAGGAAGAGCTGTTAATTTCGGTTTTATCAGCAAAAAAATCCGAGCTCCCTACGTCACAACTCTTCTGCACTTTTGAGCCCTCTGCAGACTTCAAAGAGTCACGAGGAGTTATGCAAAATGCAAAGGGGATGTTTCAGATGAAGCAGGACAAAATTAAAAAGATGTGAGATCTGCTGTGACCGTTGCTCTGACAGAACTGCATCAGGGAGGTCTCCGAGCCCACGTGGCAGTGTGTATTTTCCACATTTATTATTGATGATACGGATGTGCACAGAAGCACTCGAGTAAAGCCTTGCTTAGACAGCGCTGTTCGCAGAGCTCATTCTTCATGTGAGCATCTTTAATGAACAAATAGCACTTTTACCAAATCTTGCTGTTGTTGAGGAACCAGAGGGTGTGTGGCAGGTCCCAGCTGATGGTAGGGGAAAGGCCGAGGCTGCCTGGGAGGGCAGCTGTGTCCCGTGCATTTACACATGGTTTCTTTTTGTCTGAAACAGGCCTCGTGCGTGCAGAGAGGAGCTGTTTGAGGCTTGTGGCTTCATGATAAGGGGTATATATTGGATTCTGCAGGGACATATCACAAAAACTTCTGACCTTGGCCATGCACAAGTGTAAGAGATAACCCAGTTGTTATTGGTGTGGTGTTGTGTTTTCTTTTTGCCTGCTTTGCCTTCCCAAACAGCAAAGCAAAGCACAGAAACAGCTCAGCCAGGGTTGCCAGTGCCAGGAGAAGAGTCAGGTCTTCCGAGCACAAGGGCAGCGTTCAGTTTAACCCTCCTACCTTCTCTAAGGATCTGACAGCATAATTTAGCTGTACTGTAATTTACTATGCTGTGTTACGTGTCCTACATTACAGTGAGGCTGACCAAGTTTGTAATTTTAGAGTATATGATCAACATGCTGCTCATTTTTCCATTATCAGGGAAGTCTGTAATTTATCTCCCTCACTCACGTCTCGTACCGGAGCATTTCATTTCCATGACTGTGAATTATCAGCATCCAATCCTTGAAGCTATGATTGGAGATAATAGCCTAAAGTTTCCCAGGTGAATAATTACTTCGGTTGTCCAGCCTGTGGTATCTTTGAGAGCTTTTTTCCCCTGCAGAGGCAAGCATTCCGCCTTTTCTGAAGACCGTGACCTTCTACGGTGACTAAAACCTATTTTGGTTGAGCTCTTATTTGTGTGAAGTCTGTCATTACGTGTTCTTCTCAGGTTAGTTCTCCCACTCAGCCTCCAAAATGTTAATAAATGTTTGGCAGAAAAACGAATGGTGCTTGTGCTATTAACCTTTTTTTTTTTTCCTTCTTTTTTCTCTTTTTTTCCCTCCGGGTTGTTGCCTGTAAGAGATATTTTGATGTGACAGTGCAAAACCGCTCCAATTACCCTGGAGCAAAAGTTCCAGAGGAGGTTCTTGGGATCTGAGGTTTTTCGGTTGTGTTTATTTAAAAATCCTGTCCTTGTTGCCTGGCAATTGCTGTTTAACGCAGTCAGAACAAAATTATCAAGTCGATATTTTGGAGGCAGAAAGGCAATTAGCTTCTCCATTTGCACTCAAGAGGAGTCAGGTGCTGTTAATGAAGTCCCGTGTTTATCTTTGGATCTCTCCTCTAGCATGGAAACATGGAATTTGGTGCAAATATTTGTCCCAGTTCTACTGCGCATACTGTGCAAGAAATATCTGAGGCTGTCTCTATGTGAATTCAGCCTCTCTGGGGCTTTTGATACAGCAAGATCCCCTAAATACGTGGTTGGTCTTAATATTCTTGTCACAGGTCTGATTTATCCCAGATGATGCTTGCAGGACTCTCGGTGGACACTCATGTTTAAGCACAATGAGCTTTGCTCTTGAGGCAGCTGCTGGTTATCCCAGGTGTTCTTGGTCTGCCTTCTGCAAAAACGTCATTTTTTAGTAGAAACCTTTGGGAATTTTCTCCAGGCCGGGCTAATTTCTAGCAAACAGATGGTGTCGAGGGATTTTCTTATCTTCTTTGCCTGTTGGAGTTTCAAAAGAACAAGTTGGGAGGTTTAAGGATCCTATAAGTACTCGGCGAGAGGTTAATGAAGAGCACGCTGAGATGCTGAACACAAGGAAAATGGATGTTGTTATGCGCTTTGCATGTGGTTACGGTGTTTTCAGAGACATCACTCCTTATGCAGGCAAGTAGTGGGCTGTTGGTCACTAGTGGGCACAGCCGTAGGTAGCTGTTGGCTTTGTGTGCGGCAGTTAAAAAATTGCGCAGTTTTAATACATCAGCAAACCTGATCAACTGTTCCGAGCCATCCGCGAGGTTTCCCTCCTGTCAGAGCAGATAGCAGCAAGCACGGCGTTTCTCCGCAAGGGCAATTTGCATGGTCCGTCATCTGTGGCAATGAGAAGGTTTGAAATGCTCCGTTGTAAACGATGGGAAAGCTCAGACACTGCTGCAGCGGGGCTGTCAGTGCCAGTGCAGGGTGTAGTCAGCCTCCTTTGTTTCGCTTATCTTCCTCGGTACATCTGTGCCGAAGACATTTCTTCTGACTGCGCGTCTTGTTCCGCGACCCATCAGATTCACCAGCGCTGATGACTTCCATGAATGTCAGGACTACGTCGGCTGACACGACCGGACAGACGTGTCACTGCAATTGGTCAAACCCGCTCAGAAACTTAGGCAGTTTTCTGAAAACGGATGTTACTTATTCGAGAAGTAAAATATTATTCAGGTTTGTGTTAAGAAAGTGGAAACGTGAAAACCATTTACCTCAATCTTGCAGAGATTTTGACTGAGAAATACCATTAGATTTAAGAAAAATGGTTGACTACAAGGATTCACTCCCATATAATTCATCAGAAGATAATAATTTTATTGTTTCTTATTTCTTTTAGGTACTTCAGCTCTTAACCGATCTTCTGTAACTGTAACGTAAAGTTCATTACTTGTGAGAGGCACATATTTCCAGGATATTTAAAACTTTAAAAAACACATATGCTCTGTCAGAGCTAAGTGTTTTTATTGCTGCTTCAAGCAACATTAGCTGTTCTATGGATCACACACATGCCAGACTAAGTTTATCAGCCTCTGCCCAGCGTCAGAGGCAGTTCTGGGTCTGCCTGGGCTTTGGCCAGGTGAGCTGCTTGCTGCAGTCTGAATAGCTGTGAAACAGGAGAGGACAGAGGCTGGGCGAGTGGGAAGATCCAACCACTCTTGGCCCATCTTGGCAGCAGAGCCCAGAAAGATGATTTAATGGACATGAAAATATCCACGGACCTCCAGGGTCAGTCTCGTTCTTGGCTCACAGCGTGCCGAGGAGCGATGGCCACGCTTTGGGAAGCACAGAGCTCTGCCCCAGGAGTGCCGTGGTTTTGGTGGAAGGGTGCCACTGGGTCCTAAATACTGCTAATGGTATGGTTGCAGCGTTTTCTATCAGGGTATGGACACAAGGGGCTGGGTATGGACACAAGGGGCTGGGCAGAGCCCATAAACTTCTCTTGATGCTCATCAAGCAGTCACTGCTTGTAACGGCGTTTTATTACTGACCTATGGACGCAAATTTTTAAAAGCAAACCGGGGTCTTGAGCCTGTGCCCTGATGAGAGTTGCTAGGATATAGCCTCCGTAATTCTCAAGGGTCATTGTTTTAGAGGCGTGAGGTCTGCACAGATCTGGCACGTAAATGCCTGTAGAGGTCTGCCCTAGCATCGGCTTTGAAAACGCTGAGCTGCTGGAGTGAATTACGCTGACACGCCGAAAAACAACCCAGCCCTCCTTCTCATCCCCACCCACGTAATGAAGAGAGCCATTAATTTTAATCCGCCACATCGTGAACTGTGGTCCCCTGGGAGCTGCTGCGTGCTCATCTCTGTGGGAGCAGAAAGCCACAGGGCAGGGGGGGAGAGAGCAAGCACCGGGAGCTGCTTCAGCCCTGCAGTAAAACCAACCCCGAATCCACGGCAGAACATCATCCTGGGGAATGTTTAGCGTATAGAGACCCCATGGGCTGTAAAAGAACATGGGAGCTGTCCTACTGCATCCTGAAGCAGCCCATTGCTTGGGTACTTTGGTTCTGGATTTTTTATTTTATTTTATTTTTGTGCCCTGGCAGTTTCCCTCTTTCCCAAACGGGCATGCCATCGTTATTGTAACGTGTTACAAAAACATAGGGACGACCACCCCAAAAGCTGTAGACTTGTTAATCAATATTTGGAGACATGCGTGTCGTGTTAGAACTACAAGCTCAGCCACAAAAATGTATTAAAAAAGACATTTTTCTGCAAGAGTTAAGCCAGCAATGCATGATCATAATGAAATGAATAAGTATTGTAATTGGATATTGCATCACGTTGTATGGCTTTAATTTAAGACAACAAGCAGCAATTCAATAACACAGAGCCTGCTATTGCTTCTGAAACACTTTCATGCCTGAAGGATAAGTGAATATCTTAAAATAATTGTGGATTATTTCTCTTGCAGTACCTACAAGAAAACCAGGAGCAGTCTGGGTTTTCAAGAGCCCAGTACGTGGTCAGGGAAGGATCAGGCACGTGGTGTGATGCAGGAGGGACAGACCAAGGCAAAATCCCTGGCTGGGACAGTCACCCAGCAGGGCAAGTCACCCAAATCCAGGCAGCGTGCAGGCTTTGAAGATCAGGTGGTGGTTTGGGCTTTTTGTTTGGTTGGTTTTGCTTTTATTTTTTTCCAATTTGCTTTGGAAACATAAACCGTTGTGGGCAGCACTTTGCACTGCTATTATTTTCTTGGCAAACCTGAATACTTGTGCTGGTATTCAGCTTGGCACTGGTATTTAATCCGCTTCGGGTTCAGGTTTTCTATGGCAGCTTGCCCTTGCACCATATTCATCACTTGTGTGAGAAAATGGATGGATAGTGGGAAATTATTACTATTTTTTTTCCTCCAAGAGATGAATGTCCGAGCTTGTGGTGCAGCCATTATGGCCCTGCAAAAGTACAGCCACTACTGGCACGTTCCCTTCTTCTTGTACGAAAGGATGCAGAATATTTGCGTTAGGTAAGGAAAGGATGAGGTGAAAATTAAACTTATTTTTTAATATGTGCGTAAGACAGAGTGAGGAAGAAAAGGAAGAGAGTGTTTGTATTTAAGGGAGTCTATATGAGGGAAGGGTGATGAAAAAGGAGTCCAAAGTCCGGAAAGGTACAGCTTAGCCAGCAGGTCAGCACAACCTTCTCCAACTTCTGCCTCATTGCCACCTGTGAGATGTGCTCACATCGCTGCCAGGGCCCATTTCTGCTGCACGGCATCGCTGCCCTCGACAGATGTCCATCACACGTCCATCATCACCAGACAGCGCCGTGTGAGCTCTCCTCAGCCGCCCGAAATGAGGACAACAGGCTGGGACACTGTAAGTGATGCGTTGGATGGATGAGGCTTGATATAAATAAATTAGCCCCTGTATTGCTTCAGTTAATGATGCCGTTGATGATGACAAGCCAAGGTAAACTGGGAAGGCTCACCTTTCCTGCTCAGGAGCTCACATCAGGCTTTTTAGGTCTATGAACTGGAAAATTAATAGGAGGTTTTACAACCTCTTGTTGTGCTTGGATGTGGAGGGCTGTGATATGCTCCTCACAAGTACATAATTTTAAAATTGTACTTTAAAAGTGTTGATTTCTTCCAAAGAACTTATGTCATATTAATGACTTCTGCCACACACTTTATGTGAACAAAGTCATCTGTACAGAAGGGTATGATATTTTATAACGTCACGTTTAGGCAAATACTCCCCCAAACATCTTTGGAACAGTGTGAAAACTGTTGTTAACATACGAGCACTCATAAACTACATTTGGGGTTGTTTTTTGGTACCCTGATGGGCTACTGCAGCATTTTGTTTCTCTCTCAGTCTCAATATACCGTAATCTTAATTGAGAATAGTAAATTATCGTGGTAATTTGAGATATTCTCAGGTAGAGATTTACAAATAGCAGGAGGGGATCAAGACTGATTGTTGCTCACTGCTGGGAAAGAGGCCTGGGAAGATGATGCTATCAGGAAGACTGAAGAAAAACAAATTACACGTTGCATGTGAATGACAAATGTGCCAGGAAAAAAATGTAGAAAGGCATCTGCTTTTTCCAAGGAAAGAGGAGGGCAGCACAGGCACAAAGGAGAGCAGAAAATAACCTGTACAAGCTTGTCCTCATCCTCCTCTGATAACCTGTGCTTTTTCTAATGTGTCATCTTGCAGCATGATTTTATCTCTTCCCCCAGTGATTATTTCGGTGACTATCATGCCTAAAGCCAACGGTATTCTTCTGTCTTAAGTGAAAAAGTACTGTGCAGCTTGGCCGCAGATGTTTCTGATGTGTGCTTCACTCTGGATTTCTAACGTTATTAATTTTTGTGCCCTGCAAAAATATCCACGGGTTTTGAGCATGTTATGAAAAAGAAGGGACCGGCAGCTGATTGTTAACGACACGTAGTTCGTTAGTCCCCTGTCTACCCAGCTGGCTCATGTCTCCGCCTGTCCCCGAGATTCCTGGTTTTATTTCTTCTGCTAGACCAGAAGGGCATTCAACTTTTCAGAATTTTCTATTGACTTCTGAATAACGTTTGGGTTTATTTCTCATTCCTACAGTTGTATGCATCCTGTCCTCTTTTCAGGAATCTTTTTTCTTTCACCTCTCTTCAGCCCTCCCCTGTGTCATCAGTGTTTGGTGTCTGCCTTCCTGTCGTACCCACAAAATAAGGAGACTGCCTTGTTATTTGCAAAACCCTGGGTTATTGGTTTCCATCTTCAAATGATTTTCTAATGAACAAATGCAATGTCACCAGAAAAGCTTTGCTTGGCTGTGGTCACTATTGTAAGCCCGTCAGGGTCTCCGTAAGGATTTGCTACTCTCTCTATCTCCTGCGATAATCCACATTTAGCCTTTATCTTCTGGAAGTGTTTTTGTTGAGACTATCACAGACTTTTTCAAAGTCAATAAAGTTAATGATGATGGGCGCACAATTCTCTGAAACCGTCTTGTTTTTCCTTTAGCTGCTGCGTGTCTCTGATTTCCTCTGCGATAAAATGATCCTCGTACCACGTTGTGGCTGATGCTGACGGTAAGCCTGCGCCGCAGCGACTGTTACAATCTGTCAGATCACCATAATTTGGCAGTTTGGCAATTAAAGCCTTTTTCCAGTTGCTTGTTTCTTTCCTGCCTCTCTGGGTTCCCTTTTGCTTGTTTAACAGCCACGCAGTTGTTTTCTTGCATCCTACCTTTAAGCGCTATTTTGGCAGCTCCCAAAGATTTCCTCTCCACCCTGCGCCTTTCTGGAGCAGCTTCCTCCATGGCCAGCGGTGCTGAGAGCAAGGCTGGGGGGTGTTGTGTGCATGCTCTTGTCTGCACGTGTTGTCCTGGGTTTTGGTCTTTGAAGACTTCCCTGAAAATAACATGTGGCTCATTCTTTATCCACAGTGTTGCCGTACACCATAGGTAGTTTTCCCCTATTCGTAACGGCGTTTTAGTCTCGCTTTTTGGATATCATCTTCTGCCTATTCACGTCCTTTTTTCTTGCATTCACTCTGTTTTCTTTACCTTTGCACTTGTAGCTCACAGGATGTGTCTGATCTTCTCCAGGACCACAGAGGAGGGGCAGCAGGTTCTGCACAACCCGGCGCAGGGGAGGCCAGGCCCAACAGGATGCCCACCACCGCAGCATCTCCCCAGACAGAAACGATTTTGTGTGTTACACTTCGCTAACGTTTGCTTCAGCCCTGGAATCTAAGCGGGGATGAGCTACAGCTGTTCTGTGGGTAAGTTTTTCCCATCCCACATAATGTCCTGGTGCTGGGACGCTGCTCAGCACTTTGGTTTCTCGTCCCTCTGCTCCAGCGCAGCAGGAGGCAGTTGTGGATTCTGTCCTCTGGGTGGCTATGCTGCAGCGTTGTTTCTTTTCCCATTAACTTGAGGTTTAGGCAGGTTGTTATAGTCTTTTCTTCCAGGGTCAATGGTATAGATTCCTTTTGTGAGTGAGTTTTTATCGATGTAAACCAACACTTGTACGTAGTACCCACATTTGGCTATTCACTGACTATAACAGAGTCCAGCACCTTATTGCATTTTGTGAGCTCAGCACCTGACTGATATTCAGATGGTCAAAAAACACCAAGAAAAAATCAAATTGGAATTTCCTTCCTGCTTTAAGCTTGTACTTATAGTTCCTTGATAGTTCTGGGTGTCTGTGAATGCAAAAGGATACTCAGACATTTTGATGCTTATTAGCACACGCTGGTCTACTAATTTCATGCAAATTCTTAAACCTGTGTGTTTTTTTTTCCTGTCACATTTTGATTTTGCATTAGCAAGATGCCTTAGCTCCAGAGAATTCCAGAGTTTATGAGAAACTTGAACAAGTTTCAAAGCTGTAAATACACACACAGAAACAAAAACACATAAGCATCATTTTTTTCTCTGCTAAAGCACACCCTCAGAGTGGGTTTCAGTAGCTTTATAGAAATGCTGGTAGAAATTGTTAAAGCAAGTGAAAACATCATTATTCCGCTGAAAAATATGAAACATGCTGGTATCTAGGCAGACAGCTCTTTTGTTTAAAGTCCACCAACCAGCCAAAAAACACAGAAGAGAGGTCCTTGGAATATTTGAAGTCTTGCCTTGTGACGGTCGATCTGCAAGCAGGGAGGGAAGTTGTTTGTTTGTTTGTCTTTCAGCGCAAGGGCTTGCTGCTGAAAGCGATGAGGCCTTAAATGTGACCGAGGATGCAATTTTGTCCAAAGTAGGTCAAGGGAAGAAAACCTTTATTGTCTGCCTACATCCTGTCTCATTTCGGGAATAGGAGAGACCAATGAGAACACCAGCTTGTGGCCCAACAAACACAATTATTGTGCACTGTGTCTTCATTTGGATGCCACGCTCAGTTAATAACCAGATCTCTGCCATGCTTCTTTATTGCTTAGGCTGAAGGAGAAAGTAATTAAACTTAATAGGTATTGCCCTTGCTTTAAGGCCGCTATACATTTAAAGTTCCCAGCAAAAGTAATTAATACTAATAGAAGTCATGAGTCCCAAACAAAGGCATTTGTAAGCCAAGTAATCCACAACATCTAAATTTTTAAATAAATTATTTATATTCTCGTACATCCATAAGAACATAAACTTCCTGTTTCATGGGCTTCTTTCTCCCATATTCAAACATGCAGTAAACTTCTTTTTTCAGTCTGTGAAGGCCCCTTCTCCCGTAGGATTTCAAGAATTTCAAGATGTTTTTTTCAAGCAAAGCTATAAACTCAGACGTGGTTTTCCGTCTGAAAGTTAACACCTCTAATTTGAAGGCAAGCAGGATTTTTAAACACGTATTTCTGAGTTGTTATTTCCAAAGTCACTGGACAAGCACTAAAGGCTGGACAAGCCCTGGGCACAGCCAACTGACCACAGGACTCTCTGATGTTCACAGCCAGGAGAGATTTATGCTCGTATTAGAAATATGTTGATGTCAACATCTGAACACGGCATCGATACCCAGTCAGCAGTGGCACGAGCACAGCTAGTTGAACTCCTTGAGAAAGCTGTCAGTGCCGTGCTCAGATGTAGCTGTAAGAACTCTGAATCATGATAGACAAGGTTTTGCTTAGAATTAGTGTCATGTTTTCCCATCGTAAATCATTTTCTACTTACCTGCCAGTCAAGCTTGGCGTGGTTGGCTGCTGCATGGGAACAGATCAATTTCTGCATAGAACTGAGAGAGAAATTACGTCTAATTGTTTTCTGGGGGAGCCATTAGATCATCTGCTTGAAACCTAAGCCCATGCAACCTTGGTGTATTTCCATGAATAACCTGTTTCAATACTTCAGTGACCCAATTATTTTAGTTCTCAAAAAACCGAACGAGTACCTTCAGCTCTCCCCAGCTTCCCAGGGACAAAAAGCCAAGTACCCGCATACATTCTCTCTGCTGTCAGGATCGCTGTGAAATACCAGTCGGCCAGGTGCAGCACTCCCTCCTCAGGCAGGCAGGCTAGTGCCAGGAAGCTGTGCTTCTTTTGGAGCTGAGTTCGTCCAGCTCCCATCCACTAATTGTCGCTATATGTCCTTAATGTCACGTTTTCCCAGATATCAGACATCCCCAACTGCGAGTGTGCTTGCTATTAATGTGTGTTTATCCTTAGGCCAACTCGGTGAGCTCATCTCAGCGAACCCTGCACATAACTAAGGTGGGTTTTATTTGTCACTCACTGCGTTTCTTGTAATTTCTTCCCAGTATTTCCACGTTTGTCCTGAAATGTGGATCCAGAGACCGGGCACAATATTTCGCAGTGGTTTTGCCCATGCTGCCCTAGGAGGCAATACTGCCAGCAGCTGAATGCTTCCCATCTGTTGGGCTGCTCAGGGAACTGGGTGAGGATTGTCGAGCCCCCACTGGAGAAAATGTAGTGACAAATGCCCCTGATGTTATTGCGGGTAATATGTTCTCTCTGTACGGATATTGACAAAAAGGCCATTAAAAATTACTAAGCATCAAGAAGGTTACTGAAGGAAAGCAAAGATCTATTGATTTCTTTCTTTACAAATATTCTATTTATCCTATTTAGCAATTGCAGTTTTGCGGTGGTGTCTCTTGTGAGGGCAGTTATCAAACCGGTGGAATTACATGGCCAGGAAAATCCTACGGAGATCTGCAGGAGAGGGAGGGAGCTGAGGGGCTCCGTCGTCCCTCTTTGATGTCCGAGTGCCTGATTCAGGCACTGTGGCCGTGAGAGCCCCTGCTGCTTGGCGTGCAACGAAGTGTCCTCATTTCCCCGTGTGTGCGCGTGTACGGAACCCCGCTGCATAAGAAACAAAGAACAAGACTTTCAAGATACATCCTGCAGAGTAGGACAAGATAGCATCTTTGTTTTCTGCTTTTGATCCGATATTGCCACAGTGGAGTCTGTTCTCCTTTTCCTCTTTTCTCCCATGGTTTAACACCGAAGCTCAGTTTAGGATCTTTGCAGTGTGCTTTGTGTGCTCGCTTTCTTCCTGTCATTTCGAAGCAGCTGGTGATCTTCTATACCGCTAGTTTTGTCTTTTTAACGCCGGAATGGGCATGATGAAGATTTAATATGACTTCTTGTTTCTCTTCTTTTTTCCCCTTTTTTTATTTTTTGAGCAAATGGATGGAATCAAACCAATATCTCCAATGTCACAATTCACTGAAATATGTAAAGAAAGATCCTGAGGCAGCTCTAAGCACAGTCCTGCCGAAAGCTCTCTAGATCTGTTCCCAGAGATTATGGAACCCAATAGGATGGTGACAGTGAGTGTACACAGAAGCATTTCCTTCCCGCTCCTCTCATTTCGCATTCTTCCAGAGCAGTGGAGATTGAAAGGATCTTGGTCTCGTGGTTTCCAGGCTGCTGGCATATCTGTAAGAGTAAAACCAATGGAAATTTTTGAGCATGATCTTGCTTTGCAAAAGGTCTCAAGGGAAAGCAAACGGACCAGGAACATCGCTCCCCTGGGGGTCACTGGCTCTGCTCCACAGCCACCCCTGCCCGCTCCAGCCCCAGGGCTGGCTCCGTGGCAAGCTGCTGTGCACGTCTCTCCTACAGTTTGTGTTCTCCTTAGATGACCGATGTCAGTCCAATTCATTCCCAATATAGTATAATCCTTTCATTTTTAAAGACTTGTCTCTTTATCAAGTTGTTAATTAGCTTTAATCATGCAGACCTTTGTTCCGTCTCTGTTCCTGCTGACAGATCACTTCAGGGCCTCTCCGCTTCCATCCTTGTCTGGGGTCTCCGTCTCTCTGCTCTGCCTCCTCTGCTTTTCCTCAGAGCCCCAAAAACTTGACCCTGCTTTTAATGTCTCTGCTGGCATTTTGCTTAATGATCCTATTACACATTCTTGAAGCCCTTTTCACTCAAGATACTCAGGGCTTTATCGGCATCAATTAATTTCCAAACACCTCTGTTTTATCATGCGGATTTTACACATGGGTAAACCAGGGCATGGAAAAGTCAGCCAGTTCGCTCAGCATCACAGACAGAAGGAGCACAGTTTAAGAAGTGCCGTGATCTTCGGTGCTGCCACGCGTTGACGGTGTCTGCAGACTTCATTTGTAGTTCTAAGTGGCAGAAATCAAACCGCAGCAGATTTAATATCCACGCGCTCATCTGTTTCCCATGTGTTGATAGGAAAGAAGCATCTCTGCCGGTCAGTGCATTTACAAAATGCATAGCTGAAGTTAGCATGCTATTAATCCGAGTGCTTCAAAGATGAGCTAAGGAGTGCAGGATAATATTTAATCTCCTTAGATAAATATCGGTGTCCCAAGCATGCAGTGCCGTGAACATTTAAACATCAGGAAAACCACTCAGCGTATCAGTCTGGTCTCTTCTGCTTCATCTTGTTCAAAGGAACTTGAACGCATTTATCATGACTGAGTTGAAATTTGCCACTTCAGTACCAGATCCTTTAATGGCTTTTTCATGTGACCAGCGCTGCAGGGGTCTTGTTCTGATGTTCAACAAGAAAGACACATAAATGTAAATGCCTTGCTCCTGACTCTTACTTATTCTTTTAAATTGAATTCATGAGTTTTCTTGTCAATACAAATTAGATAAATAGCTGGAAGAACTTGTTAGCTTCTTTCTGGTGTTGTTGTTTGTTTGTTTTTAGTTCTCTAGACTTGATTATGCATTTGTTGACAAAGGGAAGGGAAAGGAAAAAAAATCCATCACAATTATGCGCATTTTGCTGCAGGGCTTGGAAGGGCAATCCAGAATTCAGATGATAAACTAGTTAAGCAGATGGATTAAGAAATGGCGAGGAAACCGAGTCCCTGCTTTCAAACTGTCAGGCAACTGCTTGGGCGTTTGCTCTAAGTATGTCATCGAATTAAACACTAAAGGATTCCTCTCTCCTAAAATGCCCAGCTAACACCCTGAGACGACCAGGAGGCATTTTCCTTTGGCTTCAGCCTACGCTTGGCCAGAATTGGTGGAGTAGGGTGGGTAGGTGACCGCATGAGGCTTGAGCAGAAGTCAGGCCCGTTCCCCTCTGTGTCTCCCTGCTTGAAGGCGGTGACGTGTGGGGGTGATGCAGCCGGTGGGGAGCACTAGGAAGGCACACGATGAAGCAACGCCTACAGAAAGGGGTGAGCAAGGAGCAGGCAGCTGGTTTGGGAAGCTGGGTGCTGCAGAGAAGCAAGGAACAACAGTTCATTCTTCTCAGTTTGAAGTGAACAAACAAACAAATAAATAACTGTGGCTAGCCAGCTTTATTCTTACACTTACTGATTACTTACTTGCAAACAGTCAGCACTTGCCTATTAAAAAGTAATACGCGGCAAACCTCGGCCCAGTGTGGCACTGGGATAATGAGCTCGTTCGCCAGAGGCTTCATGGTGTGGTCAGGGAAAACATTCCCCAGATAGGGCTCTTATGCAGGGGGAGAAGGAAGTTTACAACAATTAATTTGTCTCTCTGGTTGTTGCCCCTCCCGACCACTTACAGTGCACGACACCCCCCTGCCAGCTGCTGCTTTTCCTCCTGAGCTTTCCCCAGCTCCTTACGCGGAGCTCTCCCCTCGGTTCAAACTTGTTCTCAAGGCCTGAGGAGGAGGGTGGCGGTGTCTGAGGCAAACCCAGGGCTTGGAATCGCTCAATGGAAACGACATGTGCTCATCCATGCATATTTGATACATCAGCTCTAAAAATAAAAGGGCTGTTTTATCTAAGAACAACGCGTTTTCCAGCGTAAGTCAGAAATGAATCGGATGACTGCTATTTTGAGCTGTCGTGCTCCTTTGACTGCAGGCTAATTTTCCTAAGCAATACCTACTGGAAAAAAAAAAAGAAAAAAAAGAAAAAGAAAAAGGAAAAACTAATTGTCAGCTTGTTGCATTCTTGCAGCGATGTGTTAGGGTGTTGGGGGCAGCCTGAAGGGAACAACGGGTGTTGCAAGTCCCATAAAATCAGCTTGAAGGACACAGCAGAGCTTTGGAAAATAAAGATAAGGGAACTTGCTTTCCTGTTTTTCAGGAGCAAAGCGGTGGCCCCCCCTATGAGAGGAGGCTTTCTTCACCAGGCTGCTCTGAGCTTTTGTGTCTCGGAGCTGCAGGGCATGGCAGGGGGCTCCTCTGCCGCCCCCCGGCAGCGCTGGGCAGAAGCCTTGGAGCCTGCACCGCTGCAGAGCTACGGGACGCGCGGTGATTAAAAGGATTTATCTCCCCTTCCCAGGATCCTGCCTACCCTGGCAGAAAAACATTCCCGCTGAAATGATCTAAACGAAATGGGAAGGGAAGGGAAAGCTTTATGCGCTCTGCGTTGCTCCTCAGAGGCAGGCACTGCCATTTTTCTGGGTGAGAGTGAGCCTCGCTGGTCTGAACATCAGAAGCTCGGGTTGAAGCTCTGCATTGAAATGGTTTCATAAAGCAACCTGAATTAGGGGCCGGATCCAGCCTTTTCATCGTGCAGGACACTCTGTTTTTTTCTCTCTCTGCATGCATGCGTGCCCTTGTATTTTTCTTGTAATTGTTGGGACAGGCTTTCTCTCGTACTATTTTCCCTCAGCTCGTAGATACCTTGTAATCTATCTCAGCCCACATAAAGGCCCTCTTTCATGCTTGCTCTCCCCATAATGATGCCTTCTGTTATGCAGGAGCTACTTTCTATCTGCTGTTGCATTCTTCCCTTTGTGGAAGAATTGATATTGTTCATTTGGCTGTCGCACGGCGCTATTAGGGAATGCGAAGGAAGGGCTTCCTTTCTGAGGCTCCTGCCTTCTAAATAACGGAGCCACAGATGCGAGATCTTCCCTGCAGCAAGAGAAAAGGAGGAGAGCACAGAAGGAGCATCCTCTTCCTCCCTGCCCTGTGTGTTAGTGTTTCTACCGGTCCCGAGTTCCCTTCGCCTACGTGAATGCAAAGGTTTGTGCCTTTGTGTGCACAATGAATGCAGATATTTCTGGTAACACGGGCTTTTTATTGTGATTATTATTAATTAATTTATTTTTTAACCATTTGGCACGTTACTCCTCTCTTTGAAATCTTAGTTAAGCCTCTGTTCTTGATTATTCCACCATCATTTTGTATAGAAAAAGAAAAGAAAGAAATAGTTTATGGGGCTAGCTGGAACTGCAGAGCTGAGGGAGAACAATCCTGGAGTGGCCGCTGTGCGGTGGAGAAGGTTGCAAGACAGGGCTGTAAATTATGTCATGTGTGCTTCATCAATTATATAGATAAAACTGTGAAGGAGAGTGGTTTGTCAGAAAAGATAAGAAAAGAGGGACGGAACCTAGATATATGTCCTGCGCTGATGATCTGGTCGTTTTTAGAAGTGAGAGGAGTCACTTGTAGAAGCCACTTAATAAATTTAATGACTATTGGAAGGGACAGGATAAAAAAGGGCTGAGATAAAATGTTAAGTGTGCTTGCAACTGCAAAATCAGTGCCACTTTGCTAAGTTTGCTAATGACTGTAGGTGTGGCCTGGACACAAAGAAAAGGTCGGGGTTACCTTCTGTGTGAAGGGGGAAGGGGCCCCATCTTGGGACCAGGCGAGGGCTGGGACATCACCCGGAACCTCTCACGCTCGTCCCCGTCTGGTTTCTCAGGTGGCTGGGCTGCAGATGTGGCAAGGTCAAGCACGCCCCTGGGGTTATAGGTGCTTCCAGACCTGACCGGGCACAAGAAGAACGTTTCACTGGGCACTTGTAATATTTCCTCTCTGTTCCACGTGGAAGGAGGAAGGAACAGGGGAAGAGCAATTTGAGCATCCGAGAAAATAGACATAAAGCTGCTTGGGTATTGAAAGAAGCGTGAGCTGGAGCTAGCGGCATTTCTTCTATTCCCTTACCCAGGTGTTCACTTTGTGCCTGCTTTGCAGTGGGGGGGTGGCAAAGCCCCCCTTCCTTCCTCAAAGGCAGCGGCAAACAAATCCCCCTCCGGCTGTGGCCCTGCTGGCATTTTTCTAGAGCAGCGAATGAAATGAATTCCTATATGTCAATGACAGAAAGTCCTCTGAGCTGTATTAAAGACACACCATGGGCAGGTGACAATGACAAGGACAGTTTTTCTTCACTGTGTTGCCGTACGGCTTTCAGTAAAGGAAAGGTCCTCTGGGGAGACGATAAACGAAAGCTAGCCTAAAAAATGAAATGGGGACTGGGAGGTGAAGAAGGGGAAGAGTGAAAAGTACAATCGTCTCTTTTTGTTTTAGTAGGTTGCCCGTCAGGTCATCTGTAGTCTTATTTCTGTGTGCAGTAAGTTGTAAAACTCCAAACCCATGGGTGGGATGGACGGGTTGTTCCACCAAGGCCCTACGTAGGTCCTTAGCACTAAAATAAAACACCTCCCCCTTCAAAACCAGTCCTAATAACAGGTGATATCAGTGCACACCAGTCTGTGGTTTTAACTACCAAAACATGGCAATATCCTAATATAAAATAGTTTACAAAGGCTGGAAAGTTGGAGTTAGCCACCATACTGCTACCATGAACCTCCCCTCTGTGCTGGCTGGAGGATGCCAGTGTCACCCAGGGCTGAATTAATTACATCCCCATCGTCTCTTGACGACTGATGACTTTGAGAGCTCACGATGCTGAAAGCTGAACTCCTCCTGGGTGGGCCACTGCACTGAGGAGTGCTCTCGCCAGCTCACGGGAGAGTTCAAGGGACGGGTTTTCATTAACAGAAAATACGTTAGACAAAATTCACCTCTGCTCTACATCGCCATGACTGCTGAAATTATATCAGGTTACATCCTCGGTCAATTTTGTCCCTTATTTGATTTTGTAATTTGTCTCAAGACAGTATTTTTTTTTAAAAAATTAAACCATTTCCTTTGTCCGTACCTATTTCTGGCAGGAGGCGCTCGCACAACAAAGTTTACCTTTCATTTGTTCCCGTGTAATAACCCATTAGGACTGCTGAGAAATGCCGCGTTTCTTATGCAGTGTCAACACCTACTTCCATTTACTCTTCCTCTTCAGAAAACTCAGCGTGAATCCCAGATGCTGCAGTGTGCCGGTGTCCTTGACCCAGTGGAGTGCTATGAGAAAGTAATTAAAGGAAACAAATTGATGAGGATTTAGGGCTGGGAAAAAAAAAAAAAAAAAAGCACAGCTTTTTCTTTTCTTTTCCCTCACTGCAGTGGTGAGACTCAGTGGGCGAAGTGAGGTTGAAAGGTTTCCAGCTGGGTCACAGGCTCTGCGTTGGTACTTCCCGAAGGCCAGAGGTCTGAGTAATTTCAGGAATGCTTAATTTTAATTTTCAAATCTACTTTTTATAGTTTGCATCATGTATTGATGTCCAATTACAAAAAACAGACAGCGAAACAGACCTCAAGAGATTTCTGTTACTGAGTAATTTTCTCTCCTGGGGAGGAGATGGCAAGGTTAAACAGGAGAATCTCATCTGACAGTATTATCTAGGATCTTTACTGACAGAATCTACCAGCAAGTTGTTTCCGTCTCTAAATCTTATCTTCAGATAAAAATCAACGGCATTTTGAGTGGAATATATCAAATTCACGAGATGCATTTCAGATACTTGAATAATTCAGGTACTGATTTTCACTAGAGCTCCTATTTCCCTGATACAGTAACACAGATGTTGTGCTGTTAGCTTTAAATGATTTATTTCCACGTGTTACTAACACAGTGATTCTGCAAGACTCTTCTGGTCTCTCTTAGTTAAATCTAGGGAACCCTAACAAGTTTCTACAGTACCAGCTACAAATAAATCCAGCACAAACACAGGCTTTTGCTGTTTCTTTGGAAAATGCTCTTGCTGAAGGGTTTCTTAGCCAGTAAGATGATTGGTGCAGATGACTTCCAAAAGCTGCAAAACTCATGGTTTCTGCTAGAAATATATATATATATATATTTGATATTTTGAGCTTTATATTCCTTTATTTTATTTTAGGTTAAATAAACGAATAAAGCAGAGGCTCAGCATCAGCCAGTCCTGAACTTTGAAACTGCTGCGTGTGCATTTACTCGGTGAGATCTGGAAGTCTTCCAGAACCCAGCTCCCCTTACAAAGTTTACTCAAACCAGCTAGAAAAGTTTTAACAAGTTGTCCCTTTTTTACATGCCTAATTGGAGCCATGTTTTTCAGGTTCTTACTCACAACCGGGTCCCTCCGATTGCTCCTGCTGCGGCTTGGAGGACCTGGAGCTGCTGCTGCGCTGAAGGCCACCAGGTGCTGTGGGGTGGAACCGGGTGAGGCTGCTCATCCTCCTCCATAAAGGGGGGATGGCAAAGAGGGGCCTCTTGCTGGAACTGAAATCCACTGCAGAATTTGCAGTCTATGAAGGTTGGGTGTGATTTTGTCCCAGGCCGGAGCAGTTTGTTAGAGAGCTGTGGCAAGCCGAGCTGGGATGTTGGAGACGCGGAGCAGGGGAGGGATTTCTGGTGGCAGAAGAGTTCAGGTGAGTCCTGGGGTGTTACATAAAGTGAGCAGCCGTGCTAATCCAGTGAATCCTGAGAAGTGCTGTTTGTGCACCTTACTTTCAGATGTGTCAGGCTGACTTTTGCTTTTCTAAGGAAGAGGCCTGTGCAGCCTGCTCCAAAGGCACTCCGTCAGTCGGAGGCAATTCAGAGCAGGCCCCGGGAGTCTGCTCCGCTCGGCCTCTGCAATGTCATCCCCACCCCATTTGGGACTTGTTCTAAATTGTCAGAAATACTATATTTATAATGTATAATTTATGTTTTTAATATGATTTAAAAGCTGAAATATTACTTCTACTGAAGTCTGGGGTTGAAAAGTCCCTTGGGCACTTAAGCGGTTAACATTTGAACAAAATGTGCGTGGTGAAGAGGTTCCGAATGCGTCAGCTCAATTCCCTGGTCACTGGATTTCTCCTGGTTCAACCAAAGTAGCACAGATTGTGTTTTTTAGAATTTTCTCCAGTTCATTTTTTCATTAGTTTGTCTTGGATTTGAGCCCGTAGAAGTCCCCGCAGAATATAAAGTTGGATCGCACAGCTCTTTACATTGAATTTCTGTTCCTGTTTGTAGGGCAGGTAAAAGGGAGCTGTTAATCACATACCTTGACACATCAATAAATGTAAAATTTAATATGCACATATTTCTGTGCAATTGCATCGAACATTGTGTGTGCTTACAGACCCTCATAAAATCGGTGGAAGGAGGAGTTGTTTGATGCCACTGGGATGTATCAAGGCAAAACCACTTTGGAGTGAAACCCCAGCCTGACCACAGATGTAGCACCACACACTTACTTCACTGGAAGACCAGTGGGCATTATCCTGAACTGCAGACTTCGTTCTACATTCCCCAGACTCCTATATAAGTGGGTGAGTGGTTATCTTTCATTTCAGAGGGATCAGCTATTTTCCACCACCTATGGCCAGGAGCAGGGGCCTGGCTGAGGGGGCTCTGGTGCCAGAGGACACAGCTTCTGGGTCCCTCCTGTGCATGCGTGGTGTTGGCTGGGAGGAGCAGGACTCGTCCTTCAGTACTTTTAAAGACACGTACAGCTTGTCTAAAGCACTGTCACACAGTTACTTACCTCCATCTGGCTCTGTATTTATAAGTCCTCATCTGAATGGTCCAGGATAGCGAAGGATGTCTGTTTTAGAGAAAAGGCATTTGAAAGCTAGCTGGGATTTTCACTGCCTCTAATATTCTTACTTTCCTACCTAAACCCCCTAAGAGTGAAATGTTAAGTACAGGGATAGCTGGATCTCCACAGTGGGACCCCTTGTGTGAGTTTTGTGGCATTTTGGCATTAGCTCAGTGTGCTGCCCTAGAGAGCTCAGGTACTGCCTGATGGGCCTGTCACAGTCAGGTCGTCGTGAATTTTACAGGATGTTCCTGTGGCCAGGAACAGACCTGATAAAAATAGGAAGAACAGTTGTAATCAAGGTCTCAAGGATGAACAGATAACCGCAGATCTAGGTATTAAAATTCCTTCTCTTAACGGTCTTCTATGCAGGGTTTAGGATGTGTCCTTATATTAAATATCTTTGCATTCGAATCTCAAGACAGGCTAAATTGACTTTTTTTATACACACTTCAAAGATATTTGGGAATACCCAGGGAAGGCTGAAGTCCATGCGGTGGCCGCAGTGTACATAGAGTCCTACAAAACAAATGCAGTGACTGGAGCCTATGAAAGGATGGTTTGATAGAAAAGGCCTTGAATTAGGATTTGTAGATTAAATCTTTACCTCATTGCAGTCAGTCTGTTCCCTATTTGCTAAAATAGGATGGATGTTTCCATTTGTCAGGGGTGGTATTAAGAGAACAAAATCCAATAACAGTGAGTGTCTCCGATGCTGGCGATACAAACCGTTCAGCTATTTGTGCAGGGGGCTGCAGATTGTTGACTTTCTGCAGCCAGTAAAATGGAAAAGTTGTCACCTCTTGTTGTTTGTTTTCCTTTCCTTTAAATTCACCGTATGCAAAGAAGAAGAATATTAGAATGATTCCCTTAGAAGGAAAATAAAGATACTGCTTGTCCTTCTCTCTCTGCTTTAATTTTTTTTTCACTTTCCTTTTGCTGGTGGTTTACTTTGTGTGCACATCCACGTTTTAGTAAGCATTTGTGCAAGGCAATCAATAATGTGACAGGAAGGAGAAAAGTAGAAATTATTGAATGCTGAAGCTTTTAAGAATTGTATTGACTTAGGAGGGCTCTCTGCTGCTATCATGGTCATCTTCACCTCCGTTCGGAGTGTTTCACAGATGCATCCAGGTGGATATTGAGTGACTATCTCAAGTCTTACACATTTGCATAAATCCAAGCTGTTAAATTTTTAGAATTTTAAGACACACTCACACCCATTCTTCGGAATTTTTTTCAACTCTCTTGTTGGGAACAGCTCCAAAACAAGTAAATATTTACTGATGTCTCTGAATCAAAAAGACAAATAACCCAGAACTGAATATCTTAAGTCAGACTTACAATTTTTGATCCATACCTGTGATTTAGGAACGAGCCAGGGAGAGCTGATGCCGAATATTTTCACTTCTGATGCTGTCAATATTGGCAGACGAAGACAGTATTTTCTCCTGGGCAATAACACTTGTCGTGGGTGGGAGTTCAGATCCATCCTCTCTGCCTCTGCTAGGCTGAGTTGTTTGAAAAGTTCCTAAATGCTGAGACAAGCTTTGCTCGCTGGGAACTTAGTACGACCATGAGTTAGAAGCTAGAAGTATTAAATTCTTAATTTAATACCCTAACAGCTGACAACATACTGGGAACTCTGTGAGGTCAGGACAACCACAGCCCTGTGAATGTCCGTAGGAAGAACAGAGTAACTGGACTGTGTGATAACAGCATCTCTTCTGCAAAAAGTCCATCCCATCTATCAGGTGTGTGATACCAGTGGGCGACCCCGCTGCAGGAGCAGCTCGGTGGTTCCCCACCTCCTTCCCTAGGCACCACTGAACCACTTAAAATGGTTCAGCTCCAGAACGCAGGCGAAACAAATGGTCATCTGCTCAGACTAATGAAACCTCGGTGCTCCTCATAACCTTTTAGAATAGTTTAATTGTCTCTTGTATCTAGAGGACACTACTGCATTGTTTAACATTTATATTTTTTCCTCCAAGAGGCTCTTAATTTATTTTTCAGAGAATCTCCTAGTCCTTAAGTAACTCTTCCTGTATGTTCAACTTTGCTACCTTATTTTCCATATGCTTCTGAAATTTGCGCTGTTTGTTACGGTTCCCTAATCAAACTTTAAAGCATCTGTGTATTTAATGAGTAACGCTGGCAGTCTTAACTATTCAGTATGGCTCGATGATGAAAACATTTAATTTTCTCGGAGAGAGATATGCAAGTCAAAGCTTCGCTTAAGAGCGGTGCAATTAAATTCAAGTGGTCTATAGTTTTCCCAGACAACAAGAAATTGTTTTTAGTTTTTGAATGTACATCTTCAGTGGTGAAAGTTGAGGCAACCAAAAACTAATCACAGCCTAGGAAATAGCTTTAAAATTCATGATCAGCCTTGTATACAAAGCTTCTTGCTATAGCAGATAATTCAGGCTTTTCTGTTTGTCCTTTATTTCTTGAGCGTTTGTGATGATTTATGACACGATCATTTGGGAGAGCATGCCCAGTTTGTTCCCAGATGCCTACAGCCTGGGCTGGTCATGAACAGGACTTCTGTATGGAGCCTCAATGTTCTCGTTTTGATGCTTTGATATCTTTTTTTAATTATGATCAGAAGAAGAAAAAGATGGATCTGTCACTCTGAAGGTTCAACCTAATTTGGAAGCAGGAATAATAGCATCTTGAATGCAGGGGTCCATTAGTGCTCGCTTGCAATAGCAAGGCAGATATCGGAGCAGGTTTTTGCAGCCTGCTGGCCCAGGGCTTTGCAGTCCATTAAATCTGCCTCAGAGCAGCACAGACCTGCTCAGGCTTTCCAAGGAGGATTTTGTTGTTGTTTAAGGGGCTGAGTAAATCAGTTGAATACCTCTGTGGCAAGAAGAGACTTACCTCAGGGAAAAAAATACTGTTAGAGACTTCTGGATTCGGCCTCCACTGGATTGATCTTGGAGAAAAATTAGAGGCCTTGTACAGAAGCCTCAGTCTGATCAGTCACTGTCTGGTCCCTCTGGATGCTGAGGGTTCCCATTTGCAGTAATGGCTTCGCAGTGTGAAAACCCACCAGAATAAAGATGAAACTCCTGATCTCATGCAGCGTGACCACCAGAGTAATCTAACAGTTATTTCTGCTTTAGCTAATAAATGGGGTTGTTATTGCTCTGTGACCTAATGAGGGAAGCCTCGTTACTTGTTGCATTACAACTACTCAGACAAAATCCATGGTGTTTTATTAAAAATATGGAGCCTTCTGTATTGAAGAATAAGCTGTTCTGGAGGGTCTGAATCCACCCCGACCCACTGTGCTCCTCAAACATCTAAGCGTTGAGATTGATGCCACTGAAAGTCAAGTCTTTGGCTCTGAGTTCTCGCTAGCAGCATGTTTTGGGGCTGTGATTTGTTTTGGGGCTGTGCTAACCTGACGCTGAGAGAAGAGTAATTAGCACTTGGTGGTAAAGAAGCGGGCAGGAGTGACAGAGGAGATCTGGCCGGCGCAGCCCTGAACCCCACTCGTTATCAAGAGTGATGACACTGCTCCTTCCACAACTGATGTGGCTCCGCGCCGCTGCCAACATGACTCAGTTCCAGGTTTGAAGGACCGTCCTAACTGCAGAAGATGGAAGATTGCTGCAAAATGTCAATGGGTTTTAAATCAAGGAAGTTGCATTTGCAAGGAAATCTGTTTTAATGACTAGCATCCAGTAACATATGGTCGTGGATTTGTCAATAAGAAGCGTGTGAGTTCCTTTGGGGAATATTCGGAGATGCTACTAATTGTTGATGAGAAGCAGTAGGACTTTTGATTAAAGTGATTAAAGTAATCTTCTGATGGAGTAATTGTCCATTTGATAGGAGTCCTTCGGACTCTGTCCCACTGCTGCCATTACAGTAAGCACAACCGTGTGCTGTGCTGATGGGGGTTGATGCTTTGTGGATCACAGTGCTTGAAATAAGACCTCCCGTACTGTAGCGAAGCTGTAATTTTTCTCCCCCTTTTTTGTCTATTTTTTTCTCCTGCTTCTCTTGGAGAGTTTTGTTTCTATTACAATTACAAAACAATTCTGAGACCTTGAAATAATTTTACTCAGTGAATTTTTGTTTTCTGGCCAGCCTTAATCAAAACCCTAAATAAAGTTGTGCATCTGTTGTTTTCTTTGGGGCTGATTCCTAGTCTCTAAGGCAACTTTCTGCCACTGTGAAGAGTCCTCGAAGTGCCGGGGGTTTCAGATGTTCTTTACACTTCCAGGAATACCAGATCATTTGAAAGGCTTTAGTGGTTTTATTATGTTCTCCTGCTGTTGAATTATTTGCCCTTGATTTGCAAGCATTTACTGCAGAGCCTCACAAAAAACATGAAAAGTTCAGATTTCCTTTGGAGACTTTGCTTGCTAGGAATACTTGAAGTTTCGTGCTACAGGATAGCTCTGGATTTGCTCTAAGTGCACTCCTCACCTGCAGTTATTCAAATGTGTCAGCTACTTACACCTGATTTTCCCAGGTTACAAAGTGGGAGGGCAGCTCCGGTTCCCCCTTGCAGGTGGAAGAGGTGGGACTGCCATTGAGCACAGCTGAATCTGGAAGATACATCTGAGAAGTTTCTTGTCAGAAAATGCAGCAGGAGGGGGGAGCTCAGCTCCCTGGTCCCTTCCAGCCATGGAGTGACAACTTCAAGAGTGAACTTAATCCGTGTTTAATCCTATCTTCCCCGGCTAAACATTTCTTTTGATGTTTAAAGAGGAAAATATGTCATTTTGTCTAATTCTTTTCATCAGGGGAACATATCATCTGGAGATGAAGCCTTTTCTGTGTCAGGACGTCTCCGTCACCTATTATTGTAGCATTTCACATCGTTTTCTGTGGCCAGCTTCTTGCTCTTTTCCTCGTGTCGGTGCCAGACTGCCCGCAGCACCACTTCCGTGGTGAAACTGGCACTTGGAAAACTCTGAATAATTATATTTCCAAAATATTGATGTTAGCTTAAGGAAACTTAAGGAAATTAACAGTTTGTAATGTCATGAGTGCCAGTTGTATTTCCCTGCCTAAAAGAGGCAACTCACCTCCTGAAAATCATTTCTATTTCCATTAAGCTTTTAGGGAATTAGGATCTGGGCACTATCTGTAGCCACGAACAGTGATGGTACGTACTTGAAGTTGACAATATTCATGTTTTTTTCTTGAAAAGACAATTCAACTGTCTTTGTTTTACCCTTTCCATTGTGTATTTTCTGTTGTTGCCTTTTCTTTTAAACCTCTTTCCATACTACTTTGGCATAACATGGGAAAAGTATAGGATGGAAAGGGTGATAGTGGACACACCACCAAAACTCTGGTTTGCTATAGGTTATGGGCTGCACGGGCCAACAGCTGTGGGCTATTCGTGGTGCTCCCAGGCAAGCCACAAAATGGTCCTAAGGTTGTTCACCAGTAGCTTGTTCTTCTGACAGATTTATATTATTTTTCCTTCCCTTTGCTGCTGTGGTTGTGCAAATTATACTGAAAGAGGAGTAATGTTGCTCTCAGGTCATGAGAGGTTAGGTTTTCTCCTAAAAGCTGAAAGAAAAGAACTTCCAAGCAGAAAGTAGTTTTATTATAGGCCTAGAATTAAAAGGAAACAGAAACCAGGATAAAGTGCTCCTTTACTTACAGCCAAGGCTCTTTGTTTCTTAAAAAACAAAGCACTGTAATGTGATGTTTAAGAATTTGGGTGGACTTTGGGTGGATGCAAAATCTGCTCTCCCCCCATAAGTGGCCTACATTCGTATTGAATTTTTTCTCCTACAATGCCACAAGTGGATATGAACCCCATATCCACCACAATTAGCTGAACCATTTGTTCGTGGCATTAATATGCTTTGACCTTAACCTGCAGCCTGGGTTTTGTTATTTAGAGGCATGTCAGTACGGTGACATTTAGATTTGACTTGCTTTGGTCGCTTTTTCTCTTTATTGATCAAACCTGCTGTACGGTGGATAGGTTAGTCTCCTAAGCTGTGTATTGTGTTATTACCAGTGATGAGAGCATCCGTTGGTGCTGCTACTGATATATATCTCTAGCCCATTAAAATGCAAATTTTAAGGTGTGTAGCAGATAGAAATCTCTGCACCTTAAAGCACTGAAAAGCTGGCTAATTATGACTCCAACTATTTTTCAGATAAGTGAACGGTAAGTCATTATAAAATTCGTAATGTGAATCCTTTTATTTCTCTTGTCCCGTGACTGTTGGGCTGCACGTAATCTCATGAGTGTGGTTCGCGTTTCCAGAGTTAGTGCCCAAGAGTTTATTCATTACTTTAAATGTGAAAGCCAACAAAGGTGAGAAAACCAGCTCATAGTGCCTATTTCTCCTCTCAAGCTACGTGAATATATGCAGCCAAGTGATAGCTTACATCAGCAAGACCAAAGTTCAAGACTTCCCCTGTTGCAATCAGATTCCTCTTTTGTTTCCAATTCTTGGGTAGTCCTGTTTCTGCCATCCTTGCTCTCAAGGATCAGCAAGATCTTCAAGACTTAGGCCATTAAACGTGACTCCAGAACAGACCAGGGTTCCTTTCCAGCAGAGAGCTGCCCCCTGAGGACAGATGCTGTCGGATGCTGCCTGTGATCCCTCCACACACCAGCACCCCACGCTTTCCCATGCTGCAAAACTCCCCTACAGATTCCTGCCCTGAGCACTTAACTGGGCTGAACTATCACGTCAGTGTCGGTGAATATACCAGCAAAAGAACATGTTTTTAGTAGAATTCAGTCACAAATTGCAAGGATCAGTTGGGCAGTGTCATTTATGTATGGCTGAGTCTCAAGTCGGTTTCTGTACATGTGAAGGCTCAGTGGGCAAAGCACGCTGTAGGTTTTGTTCCATCTGAATTTACTTTTCTGCTGAAGTGTCTGTTGATCTGGTTGGTCTGGCGTTTTTAGTCATTCCTTTCCAAATGTGGATAGCCCCATCATATTGCAATCTACAGCAAGAATGCAGTTACTGTGATTAAATAAAGACAGAAAAAAAGATCCAATCTTCTGCCTTGCAACTTATGATTTTCTCAGTTAATATAACACATGATAATTTTTTTCTCTTCCCAGGATTCAGTTTTTTGGCCAAGAAATTAACTATGTATGTGTTGAGCCAGAAATAAGCCCTAGGCGATATGGCAGAGTCACTTTGTAATAAAGCAGGTCTCAATATTTGTTCCAAACTGGAGCAGAAACTTGTCTTTGAGTTAAAGTTTAGCTAACTTTCCCCATGACAGTTTTTCCTTTGCCTCTATTTGAAGAGTCCACCCCCAGCTGGCTTTTGAGACAAAACCAAGATCTTTGAAAGACCGGCAGCCACATTAAAGGGAGAACAGAAACTAGTTCCACTCCAGCAAGTTAAATGGGAAAGTCTAGGTCAGGGGCTTTAATTGCAAAACCGGCACCGTGTGGCTGGCCAGGTCTACCTGTGGTACTTGAAGGCAGAGCCAGAGCCTGGGAAGAGCTACAGAAAAGCTCACCAGATGTCCTCTGAATAGGGTGCAAGCAAGGAGAGATTTATAAGTGAAAATAACTTCTTGTACCAGCTTCCACTGAACGGGTGATGCGGAACGAAGTGGTCCCGAACCCCTCTTTGCATGGGGGACTGGCTGCCATCTGTCAGCGGCAGGGGTTTGGGATCCTCTGCCCCCAGATTATTGTCTCCGCCAGGAGGATTTGGTGGGAGATGGAAGCAGCAGATGACAGCTCCTCAGCCACAAAATGTTCGTGCTCATCTCGTAAAAGTAAATTCAGTTCCACGAATCAGTCCACTGCCCACCCCAGTGCCTCGGTTAACGGAGGAAATACATTTAAATTCTCTATCAAACAATGGAAATGAAGTCTAGGCGGCAAGGGGAAATAAATGCTTTTTTGGAGGTCTCTCCCTCAGCCAGTTTCGGGAGCTGCGTGAGGAGCAGAGGCTCCAGCTCAGCCCCAGCAGCACGGCAGCGTTTGATGTTCACGTTGGAAGCACCAGCCTCGAATCTTCCTTTCTGCAGCAAGCCTTTGGCAGGGATTCGTTCCGGGGTGTGTGTGGCATTTCTCTTTGTGTTAAGCTGTAGTGGAAGAGAGACAGGATAATGCAGCCAAAATTGGCTTTTTCTGCCCCTGGCCACTTCAGATCAATGAGAAGATCTATGGAAACCCTTAGCCTGGAGAAAATAAAGAAAAACAAAGGGAAAAAAGAAAACTCTTCTCCTGAGTGATTGCTTAAACCTCTCTGACAGCCCTGGAAATGGAATTTCACTTTCTCCTCCATGATTCCAGCACAGATTGTTTACTTTTATCTGTGGTCTTGTCTTCACTGTTTCTTCACCTTGTGTTAATTGACTGATTGCCACAAGGTAGCTAGTTAACATGACTGCAGACCTGGCTGGGCGCTCCCCAAATGTTTATTGCAGCGCTGTTACCCTGAGACAAATCCTGAGTTAACACCGGGGACATATCTGAATAGAAAAACCTGTAGCATCTCTCTTACCTGTTGGTCTGAGTCAGTATCATGGATCCAGAAATGATTTCAGATGCCGCAAACGTGAAGGCCAAATTCACGGCGGGGGAAATGAAGGTGACCTTTCCTGATAGATAAGGCCTTTGTAAATTTAGGAACTCAGGTAAATCCTAGCAGGATGCAGATAATGTGTTAAAATACTGATCCCTGCAGTGGGGATTGCTTGAAAGTATACACTAACTGCGTATAGCACAGGCGAGAGGCTGCAGAGGAGCATCTTTAAATTAAAACAGTAAGTTTAACTACGTCTTAGCAAAAAGCAATTACCCGGGCTGAAATTTGACCCAGCCATCAAAATTAATGCACCATCGTTCTTGGAGAAAATGCCTTTGGATATTTAGATTTCATAAGCTGATAGAGGTCTGGTTTTATATCTCAACAGAAGGAGACAAATAGTAAACAGCGGTAGCTCTAGCAGTTGGCTTATTACAGAAAACTATTAAAATGTCATTCTTTGTATGGCTAGTGCCATGATTCCCATCGCTTCTCCAGCAGTTTAGAGCTGGACTGCAGATGTGGTTAACACCTTTGCCTGTACAGCTATGGTGTTTGCATGCATAACAGAAAACACCTTGCCTGTAGACCTTTTGTTTTTCACGTGCGTAATTTGTTGTGGCTGCATAATACTATATATTTTTATTCAATCTTTTACATATAAATGAGTTTTATTGAATAAATGTTGCCATTGTCCATTCCCCACACCATATTTTAGCTCTGTAACTATAGTGAGTTTATGATTCCTCTTCGATTCTATTGCAGTAACAAGTTTGTTTATTGCTTTTTAAATCTCCTGTGCTGACACTGTGTAAAATTAAGGACGTGGTTAAATTCTTTATTGTTTTAGACTGTTTCTAAAATTTAACATTTCTATAACCTTGAATGTTTGGCATCACAAATCAAATGTGAGGTGTTGTGGCTAGTTAGTTGGCTTTAAGGTCGTGGCAAGTTGCTGCAGTCTGCTGGCAAAGCCACTGCAGAGCTTTTAAGGTTCCCCATGCAAAGGTAATGCAGTGATCAGCTTTAATGAGTAGGACTGAAATACTGTATAAGCGTTTTCATCTATTTTTATTGTTTCTCCTTTTGTTTTATAAGTCTGCATAAATCCGAGCTGGGAATCAGTGGAGGTGTGTTGCTGGCTATATTTGAAGATTGCCTGAGTAAGCCAACTTTTTTTTTTTCCTGCTTGGGTGACAGTATTTTGTGTTTGTGTGTATATGAAATATTAAGACCAATGCAGTGTGGATTTGAATGTGTTCGTCAGCAACTATTAATGACAGAAACTAATTACATAGCCAGTCTCAGTGCTAATGCAAGTACAAATAATGTGACTATGGCAAGAGACCTCTGCAAACATTCAAAATAAAATGAAAAACCACATGTCCTAATCCTCCTCTCCCTTCAGTCAACACGAGTTTTGCCTTTCAGTGCAGTAGATCATGCCCGCTATTATGTTTGCTCTAACCCAGTGTCATCTTTGAAAGCCACGAGCAGGTCATGGGCAAAGCAGGAGAAGTGACGGGGGTTACTCTGTTATCTGTCCGGTGGGACTCAGGATGGTGCTGGTATAAACTGGTGCAAACTGGGGCTGGGCAGAGTCCTTGTGAGCTCTTGAGGGTCAATCCTGCATTGTGCTGTGACAAGGTCAGTAGTCTTTTGGAGAAGATGAGCATTGCACAAGTTTCTGATGTCCCATGCTGGAGGCTGACAGACTTCATTTGGCTAAATCTCGGGAAGAACTTCAGTCTTTTTAATAATGTGACTGACACCATTTTCCTCTCCATGTTTAATTTGGTAACTGGGAAAGTTTCAATCCTTTTGCCCCCTACATGTGAAAGCAGGGCTACTTTTTGGCTTTCGAGATGGTCTCTGTGGCTATTTGGCTCTGCTTCATCTGTGCCCTCTTCTCTTCCAAGTGTGGGAGTGCTCTTCCCTGTCAAAGGCAGTTACTGAACTCCCCTAGGACAGTGTAGCCTTTGCTACAAAGCATCGCATTACAGGGTCAAGAGAGGACATCAGATAAAAAATGAATCACAGCCCCTACGTTCCCAGGTAATTCAGAGTATTAAGGAAATAGAAGAATTTCTGTGGGAGCGAACAGCAACTAAATACCTGTTAAAACTAATGGCAGGGCTCCCGCAGTCTCAGGTGGTGTGACAGGCTGCCCGTAATTCAGCTGCAGCTATTTCACCACTGCTGGTTCACAGAAGGTTACTGTGAGGTTAGTTTATTACAAGCACAGTTATATGGAGGAATTTGGGGGAAGAAGATAAGCTTCAAGGTGAGACAAAACAGCAGAATGAGTCGATCCCTCCCTCAGGTGGGGAGCACATGGGCTGGGACCCAGTTCCGGACCACTGTGATCACCCAGAGAAGGGAAAACCAATTACTTCCAGCATCTCTGCTTTGGTATGAATGCTCGTTTTAGCAAAGCAATCTAAAGTTGTTTGAATACTAAGCTTGGTTGTGGGTTGTGTGTGTGTGTGTTTTTATTTATTTATTTATTTATTTATTTATTTATTTTATATGCATGTGACAAATAATGGTTTTAGCTTCAAAAGTGATGGCACTACATTATAGTTATAGGTTGGATTTAGGTCTTAAAAATATAACAAACTGCTTCAAAAGCTTTAACTGGAAAATACTGATGCTAGTCTGCTCTTCTCCTATATCACTTTACTTGCTGTATTATCTGCATTCCTTCCAGCAGTGCTTTAAGTGTCGTGCCTAACATCTGACATGTGTTTCATTCTTCCTCTCATGCAGTACTTAAAAAGAAAACACACCACCACCACCAGCAAAAAAACAACAACAAAACACACAGTAAATTATTTGCATAATGTATGGGATGCTGTCTTTGGAGTAAAATTGCACTATGCTTCAGGGAGCAGCCTCTGCCTGCCGCTCAGTGATACTGTCCTGTTCATCAGGGAGCGACAGATCTGGTTTGTGAAGTGTTTCATGTCTAAATTTAGTGATGGTTTATGTGGTCCACACTCGGCCTATGATCTTGACTGTTCCCCTGCTGCTGCTTTTGGTGTCTTTCCTAGAGATAAAGGTGCGACTGAAGCCCATGCAGATGGATTCATCCCAACTGTAATATGTCTGGTAGCGAGCACAGGGAGCTCAGCACAAACTGGGAAAGCTTCCCTAGAAAGTCTGCGGGGAATATAATTAGGTGGCTCGTCCAGAGTGAGCTGCATGCAGTGGCTTTCAGCCTAATTTAACTAATTAGGTTATCTTAAGTGAGTGTAAGCACAGCTTTGGCCCTGACGTAGGCATACCTGAGGTAGAGATGCAAGCAGAGGGCAGGCAGGGAGCTGTGGTCAGGGACCCGGAGCTGCAGGAGGATCCCGGTCTACACTGGCTGCATTATAAGACAACAACATTGAAATTAGTCAAATACAGAGACTACAGCTGCTGGGAGGATAGTTATTTGCACTGTGGATGTAACCATATTTTGGAGCTGGCAAGTGATGTTAAGTCAAATACTCCAGGGGTCGGGCCTAATTAACATGTTGGTATCGGATTCTGAACCAATTATGTGGGAAAAGTGAGCCCTGCATCATTATTTGCAAGTGGCTGCGTGCAGGATAATGCACACTGATTCGTGCAGGGGAAGGAGCCGTGACACACACCGTGAGCGTTGTGTGAAGTCGAACTAACGCCACCGGGCCTGAATGGAGTGGTGAGGAGCAGAGGCGCTGAGGCAGAGTTGTAAAAACTAATTGAATAATGACTTATTTTGGATGAATGGTGGTCTGCTGGAAGGTATTCTGCAAGCAAAGAATGAGGCCAAATTTGTTAAGTGCCTTATTTGTTGTAAATAATTCACTCCGCTCCAGTTGTGCTGCGCAGGCGCTCTGCAGCAGCCTCAGAGCAAGGCCGGCCTCTGCCTGGCACCAGTGCCGGTTCCAGAGCTGAAAACCCAGCAGAGCACTGAAATGCCTTGAAAGGTGCCCCAGCTAGCAACCGGCCTCCAAAAGTTACTTATGTTCTGGTAATGTTGCTTCTGTTGTAAAAACATAAGAAATATCCTACACTGAGACACAGTGGGAACGTTCTGGAAAGCAGCATCCTAGTGTTCAAAACGAGGTTAGACGAGGATCCGGGCCTACAGCCCAGCGACAGCCTGACAGCCCTGCTGCTGCAGCTCCTCCTGCTCCCTGCCTTTACCTCTCCTCCCCTTCAAAGCCACATGGCCTTAACTAAATTTCCCCAGGCCATCTTCATAAATAAATAGCAATGATTTACAGGCATTTTTGTATGGGCCTTGTTCTCAGGTTGAGAAACGCAGTGATTAATTCTGCAAAAGCCATTATACACAGGATTTTTCAAATCTTAATGACATTTCATTTCAGCCACTCCTCAGTCAAATTTTGGAGTTACTGAATAACTTATTTGAACCCTCCGTGCTTCAGAGCTTCCTGGTAGAGAAGACAGCTATGTACAAGTGGAGAGCAGGACACCGTGTCCTGGTTTCACGGAGGCAGCCCATGTCACTTAGTGCGCTGTCCCTCTTGGTTTTCATCAGGGCATTCAAATGACCCAGTTTTCTCCTGCTTTGCTGTTGTCCTCCTTCCAGCTTATAGGTATTGGTGATGTTTAAAGTCATCCTCCTTTAGGAAATATCAGCTGCTAAGGTGACAGGACAGGTAGTGGAAATTGCTAATAGGGAAAAGCATGCAAAAAAGGCTTTTGAAGAGGCAAATGGTGCGGGGAGGTGGCAGCTGAAATAAAGATGTGAGTAACTGAAGCGGTTGTCATCATCCCAATCTTTGGACCTTAGCCGAGACGGGAAAAAAAACTGATACTAGTACTGCCCAATAAACACAATATAATCAGAACCTATTATAGTCTAGTTCTGCTTGAAATTCAAGTGGTTTGCACTGGGGTTCATTTTATATATGCCTCTAAAGAAAGTTAATGTGTTCCCTACTTCCCCTTCCCCCTTAGTCTATACTGTATCTTAATGAATAACAGGCTTAATCACTCTGGTATCAAGATAGCCTTTTTACAGCTATGCAAATGTTCTTTGGTATATAATTTGTACATGCTTCACTCATCTATTAGCATTGTTCTTTCTAAATGAGAAAATGCAAATGTTACACCAAGGGCCCCATCTTCATAGCTTACTGAATATAATTCCTGACAGCAACATGAAGCTGTTTAGCATAATTTTCCTGTTAATAAACTGCCAATTACAGTAATTTAGTTCTTAGCTTCCGAAGACCAAAAGGTATACGGTGATTTCCAGCCCCCCCCCCAATTAATGTTTCAGTTTATTATTTAGGTATGTCTGAGAAAACAGAAAAACAGAGCAGCCTCAGATGTTTAATACAAATGTGACTTCCTTTCACTAATTCAAAAGCTTTTCTCTTCTGAGAAGCAAAATGCAGTATTGAGGTTCCACACTCCCCCGACACATGCGCGTTTGTATGAGTACACCACTAAGAACAGCATCAGAGATATCTGTATTACACACGAATGTGAGTCAGCTTGGAAAACTACCAAATTAAACTCTGTAAAAGCTGCCTAGAAACACCTGCCAGCGATGAAGAGCTTTTTTTTTCCTCCCAGTGACTTCTGTTTGTTGTGCAAATGCTTCCCAAATTCAGATGGTTACACAGCACTTTATTAAAGTCGGTGGAAAATACTCTGAAGGAAGGGGGGGATATTTAAGGAAATGTTTCTAGTTGCTAGAAAAGACTCAGAAGTATTATATCTAGAAGCAATTATGTTCTGAGCAGCTCTTCATGCACAGTAGTTTCTGTTCAGATCTCTTCTCCACCTTTCTTATTAAAGGGAATTTGCATGAAAACAATCTTCGTTTCTTAAGAGTTTATCTGATCTTCCTGCTTGTTTCCAGCTCCCTGCTCCATCTGCTCCTGAAATGATCATTCCACGTGATACAACAGAACAACTTCTGAAGCAAATTGGACTGACTTGAGTGGAGGAATAAGCAAGAGGGGATCTCAGGAATGAAAGGTCCTTTCAATGTGAGTATTGCCAGTGGGTGAATGTGGGGAATGGGCTTTTGATTTAGGAAGATACTGAGGAAAATAACCTAGCTAGATGGAACCTTTCAGGTGGTTTGTCTGGGATACTGTTTTTTTCCCCTTCTATTTGGAGGTAGCTCAAGCACTCCTCCTTTGTTTTACGATCTATTATTTGTTTCAAGAATATGCCCACAGATTCCATGAACAAATTTTTGTCTCATGTAATTATATCTAAAAAAAAAAAAAAAGTGAGAGTTATTGCATCCTTCCCACAATCATCTGCCTTTATCAGCCTCGACTGAGCCTCCCGTAGCCTGCAGGACAGAGGCAGGCTGCAGTGATTAGACCCTGACCGTAATATTTATTAGACTTTCAGGAGTCAGGTTTGGCAGAAGAATTTTCATTGGTTGTGTAAATACTCGCTTTAAAGCCTGTTCTGGCTTCTCTACACACCTGGACTGGGCTATTTCAAAGGACTCAGCATTGGTGTCACTGGTCTAGGTAATGAAAATAAATAGACTCCTGAGGAAGTACAGTTAGGTCAATGCTAAGCAGTTATTTGAATTCCACCTTCCTGCAAGCTATGTTTAGAAATCAAGCACGAAAGCCCACTTGGTGCCGTCACCAAGTCTTATTTGCCCAGGCACCTCCCGGTGCTCGGCAGTGTCTCGGCTGAGACCTCCAGCACCTGAACCCAAACAGCAGAAATAGCCGGCCCTACCTGCCTGCTTTTGGTAGCCACCAGAGCAGCTGGTTTGCCCAACTGGCACCCCCTGGCTTGGCACCTTGCTGGTATAGACAAGGGCTTCACTTTGCTCGAGGTCTGTGGCTGGATCTGGGGTCCTGCAACACTACTCGCACAAGAACCGTGCCCGTCTTTGGAGGACGTTCAGTGAGAGCCAGTTGCTGTAGCAAGGCCTGGTCTTCGCCGAGAAATTGCATCTGCTCTGTGAAACAAATCCAAGTTTGAGGACCGTATGGGAGCAGAGGGCGTCCTGTTCAGCTGTTTGTGTGTCTTTGTTGTTGATGGCATTCGCTTTCTTGGCCGACTCCTCCTGGTGCGATGCCTCAGGCAAGGGCTCAAACAAGAGAGGCTCCTGCGATGCTTTGAAAGCTAAATTGAAACAACGTTATTGAAGTTATTAAACTTTAAGAAGGTGCAAGTGTAAGTGCCAGCTAGTTACTTTTTGATAAGTATATGCTATTAATAGCACTTTAAAAAACTCAACTCAAGATCTGCAGTATAGGTATTCTTCAAGACACTCTTGACTATTACGAGATTAATGGATAGGGGACAGTTTGGAACTGAAACATTAATTTTAATCACATAGCTCGGTTTGTATTAATGAGAGAGAAGTGGGCGAATCCTATAGAAAGGCATGAGAATATGTACCTAAAAGGCATATGCGGCGATCATGCACTTTGTTGGAAAATTATTGCCAACTCTGAAAATAACTGACAACCGAATTTATCAGGTGGACACTTTGAGAACACAGGGCAGGGCAGCAGTACGTACAAAAGGATGGCCGTGCTACTTGTCTATTAGGTTAAGCAAATTCTGAAATAAATCTGGGAAACGAAATAATTGTATTTCTTCCCACCAGAGAGCATTATATATTCGCACTGGGAGTCCGTTAGGGTATATTTGCCCGTGCTTGTACAGTCTATGAGGGCTTACGACCATGTTATGTTTTTTTAATACACTTGAGTGTTCAGTTGGAGCTGAATGACTGTGATTAATCACATCGCTTTTCAGTAGCTGTGGTACCAGGGTTTTTGCTTATAGGCTAGACACCTAGGGCTCTGTGGTGTTTCCTCGTTGGCCTCGAAGCTAGCGTGTGCTCTTCCTTTGCAGCCTGACCTCTCTCTCCTGCTCTCGCTGTGAGCTCATCGCTGTAGCCCGGGGCTGGATAAGCCTGACAAGGGGCTGCCCTGGCTCCAGCGTCAGGTTATTAAATGAAGTGAGGAAAGAGCCCTGGGAGTCACACACCTGGGGGCACTGCCTCTTCTCCTATAAGCATTACATCTACAGGATACCAGCCTGAGGACCAGGAGCCCTGCGCACACTGCTAGCGTTGCTTCACTTGTCAGACAGCCCAGAGGTGATTTAACATGATGGGGTGGGATGAGCTTTCATCAATAGCAAGCCTACAAATGTTAGTAGTTATAATTAGGAGATGTGCTAACCCTCCTATTAACCTGATTGATGGGAAGGCTTGATTAAGCAGAAAACTGATTTTTCCCCTACTGGCTGTAACAAAAGATCAGTTTGGTTTGAAATAGGAATTATAAAGAGTGCGTGTTTTTGGTTATCCCTTTAACCAGTGAACAGCTGCTTAGGTGCGTCTTCAAATGTTCATAGTGAGGAACGAAACCCCCAGATGAAGATGTGTGTTCTAGGTGGGCAACAATCTTTAGTCCTACAGCTAGGGCTACAATGCGGAGCAGGGATGGACAGGCCTTTCGCATCTGTCCCAGCGCTGAGCAAAGCTTACTGATACCGCGCCGTTCTCACCGGCTATCAAATTTAGGGCATGTCTGTCCTTCCAAAAGGACAAGGTCATTTTAAAGCTGGGAGCAGGAGAACCACATAAAAAGCTGATTATACCAGTGAACCAATACGGGCATGCAATTTGGGACCCATGCTGGTATTTGCACAGTCCCGAGCTCTCTGTACCACCTTGGGTCAATGCTATTTCCAACGTCTCTGTAGTGTCCTCCATGGTGCTGCGAAGATGTGCCCTCGCTGACCTAACGGAGTGATAAAGAAATCTGCTCTGTTTAATGCAATTCGGGGGGAAAATGGCCACTTTTCAAAAATAAAATGGTTTCTGCTAAAGGTTTACCGCCGTACAAATGCGGTGGTGATGCAGCTGTAGCGAGGCTGAATGGCTCTTCACAATGCAAAGTTTCTGAGCTAAAGAAGAGCTCGTGTGCCTGAAAGCTTTTTGTTCTTCAACTACATTCACTGGGTTAATAAAAGATTGCAGCTCTCCATGCAAACCTCGCTGCCTGTGCCATGAATTGAACTCCTGTGTCCAAAAGGACTTGATGTTGACCTTAAAAAACTTGAAAACCGGTTAATATTAGGCACCCTGGGATTGATAATATAGAGCTGAGGTGGATCACGTTTTACTTATACGCAGGCAAACAAAGCTCTGTAACATAATCAAAGGGCAAAAATTAGCTCTAAGTAGATGCAGTAGAGCCACTATGATCGTTATGGATGGCACTTTGTCTCATTGCTATTTATGTATTATTTGAAGCCACAGTAATATTCAAGTCACCCTCACTAAACATCCAGCACTGTATTTTGACAGCAATTCACAAACATTTATGAATTAAGCTGAACATTTCTCTAATACCAACCTTTCCTGAACCGACCTGCATATTGAGATTAAAGGCAAAGAGAAGCCTATTGCAGTTCAAGCATGTAAAAGCCTCGTTGCCAGTCCAGGATGTGGGGAAAAATAAATAAATGTGGACCTTTCATTTGTTGCAGACCCATTAATAAATTACCACAAGTGACTTTTGTGGCCTGAGCCCTATCACTTGGACATTAGACTAATAGGGGTGAAAGAGAGGGATCAAGAGGAAAATGTCCAAAAGGACCTTGCAGAGCTCTCTGAATGCGGGCTTAGAGTGATGGAGAGGGTCTGGAGAAATAAATAAATAAATAAATTGTACCCTAAGGTAATCTTACATCTCACCTGTTAGCTGTCAAAATTCATGTGATGAAACTTCCAGGGATTATATTTGTGTAGAAATAAGTGCAGGGTGGGAATCAACACTCAACAAAATAAGCAGCGGAGCAATGTGGTGACGGTCCGCAAATACAGTGTGTGTTGAAATGTGTTGGTTTTATATACAAATATATATAGAAATACATATATATTTGCAAGGAAACGAAGCAGAGCTCCTCACAGGGCATGCATTTGTGCCTGCAGCCGGTTTTCAGAGCGAGCTAAGGCCCAAAACTCGGCAGCTGCTGGCTGGGGACAGCGCCGCGGGCAGGCTGCAGGACTCGGCCATGCCAGAGCTGACAGCAGCACACCAAGCACCTGGCAGGCCACGTCGTCTTAGAGTCCTTTGCGTGCAATTGCTGCAGTTGTACTCCTCTGAGTTTTCAGCATGCAAAACTCAAATATAGGAGGGTTGTTTTTTTTTTTTGCTGAAGTCGCAGGAACTGGTGAGTGCAGACTTAATTCCCCCAAATATTCAGACAAAATACTCGCTTACCATCTTAACGATCCCTTTGGGAAAGCTGGCCAAGTCAGACGGTAACGTTCAGTAAATCCTTGTTATCTATGCTTGCTTTGCTAATGAGCCTGAGTGTCGTATTTAAATCCCTGTAGCTGCATCTCCTGTGCTGGCTGGTGCAAAAATATTTTTGTTCGGCATTTGGCGTATATCATGGGCAGCTCCGCTGTGCTCCAGAAATGCCTCTCCTGTTATTAGCACAGCGCAAGCCTTCGAGGGGTCGCTGTGATGGATAGGACGGTGGAGGCCATGGGAGAGCAACATTTCAAACAACAAATGTTACAGCTATTGGAGGGTAATTGAGATACCGTGTGTTTACACAGGTCTGCCTTGGAAATGCTCCTGTAGTGAATGCTAAGTTTGATTAAGAGCTTTCCTTTTTGAATCAGGGCGAAGGCGAAGTCGAAGAGCAAAGGAGGCTGGAAAAATAAAGCAGGACCTTTCCCGTACATCCTGGCCAGCAGGGAGCTGCAGATATTGGTCAAGGTAAGAAGGATGCAACTCCATTGTGGAGGGGGATTTCTTACATACCTTGTGTGATTTTTATCACAAACCATTTACTTTTGATTGAACTTGTGCTGCATTATACAGAATGTTATAAGCAAAGTTGTGCTAAAGTATTATTTATAGTAGACAAATTTCAGGAACAAGCATTCATTGGGCAAGGCTCTCCTTCACCTATGTGTTCTGCTACTTTTTCAAGCTGAGCTAAGAGGAACAAATTAATATTTATAGATTCCCGGAGGTCTGCATCACCTTCAGGTCATCAGTAAAATCAACAGTCTCCAACCAACGCTGAGGTTGAGTTTTGGGAGATGTGTTTGCTCTCCAGGTCCTGAGCTGGGGTTGCAGTGGGGAATGCAATAGGATTTCAGAGGAAAACCAGCCAGACTGCACAGAGAACGATCATAGTTTTAGCTGCCAGCCTTTGGGGATCCTCCTTGACTGGACCAGAACAAATGGTGAGAGTGGTTGTGAGGAGCTGCTCCCAGTGCTCGCAGGGAAGGTGTGCTTTAAAACAGCTTGTTGGTTCTGGAAACAGGGACTTCTCTTTGTAGGCAGGAGTTTTTATGGCCTGCTGCCTCATTATCTCAGTAACTTATTACAGTTTTATGTCTGTGTTGTGCCGCAAATGGACTGCCCATAATCCCCTCTTTATAGACTTAATCTGGCTGGTGATAAACGCCTGCAGTGTGAGGGAAGCGTCTTCCCCATGGTGGTGGGCACACAGTGCGAGCAACTCTTGGCAAGCTGAGCCCCCCTTCCTGTCTGTGTTTTAAAATCCCCTCTGTTCCAACCCGACTTTAAGGAGGTGTTGGTATTGACATGTCAGCCTGAAATACAGCCGCGTGTTTTCTCCTGGAAAGATCGGCGCCAGCTGTCATAGCCGCAGCCTTCTGCATGTGCACAGCGACGATCAAATTAACATCCCTTTCGGTACCTGGAAGTTAACATCGGATGAGCCTCCAAAAACAGTTTTTGGAGATTTTGGTAGCTTAGGCGCCTACTGAGCTAGGCTGGATGGATATTAGAGATTGTCACCTCAAACGTTCTGTGAAATAACCGTTACAATCTCACATCCCCTGTACACACAAGCTAGTTAATTTGTTTTCAGTGAACATTTGTATGAGTGAATGATTCACCCATCTGCAATATTTATCTTTACAATGGCTAGACAATTCAGCCCTGTGTGGAGATGTGCCTCTGTGTGAATTCATAAATCCCGATCACTGGCAGGACATTTTCTGCAGGAGCTGATGATCTATTTATTCTCTCTTTTCGCCTCTCCAAAGGTTAGCCCGGGCCCTCTTGCTTTGACACGAACTGCAAGCAAACAACTTGTATAATATTTTACCACTTCCTAGTTTGAATATAAAGCTCTGACAATGCTCTCTGTAACTCCAGCTTGTCTGTTTCACAGCTCTCTTGGCTGATTATAAGGCAGCAATTTTATGTGATTTTTTTTTCCTCGCGCGCAGCAGATGTAATGAGCAGAGAGGATTATGTGATGAGCTGAAATGACTGAGGTACGTAAGGAATTGAAAATGCAGATTCGGAGCTTTTGGTGCTATTAGCGGTCAGTTTGGAGCCTGCTCACACAGGGCTAACTCTCTGGGGGTGAGCTGCTTCTGTTCAAAGGCGTTTGGAGCTCTGGGACTGTAAGGCAGCACAAAGAGGACGCAGAGGGCCATAAAATTGCCCGTAAGGATATTGAAAATCAGTCTAAATGTAGGTGCAGATGAATGAAACTCTTCTTTGTCGGGGAAGACCCACCATGGCAAGCAGGACAGACTCCGTTTTACTGGTCTGGAGGTTTGGGGCTGGGTCTCAGCTTGGATGAACTACATTGGTTCCAGTCAACCGAGCAGTGATTTCCCTAACTTTAGGAAGCACTCCTGAACAGCTGTGTCTCTGAAGAGCAAATTTGCCAGAGTATTTACTTAAGCAAATGCGTCCTTTGGATAGACCAACATTTACTGCAGTGCTCAGGATTGAGTCGTGCACTAAAACGTGCTGTGTGAGTGATGCCTTTTACTAACAGCCTATAAACGTTAAAGTCTCACTTCTTTTTTTTTTTTTTTCTAATTGCTGAAATGTGGCAAACCAAGAATGATCCCAGAATTTCTCTCCTAAGAATCTCTTCCTTGATGCATTTTCTTCAACCCTTCCCAGCATAAGAAAAGCATGTTACTCTGCAACAGGGGAGTTTTCTTCGTCTGCACAGGAACGGTTGTCTTTGCCCCAGCTTTACATTCTTCTGAAATGACTCACAAATCTTACCTTGAAAGTGAGGTGGTTCACTACACTGATGTCTCGAGAAGAAAGCAGCTAAAATGCTGTAACCTTTTTCCACTGATTTTAGGATTTAAGTTCTGCTAATGCATGTGTTAATGTCTACGTGAAGAATAAAGTGCTTTACTCTTGAACTTTAATACCTGAAAGTGAGAATAGTGGAGCTGCAGTTACAGTCGCACAGCAGAAATGATCGTACCCACCTTGGCTCTAACTCTTAAATACGTAGAAAATAACCCGGTGTGGAGTAGATAAGTCTTCTACTGCCATGGGAAAGGTCCAGAAATGGAAGAGTCTAAATGAAAGCTGCCAAGGAAGAATTAGACAACAGCTCCCTGACCTGTATAATTCGTTATCTGAGCTATAGGCTGTGGTGTGCGCCCATCTACGCTGCTCTAATTAGAAGGATAGCTAACGGAGCGCTGTGACACTGCAACAGGGAGCCTGAAGTTTTAGGTGAGCACACAAATCAGCTTTGAAGTTTCCTGCAGTCCTAAAGAGTTTATGTTAATTTTCCATTTCTGCTAGGGCATATTTGCATTTTGCATGACAGTTTAGCTCTAATCACTTGTCAGCTGGTGCCAATCTGTTATCACTGGGGTAGAGCCACCAACTTAGAAACCTTTTAATCCTGCTGTGCCCATTGTCTGAAATGGGCCTCCAGGAGATGGGTCCTGGGGGCTGAACGTGGATCTGGCAGGGCAGGAGAGGCTTTAAGGCATCGGCGTGACCCAGGGAACTGCCTGGGCTGTCTGCAAATGCTGTAGGCATAGCATCAGACCAGTAGGGCATGGCAAGAGCATGTTAGCTCTCCCTCTTGGTTTCCCATTTCATTTTGCTGTACAGAATATGCTGACCTGCTTAAGCAGGAGGGCTTTTGTAACCCGTTTTTTTTACATATCAAGTTATTTTATCAAGCAATTAGAAACGTGGCACCTCCGTGACCTCTCTCAGTTATTTGTCAGACTTTTTGCCTGGTGCTGCATGATGTCCTCTACTCTAACTAGGGTTTGTCTTTCTGCCTGAGCCTCCCCAGCCCTGCAATGCAGAAGTCTTCCTCAAGACCTTTGGTCACAGCCCCAGTCTCTCCAGGCCACATAAAACCAACATTTCCCTCCTTGCAATGCCTCTTTTTTGTCCCTCATCTGTGGGCAACCTCTCTGCTGCTGCAGCAGGAAGAATCTCCTGGCCCCTTGTGTGCGCAGCCCTTTTTGTCACCTGCACGTTCACAGCCTCGCCGTGCAGTCTGTTTGCAGACTGTGAAACAGTTCACACAAGCTCGCAGTTCCTCCTTCCCACAGCCCTAATTGAATTTTAACCAGCTGCTGTCACAGCCCGGGCCTCATTTGTTAGCCAATTCCTTGTCCAATTGATTATTTCACTAGCCTTGCTGTTTTAACAGCCTTATTGAAGTTCATGTAAATCATATCTCCGATTTCACTCCTGTGCTCTCTTGCTGTCCCTTTCGCGGAGATATGAATCAAACATTAATATTGATCGGCATTTAATGCCAGACACAAAGGAAAATTTGCTTTCATGTAATGTGAAATATTAATAAAACATTAATGAGGGTAAAGGAGAAGGCTGCAAACATGATAGCCAGCTCATCTCTTTCCTCCAGCTCTAATACGGCATTAAGACGTGTCTGCATTATGTGGCGGCGGGGCTTTCAGCCTACATTGAAATTTAGATTTGATTTCCAAGTCCAGCCTGGGAAAAGTCAAGGGACTTACCACTCGAAAGGACTGACTGAGGCATCTCAGGTGCTTTTATCCTCTGTACACACAGGATGGCTCCTCAAATGCTGTACTCTGAATTTGAACATCAAACGTTTTATCAGAGTTGGACTGTGCTAATCGCATTCAAATGCCGTGACTCATGTAACCGGACACTTTGCCCATATTCTGGTATGTGTTCCGTGTGAGGTCCTCTTTCTGATGGTGTGAGCTGCTGCTCAAAAAGCAGCAACTGAGATCAAGTAGTCAAAGGGACTTCGAGAGATGAGTCCCAGTTTTGATTTTGGATATTGGGCTTGCTTTAGGTTATTCCTTAGGAAATGCTGATGCAGAACTCCGGTGCAGTTAAGTGCCTTCTCATTACTCTCCTATTAGCTCAAGAGTGCGGTGAGGAGGAGAAAATCGTGAGTTCAGGTGTAGAGAAAAGAACCAGAAGTTAAATGCAGCTGAACGTGCTTGGAGAATTTGAAAATAAAGAAGGCAAAGTGAGATGTAAGATTTACCTTTGATCTGAGTTCTAGCCACGGCAGGAGATCACAGCTGAGCGGCAACAAGACAGGCAGTGCTCACTCTCTGCTGGGGAAAGGTAATCAGGGATAAAGCAAAGAGAAAATAGAAGGGTAGCAAAAAAAGACAAATAGGAGGGCAATATAGTATGAGAAGAACGGAAGAGCAAGAGAGGACTGAGAACACAAACGTCTATAAAGGAAAGAGACCTCGGAGTACTAGGTTGTGAAATTAGTTTGTTCAATGCAGATTGCAGAGTGACTTCACCAGATAAATCCATTTACTTGGGTATACAAAGGCATAGCTGGATGCAATTCTGGTGCTTTGGGTTCGCTGCTCTCCTAGGTTATGCCTCACTCGGATGTTGTTTATGCAAGAGAGAAGAAACTGCAATCCGAGAGCAATTGTCAACTAATAACAGGATACAAGAAAAGCAGGGCTAAGAAGATTGAGAGCCACCTAATCTGGAGATCTATCATTGTACTTCAAACATCAGTTCTTGCCAGGAAGAAGAGCCACTCTTACCCTCTTACCCCAGGTTGGTTTTTTACAATGAACTTTGAAGATGTTTCAGTGTTTACCAGCATCTGCTGATGGTTTGATCTCAAGTTAAGTGTAGCCCCTGCTGGATTTACGAGCTGCTGAAAGAAAGAGAAGCAGAGCTGTATTTCTACCACGCTACAGAGAACCAGCGATACTGCAGTCTTCTAAATCATCATCGCTTGTTAGGAAAACTTCCATTTTCACTGCTGCTGGGTGACAGTTTGTTTTAATTTTGCGCTGTAAGTATCCTCTCCATCAATGACCTCCACCCTGTGTAAGTGGGAATATAAAGCAATTGCCATGAAATCAGTATTAATTCAGGAGCGGGTAGGGCTTTTTCCTCCTTTTGTAACAGGTACTTAGCGGGGTGTTACAACCCGGCGGTCTGAAGCTATCGAGCTTCTGAACTCAGGACTGTGCAGCACTTCGGGGTGCTCTGAAGGAGCACAGGCAGCGTCGCTTGGGCCATGGCTGTGTTGTGTGCTCGACTGTGGACCAAGAAAAAATGCCAGTTTTGTTGTTGTTTTATCAAAAAAGCAATCACGGCACTTATTTCCAGGACTCAGACTAACTGCTCCAGACTTCGTGGCTGTTTCACTCTGAAATTGGTTCAGGAACTGCTTGGTTTGGCCAGCGTTGGAGTAGTGTGGGTCTGGTACAGTTTTGTTTTAGGTAGGAGTGCGGGTAGATAGAAACATGGTGCTTTTGTTTGTACGTCATGGGACTAAAGCAGAGTTTGTCATTTGTGAACCTAGGGTCAAGACTAGGTTTTCCATCCGCTATAACAGATCAAATTTTAGCGGATGTTGCTGGGATTTTATTGAGATTTATGGAGAACAGCAGTGATGTGGGAGACGAGCTGACACGTGGCTCAGCGTGGTGGTGGAGTCACGGCAGGGTGCTACATCAGCTGGCTCTGCAGAAGACTCAGCTGTGAACAGTTCCATATTTAAAGACAAGAATGTGCTGTTCCACGCAGATTTGAAACAGGTAACACTGGAAGGATTTCAAGAGAAACTTGCTCTGCAAAGAGCAACAAGCCAAGGTGATTTTAGGGTCAACATTTTAGGAGATCGAAGGAAAATATGGCTGTGTGCAGATAACAGTGGAAAACCTTCCAGACTTTTATCAAGAACTGACCCAAGGTTAGCCTTGAGCACAAAGGCTTGAGCTCAGGAGACGGGGGTTTATTTCTGACATTGCAACTTATTTTAAACACTGAACAAGCCTTTTTATTGCTCTCAGCCTCAGTTTCCCCTGCTTAAAAAAGGCAGTGGTGGTACGACCCCCCTTTATTACGTACTTGTTACATATTTCACAAGTGTGTAGTAAAAGTTTAGCTCTGTTTGTTGCGCCTGTGAAAAGCTTTTCCAGTAGCTGTAGCCAGGCTTTAAAGAAGGACACATCGTCCGGGGCTGGACGCTCAGCACGTCTCTCGTCAGGGCGAGGAGAGCAGCGAGCTGCAGCCGCTGCGCACATCTGCCCTCTGCATGCCGTGCCTCCGAGAAGAATGAAGGATTTTAGATTCCAGGGCTGTTAATCTGGTACCTTTAACCAGGTATCAATAAAAAGAGGGGAAAACGATGAATCATCAGTCTCAGGTGCTTGTTAAGTGTTCTTGTTAGACACTATTTCCAATGGTCCGTAGCTTTACCCTGCCAAGAGCAATTCTGCTCATCTTCCTGGCTGCCCGGCAGATGAGCAGAATGACTGACAGCAGAAATATTCCAAAACAGGGGATATTAAGCAGGCACAGTGATGACTGATGTCTGCTGTTCTCCCAGTGGAGTTATCACTCCTGTGATTGACTCTGGCGACACTTTTGCCCTTGAGGATTTCTCTGCTCCTTTGCAGAGCTCTGTGCACTTCAAGCTTTGCAAAGAGCCGTGCAGGGAGGGTCTTCCCACTGCAGGACTGTTTCCATCAGCCACAGGAGGCGGTCAGAGGGGGCTTTCCCAGTGCCAGCAAGCGTCACGAATGCCCTGAGACCTGTGCCAGTTCTTTGCTAAGGTCCCCGTGTCAAACTGCGGAGACCTCAGCTGGCCAGGGGCTGCCCCATCGGTGAGCTGGTGCCATCGTCTCGCACCCACATAGCAGTTTGTGCAAGGGGTGCCAGCCTGGTTTTCCAGATGAAGGCAATGGTATAAACAAGGGAGGGTCGTTAGCTCTGAAAGGGATTTCTGTCCAAAACTTCGTTGGCTTTCAGGATGTGCTGGCTCACGTGGTGTTCTCAGAGGTTAATCACAGGGTGGCTGGATGGGAGCGTGAGGAAAGGCAGGAGGGCTACTGGTGCTTTATCAGCCAAGGCAAGCAGTACATGCATCTTCCTATGCTGACACATGCATCAGAGCATATAAATAGATGCCAAGGGTAAGTTCATACAGTATCAAACCAGAAGGATGCGATGTAACAACTTCATTATCATATTTCTATCTTCCTAATTGCACTCCCCTTAGATCACTTGCGAGGCTATGATGGGTTTCCGTGTAATAGGATCAGGTTTTATTTGGTCTTAAGCCTTTTTCAACGGGGAGCCGAAATGAAAGGCAAGATTCAGAAAAGAGCGTAAAACTTATTGCCTAAATCTAATACCGGGAGGTATTTTCTCTTAACAGAACTTTCTGCCTGTAAATGTGTCACCCATTTCCTAGAGTCTCCCCGTGCATTTATTTGACGCTGTGGGTACAAGAAATGAACACCAAGGACTTCAGAGGTCGGGTTGGCCGCGTGCTAAGCAAAGCAGCAGCGATGAGTAGGGAGGTGAATTTTGGCAGGGTGCAAAAGGAAGAAATGGGCTTCCTGCATGGAGCATGGTATTGATTTCAATCTTATTAGTATCTGGTCTCAGGCGTCACCTCCAGTCCTGAAGTACTTCGGGTTTCTGTTGTCAATGTTGGGTTTAGTTGCTGGTTATTTTAAGTGACAGTTGTGAGGAAAAATATGTAGAACGCCCTCTTTAAAAGATGATCAGCTTTTGTAGGAAACAGCCAAGGGAAAGCAACTGGTGTTTGTCATAACATGATAAATTGTGACATAGCGTTCTGGAAAGGATTATTTTAAACTTTTCCTTGTCCTGCTGCACTTGTCGGAGACTGACAGGAAAGTCTTGCTGCCTCAAAGTGCTGCTGACAAGATTGAAGGTGTGTTAAGAAAACTGCTTTCTCCTGGGCATGAAGTTATTCCGACAGCCACCAGGCAAATGTATTCCAGTAATTTGCTGCCACTTCATGTGCGCTGCAGAGAACTGGAGACTGCTGCAGGAAAAATAACACCTGTATTAATACGGTGCGAAATAACAATAATACCTCTTTATTCAGTAGTGAAGAATGGGAATTGCAGTAATTAATGTATATTTTTTGCATACGTGCATGTTATTACTGTAGTCATTTCACAGATGCAGACGTTGGGTTCACAAAAAGGCATCTTAAGAAATCCCCCCTTCAGCTGTATGCTCGTACTTTTGTGAGAGCCTGCGGCACAAACCAGGGCAGAACCGAACGTGGGTGAGTCTCAGGCTCGCCACCAGCTGTAGCTGACCTCTCCTTTGTGAAGAAGTTGGTTTTGACAAATTGGCTTGTGCGGACGGTTGTAGCTCTGCAGTGCGATACAGAGCCGTGGTAGGTGCGCTCCAGCTGGGTATGCCAGGTAGCTGCTCTAACAGGGCCTTGCTAAATTGTTTGGCTTCTGGGGCAGCGAGAGTCAAGTGAAGAAAATGGACAGGAAAAGAAGTTAGTGGAACCATACTGAAGAGTTTTACTGAAGGTTTGTTTTCTTTTTTTAAATTTAATACTGGTCTTCTTCATAGCTGCCGTCAGCATGATAATTGCCAGAAACACATGCAGAGTTCCTGCTTTGGGAACCATCACTGAAAACTGGGAAAGAGTCACTTTTCGGGTCAATACCCGAATGATGCCGGCTCCAGCATGCTGTGGGCAGCCCGGGGCTGTGTCTGCAAGGACCGGGCTGGCAAAGGGCTGGTGATGGCTGAACCATGCGGTCTGCGCTCCCAGCGCTGCATCTGAGTGCACTTCCAGGGTGGCTAGCAAAGTTAAAAATGCTTTGGCATAAAACCGCTGGGCTTTATCCTCCCCATAAATTTGCCCAAGGACTAGGAGTGTTTTAAGGCACATCAGCCTAAGGAAGTTTTAGAGTACGCCGGAAAAGAGCTATAGTGCTGCAATTTACAGCTGGGAACATTCACCTGGACAATAAGAAGCCTGGTGCATTGAGCTGAAAAATATGCTGCAGTGTATGGTATTGGCTTGTTTGTAATAAAACACTAGCCGGGTACATTTTATTGGTTTTACAGCCATTTATTGTTTTGTTTTCAGAAATACAGTATGTAAGCAAAACCAATAAAATAGTTTATTACATGGTAATTGTTCAAGAAGAGAAAGACTTATCAGAGGAGGCATCCTGAGATCTCTCAGAAGTACTTGGTGGGGCTTGTGTATCCGGAGACAAAATGGAGGGGACGGCTGAACACCATCTCGAGTCCTCTGTTGTCTTTACTGGGGCTGGACGGAGAGTTTTCACAAGGTCTTGGACAATTTCCCATGTGCTTTATCAGTAGGAGCACAAATGAGCCAAGAATGCAAAGCAGAAGCACAATATTTACTACTGGCCGTTCATCAGGCTTTTATTAAAAGGGCTCAGCTACCTGCTGAGGGAGCAGGGAGAGCACGAGGACGCTTCTGAGACCAGGCACAGGGAAAGCAACAATCTGTCAAACTGTGATTGCGTTCAGGTGGCCAGCTGTGGCCGTCTTGCCCCTTTCAGATTTTTTCTCTCAAAATTTTCAGTGTGCTTGCTTGAATTCTGCTACATTCTGCAAAACCCGACCTACTTCCTCACCTCTTTTTGCCTGAGCAGGCTTGTTAGCTCGGTAAGGCTTTGCTTATTATAAAGGAACAGGTCCATGTGTATGTTTGTAGGACAGGGGCCCTGGATTTCAGCACAGTGAGAGAAGTCAGTGAGTGGCAAACAGACCTCACAGGGCCAAGGCAAGGAAACACCATTGAAAGGAAGTCACCGGATTGCTGATGATTTAGAACAGAGCTGAGTTTACTGTGGTTTATGCTGGGAATTCTACCAGAAATCTCTGGAATTGGGCAAAATAAATGTCAAAATGCTGTGCCAAAATAATGAGGGATCAGATTGCCTTGGAACCTTTTTCCCAGTCACCGCTGCTCAGCTCCTGCTCAGCTCCTGTACACGCCAGCACCCAGCAGCAAGCAGCTCTTCCAGACATCAAAGAATTTTTACTGTACAGTATTAAATTTTCCAACCCTATTGAACAATTTCCATGCAGGTTAATAAATAAATAATAATAATAAAAAATCCTGACTTCCAAAGGTGCAGGTGATCTCTCTTTCAGAGGTACAGAACAGTCAGGGACCCTAGCTTTCAGCACGCCACTTTGGGCCATCAGCCATCGGAGGACCACTTCTCCCCAAAGGATACCTTCGGGAAGCCACATTCCTTCATGCCTGTAAAGAATCTGAGCTTCCATCTGGCCTTAACAAGTAAGGAGTGTTCGGTGCGCGCCCAGCTCCACCCGCAGCCTTTCAGCAGCCCGGGCTGCTCGCTGTGCGCCGTGCCCTGTTCAGCCTCCCCAGCCAGCCGTCTGTAATCGAGCAGCTCTTCCCAGCACACCCACTACAGCTTCATCCTCGTGCCGCAGGAACCAATTCCAGGCTATTACTGCACTGCTTAATGATCCTGTTCAGGCTGTTTTGGAAGAGTGGTCCTTAGCTCTGCTTCTCACCCCAGGGGTTTAAATAGGCTCGTATATCAAGGCCAAGCCTTGATAATTCCTTTATTTCTGGTGGCATTTTAAATCACATGGAAACCAGGAGCAGCTTCTGAGCAGGAAAATGACTTCCTGCCATTAGGCAGCACCTATCAGCAACCAAGAGTGCTCTTGAAATTTATATTCTTAACTCTGGACTTGCTCCTATCAAGTGAATTGGGCCGGGACCAACAAATCGCTGTTGCAAATGTTAAATTTCTCATCAAAGGATTTGCTTTCAGTGGTGTGTTTTTGTTGTGAGGCTTAGCTTGTTTGTTTAAATGTTGTATCTGTGTTTTCCTTAGCTTACAAGCCCATGTATGGTTCCATATTGCTATTTTGAACAATCTCTCTGAGAGCTAGCACAGCCACTCCATGTTTCAGGATACTCAGCCCTGTGTGCCTGTATACTCTGGTTTCTTTGTTCTGAATTTAAATTTCTTTAGCCTGTGAGTTAAGTGCTCGTGATAACATGAAGGGAGCAAACCACTTTAAATCTTTCCAATCAAAATGAGAACTTTTATTTAGAAGAAATAATCTGCATTGTAGCAATGATGAGCAATTACAACAAATTGGTAGCATTTCAATAATCATAATCCTGTTGCCTCGTTCAGAAGACGTGAGTGCACATTTTTGAGAACTCCTTTACATACCGCTAAGATCACCCCTCTGAAATGACAGATTTCCTGACCTTTTTCCTCTTCAATGGGATTTTCACTGAGCACGCTGGTTCTACAGAATAATTGTTGGTAGCACTCCTGAACTCCAGGTACTACCAGTTGAACTTGCCACGGTGTGTAGGTATTTATTTCCAGAACTGGGAATTCTCTTGACCCTTCTTGAGTGCTGCCAGAAATTATTGGGGAAGGATTTCTTTGTAAATATTGTTGTTTAAATAGAAGTTTATCAGAAAGACAGGAGATGATGATAACGTTCCTTCAGTGGAGACATCTTTATGGAACTTGGAGGTGCCCTTGTATGATTGTGCCTAGGGGCTGAAATTATCTTCCAAGTAAGCCACAGAGGTTGAAAACTATAGAAAGAAGTAATAATGTCCGATAATTCTCATTCAGTCACAAAATCAAACCTAGATTTTATTTAAGATGCAACCAAAAGCTGACAACAGTCTAAATATGTACTGAATTTTAACCTGAGATTTGCTACACAGTGCAAATATTCTTAGGTATTCACTGCTTAACACGAATCATGCCGTTGCCACTTAATTCATTCATATAACTTACTTATGGACGTTTGTGGAAACTGTTCAACATCACAACTGCACAAAGTTGTGCTGTGTTGGTTAACAACAGGAGGACTTCTGTCAGTGTTTGTGCCCCGATTAAATTCTGTATCTCACAAATTCAGTATCTTTTTGGACTTTGCTATTTTTAGAGTTACAAAATGATTTATTAAAAACTGTTGAAGTTGCAAATCACAGTGCTCCCATATTTTTAAGAGCAAAATTCAAGGGTTAGACATGCACCAGCAGCAGCCATTAAATGTTTTGCTTATGAACACTGGTGCAAGAGGAGCAGCAAGTTCCAAAGCCCAGTCCCACACTGCTGAGAGCAGCAACCTTACGTGGTTTTTGCAGCTTGGGATCCATACGGTGCCGTCCAAAGTCTCCCTGTGAGTATTTCTCCATGTTTTTAAATGAATTTCTCGAGATATATCCTTCTGCCACATAATACTTGCCTGCAGTCGGGTTCTTCTACCCACACTTCGTCCATTTCAGCTGTTTCCTGGTGGCCAGCAGAGAGGAGGTCCGAGTGTGTGTGCCTGCGGGTGTTTGGCACACGGACGTACAGTAATGGGTAGTGCACTGAGCTCGTTCAACCGTGCTTGCATTTCTGGTGCTAGCTCTTGAATTCAAGTACATCTTTGCTCTTTCTTTGTATTCAAGTTGATTGAGAGGGTTTAACCATATACAATATTCAAATTGCTTTTATGCATGAAAAGGTTTTCAAGAAATCAATGCAGTCGCCGAGTGCAATAATTAATACATGAACTGACTGCCCTTTAAAGACAGTAGTAATGCTCCTTACGAAGACCAATGTACTAATATTACATGCAGTAATGGACTTTTTAAAAGTTAAATTCTTCATCGTTGGTATTTGAGTAGGACACAGAATTAGGCATGCCAAGCTGTATTTATTAGCAGAAAACTGATTATTATTACTGACCAATCTGCTTTGTAATGATTCAGCGAGCATGTTGGTTTTTATAGTAATGAATACGGGGCTCTTAATCAGGTGATCTGACAAGTGTGCAATTTGCCTGGAAAATTATGCTGTACTGAAAGTGTTTTCGTGAAGAATAAGAAAGGGGGAAAAGTACTATAAAATGTTGGCATTTAGAGGAGAAAGAGATGGGAAAACTGAAGGAACAGCACTGCAATACTTTGCTTCTGTTGTCTATATGCAAATATTTGGCCAAAATTCCTATCTGTGCCCAGCTGAAAGCAAATTTAAGGTCTGGTTTTGTTCTGTTCCACTGGAGGTGAAAGTAACGGGTTGTATAACAGGAGGGCAGTGTTGGAGCTGTGAAAAACTGGAGTAAAATCAGACGGGTGCAGTCTCCTCGTGCTCTGGTGGCATGCTGACCTTCCTTCCTAACTTGGCGTGAGGCAGTGTGTGTTGCCCAGAAGAGACAACTTTGCTCTTCTAAGCTTTCTGAGTCTTAGAAATCAGAATTTGTGCTTCAAGAGAACTTCCTCTGAAGGCATTAAAAATTGTATGTGAATAAAAATGGTGCAAACCAGTGTTGCCTATTGCATTGGAGGACCAGGTATACCGGTGCTTATTTTTCACCTCCTCTCCATTTTATCCTCTTCCCCAGCCAGTATGCAAATACTCTGTTAGGATTTCAAGGTAACGTGTGTGTTCTTTAGTTGCCGTGGAAAAAAAAAAGTCTGCAAATATGACAGTGGAAGCATGAAGGAATTCAGCATTCTTGTTCTTAAAGGACTAAATGGAGCAAGGAGGCAATTTGAAGTCTAGTCTCATAAATACCCTTATTTTTTTCTCCCAGGCTTAGTATTATTTCTATATGTGCACTGACCCCACACAAAACAGGGTGTGAAGCTGGTAGAGAAAAAACACCATCAGTGAATCAATATAAGTGAACTAACCTCGACTCCAGAAGTAAAAGTGCATTGGAGAGAAGCAATATTGCATTATTTTTGTATTGTCTGCAACACCTGAGCCTTGAGTATCATTTGGAAATATAGCAATGTCCTTTTATCTACATTGTTAAACTGAAAGGATTCCCTGTCTGTTTGCTCTTTGTCATCAAAAGCTGTTGTCAGTGATTGCATGGTATTTTGCATTGTCTTCTGTTAAACTCCAGAATGATTGTTTAGATTGAACGCCTGCGGTGAGCACGAGGTAAGTCAGAGTACGCAGTGTATCCTTTCCAGACCTGGGAGGTGGATGCATCCCTCAGTAACATCTTCTCTCTTTATTTCAATCAGAAGGAGCTGTAGTGCTTTTGTTCCACAATGATGACAATTACTCTTTTTTTAACCTGTCCGGAAAGCCACTTGGTGGTGTGAAATTTGGTCTGGAGAAACTGGAATGTTTAAGCTTATACTTACGCGGGAGTTAGTCAAAGGTGTTGCATGCAGCTGACCCTTCCAACGAGTAAATAGCTCAGGAGAGTTCGCTGTAGTGTCCATCCCTCAGAGACAAAACTCTCTCTAGATATTCATTATTTTCTTTATGGTAAATCTTGAGAAACTAACAAAACCTGGGCATGTTACACCAAGAACCACATAAATTCCAAATAGTAGATGTTCTGTGCTCTGATGAGTTCACCGTCTAAAGAGACAAGGCAGCCTTGGGCTGGAGTGAGGAGCGTGACCGTGTTTTTCAATAATCTCACATCAACCTATGGATTTTTTTAAGAGTGATGGAACACAATCTTCAAATGTTATGATTCCCTGTGCGACTTAATATCTTCTTAGTCTCCAAAATGCAATTCCTGAAACTCTATTTTCCTGACAAAAATAGATCAGAGGTGCGGTGAACACACAGCCCAGCCAAGGAACAAAACAACTCACCTTCTCTAAGCTTCCAAGGCTGAATGCCACAGCCGTTGGAGCTCAGTGAGAAACTGCTAGTTCCTAAAAACTTGTGCAAACCACATTAAAAAGTACTGCCACAACTGACGGGCCCTTCCATGAAGCATTCCCAGAATTTATGGTTGCAGAAGGTGTGTACTCTAATTGCAGTATTTTTTAGGTGTTACCTGCCTTGACCAAATTTCAGCAGGGACTTAGCTAGGGACTAGTTACAGATGGATTTCGGACACACTTACAGCTGACCTTGTTCTTGATGCAGCCCTGCTCGAGCTGAGGCGTTTCTGAGCATTTCTCACCACAACAGCTGAAGACCAGTGGTAATTCTGGAAGTTTAGTTCTCTATAGCCAACAATAAGAATGAGACGAGCAAAAGCAAGCACCTGTCAAAATGCTGCGCTCATGTAACAAACTGAAATTACTTTCAATAGTATAAAATATTTAGAAAAATGCGTGTTACCTAAGTTAGATCACTTTTAGCCTTGGAGGGGAAAAAGATTCAAAATTAATCATCATCTAGAGTAGTTCAAATGAGCTCGTGCTTTCCATTATTTATTATGAAGATCAGTTATCATTTTTTCCAGTGTCAGTTTCAGACATCCCTTGTTCTGACAAGACCTCCACGGAGTAGTTTCACAGCAGTGACAAACTGGGAACCAGTACAGTGTCACCGATGAAGGTGGTTTGATTTTCTTGGCATTATGTCGAGAATATGGAAGTTCTGTAGTAAACTTGTGAAAAAATAATAGGATCCACAAAAAGAGGAATTGGAGATCCAATAATTATTTTCTTTTACCAACGGCTTTTTAGAGTTGGTAGCCAGGAAGAATATGGGAATCGATAGATTTTATTGAGACATTTGTGTTGCTTTCACTGTGGAAGATATGGATGACTAAGTACCACTCTTGGAGATGCTAACGAGCTCTCTGTATTTTGTTCCATGCTTCAGTTCTACTTTGAAAACTTTTTTTTTTTTTTTTCAGTTATTGGTTTTGTCACAAAGTACATACACACTTTTCTTTGCAGACCTAACATCTTCTATTATCAGAGGCTATGATGGCATTTAAGTGTTGCTGGTAGCCACAGCAGTAATCACTTTTCTTGACCTAAGGATGTTCTTCTCCTCTCCTGCATGAATCGCATACCTCAGCTTTTTGGATGATGTAAATGTTTCTTGCTTAAATGATGCAACGTGGTTATTGCACTTTTGAAAATATAGGGTATAAATCAGCGAGAGTGGTTGCTTCATACAGAACAAAACACAGTCCTTGCTTGTACACATATATCACTCGCTGGCTGAAATCAATGCCATTTTGCTCACCTAAAGACAGAATTTGTCCCATGCACCATGTGGAAAAACTCAGCTGGCAAAGAAAATACGGAACATGCACAGAGAGAAAAAGCTGATATCCCGAGCCATAAAAATCAAATGTGAAAAAGTTCGTAATTTAAAGCTGCCCCAGGTCATAATAAATAATTCATTCCTCAATTATACTCAGTTTTTCCTTAACATAAAACTATCTCCCCAGCTTTTTGTAAAAATCGATCTGTAGACTCTTACCATCTATGCATGTGTACAGATGGATAAATATATGGGTATAAAACCTCATGCCATGGCGATGATTTACTTTGATTTATCAAGATTTGCTTTTTGTCGCTGAATGGTTATCTGGATGGGTGCTGTGTACTGCGTGACACGCCGTGTCCCCAGCTGTAAAACGCGGGTTTTCAGGAGTGGCTTCATTGGATTTGCTCCCATATTCTGTATGTGCAGCTAAGGTGCATGAGGCAGTGCCAACATGAGATAGTAAAGCTGAATATGTGCTTTGCCAGTAGCTTTAATTCACCCTCACTTTCTCTTCCTGGGATTGTCATTAATAGACAATCACTACTTCTTAATTATTATTTAAGTTTAATACCGTATTATTACTGCTTAATGAGATGAGTACTTTTAGCTGTGGTTGGTCAGAGAAACCGCTTTGCATTTCAGGTTCCTGAATAGGTACGTTTGCAAATATTTTGCCTGGTGCTTTTATTTAGGAAGAGTTGAAATTCCACGTTTCACAACATGCCTTCCTGAGCGCTTTACATTCTTTTTGTTCTACAAACACATCCATTACTCTGGGAAAGGCAGTGAACTTTTCTCAGATATGAGCAAAAATAATTTAAAATTTGAATGAATATAGGCTTATTGCTTTGCTTCATTGCTTCTTCAGTTTTATTTGAAATAGAAAAATATATATTGAATTAGGTAATAGGAGCTCTACTGGAAAGTCTTTGTTACGCGGCGGATGCAGAAGAGCTCTGAGATGAGTTAACGTGGCCTGGCTCATCCCACCCAATTTGGGGAGGCACAAAACTCAACCTCATTTTTAGCAGTTGCCAGAACTGCTCTGCGATGCGTCTCCCTCCCAGGAGAGAAAAGGACACATTATAGTCTGAAGAAAATCAAAAAAAATCATCTCCTTCCTAGGCAGTCATGACCTGAAACGCTCAAACTCCTGGGAGGTGCCCGCTGGCTGAGGCTGAGCAGCCTGCCGGTCTGCGTCCTGCCTGCTTCTGCCTTCATTTTCAGCTGGGGTCTGAAAATGGCTTTTTATCTCTGTGTGAATGGCCTTCCACACTGCTGGCCAAAAATGTCTATTTATTTATTTATTTATTTATTTTCCAGTCAACCCCGTGAAACTCTTAACGTTTTCCATTTCCAACTGGAAAGCTCAGCTCTGCGGAATAAAAATAACACCTCAGCCAGCCGGCAGCGTTGTGCGAGGAAGTAGGTAAATTTTGCTCCTGCGGAGAGGCTCAGGCAATTAAATTCGCGAGCTCTTCCCCCGAAGAGTTATAACGCTCACAGATTTGCTTCTGTGCCTTTCCCTCCCCACCTTGGCTTCCCTCGATGCCAGGCAGGCAGGATTGACTTCTGGCAGTTCGCGGTGCCTCTGGGACTGCCAACGGACTTGTTAAATTGCGATAATAATTTTAGGCTGTTGGCCACACATTTGTTACGAAATGAAGTAACTCTTCACATGAGCTGTCAGACAGAAATTACTTTTAGCCACAATCAATCTAAATTTCAACTGGAGACTTGAAGGTGAAGGCTGTGAACTTTGCTACCTATTACAGGCCTGTGAAGCCATCCGAGCTTTTTCATTTTTAGCTAGATCAGTATTTCTGTATTCCTCTGCTGCAGAAAGTGTTGTTTATATGCTATAACCTCGTAGCATTAAACACAATAAATCCCGCATTTCAGGAAACTATCTCCGTCAAATTAGAGATTAAACTTCTTTGGGTCAAATTCTGATCCTCTCTCTTCTTCTGGGGAAAATTTCAGGCCCCATAAGCAGTAAAACCCAAAAGCAATAAAAAAATGTCTAACATTTCATTAGGCTCAAAAATCTCCCTGTCCTTCTCATGCATACATTTCAGGTTTATCAAGCAAATGGTACTCTTGTTCTGCTCATTATAGAATACCCACTCTTGGCATCCTGAGCCCGTGAGCTGAGGCTTTAAAGAAGGAAGGAACCTGACTTAGAGGCGATGAGTGCCGTAAGCGCTATGTGTACGTCAGACTGTACAGCATGCTTTGTATTCCAACATTTCTCCCCCACACCTTTTGCTTACACTTCGTTTTTAATCGAGCAAAGTGAATGCAGCCCAACCCCAAACCTTTACCTAATGCTGAGTGTAACGACCCTTTTAGTACCCATACAACAGGGCTGCTTCTGTCTTGCTGCTGTTCTCGTCTGGCTTTGGAGAGTTATAAAATGACTTTTGGGTCTGACCCACAGATGAACTGAAAGGCACGCAGAAGCAGCGCACTCATCCAGCATGAAATCAAAAGCTAATCAATGCAGATTATGTTAGATTAGCTAAGCAAGTAAACAATTAGCCAAGTTAATGCCACCTACCCCGTCTTTCAGCAGCAACCAAGTTAAGGAATTTGTCTATTTGTCTTCAAAAAAGAGTGCCGGTTCCTGTTGGTGACATTGCAGGTTAGAGGATGAATTTTTCAAACTTCTGAGTCTTGAAGAAAAATGAAGGAGATTTTACTAGGAAGAGGGGCCAGCTCTTGGGAATGAATAGTAGGTTTTGATGTGAAATGGTGACACAGACTTGGGAATTATTCTCATGGTCGAGCCATTGCACATGGCAGCCTCTTGCCAGGCTGAATAATACGATGGGTCGCTGATGAGACGAGATTGTCCTCACTGGGTGCCCCCTGCACCGCCACCCTGCAGCACCATCGCCTCTGCTCCCAACGGGTCTGGCCCAGGTCATGGAAGCGGTGGCAGTTACACCGACATGGGGTGAACGCAAGCTCCAGCCCCAAATTCACACCCAAATTCAGATGCCCCACTGCCTCTCAGGAAGACAAAGCTGCTCAAAGCCTAACACCGGAGGTTTGGATCGACTTTTTACTCTTTAATGTCACAGTAAAAATGAAATTAGCAGCTGGACTTCTGGAAGAGAATAGCCTGCTCATCGCTTTGCCCTCTGCTTCAGGTCTCATAAAACTTGCAGCTTCATTTGTGCAACTCCTAGTCTGGGGAGCAGCGTGGATGTCCAGGTCTTTGCACAATACTGCATCTCACTTCCGAGTCCGTCTGCCTTGCTTTTAGTTCTGTTTGGATTAACACGAGTGCTCCAACAAAAAGAATAATTTAGCAATATGAAACAAGTTTGGGAGCATCTGTTTGCTCATATCCCTGTTACCAAGCTACAGAAAAACCGTGAGTCCGACTTCGAGGTTCTCCCACTAGTGCAGGAATTAAATTGTGTTTATTTGCACAGTTAATTTCCTAAAAACAAACATAATCCATTTTTAGCTGATGTTTGTTGATAATTGTTGATGAAATGGAATTCATCCAGTGGTCATAACTAAAATATGACATTACCTCCTACCATTAACACAAGCTGTTTTAATTTTTTTTTTCATTTTAAGTAAGTATTGCCAAGGTAATAGAGCCACCGAGATCTCTGTGGTCTTCATTGCTTGCAAAATTTGTGATCACTAGATTTTTTTTTTTTTTCATGTTACTATTCCCTTTGCAAAGGATGAAATCGCATGGTAAACAAGGTTGTGGCCACTGAAGAAATTTAATTCACGTAATGTGTTCGTACTTCACTCCGGGCAGGGAGTTCCAGAGCAGGGCAGCTCCACACGCGTTCTCAGTGGTGGAGAGCGTGCTGGGTGGGAGGAAAATCACCGGAATTTTAACGTGTTTGTCTTGGGATCTGACCCTGTAGTTTGATTAAACCAGCCCAGACATTTCACGAATGGGTAAAGTGCTGAAAATCATTTTTTTTTTTATTGTTAAATTAGGGTGTGACTGCTTGGGACCAGCCAGTATCAGCCATTCCTTTCATTTGGATTTCCCCAGAGCTTTCAACAGCAGAATTTGCTCATGTTCTATCTATTTATTTATTTATTTTTGTTGTTTTTGTTTGCTTGTTTTTTTTGTTTGATTGTTTTTCCAGTGCTGGGGGCAGACGATGGGTATGGGAGGTGCCTTCACCCTCCTGATCCTTCCATCCCCGAACAGCCTCACGTATGAGCAAGGCCCTCCTCTGCCTTATTGCTGCTCGGAGCGTATTTATGGCGGCAGTTAGCTCCTCGGCCATTAAATGAGATTTGGTGAGTAAGCGGCGGGGGCAAGCACAGGTATATGTGCGTTATCTCGCAGAGTGCTGTGAAATACGGTCCCGTAACCTTGGTGGTGGTGGGTTTCCTCTTCCCTCAGCCCAGAGGATCCTGCTGGCGTGAAGTACAGAGTCTGTCTTCTCAGCAGAAAAACGCAGAAGGTCAAATACAATTTTATTAACAAGGATTTGGGGTATTTTTCCACTTTAGCAAATTAATTTTATTTCTTTTTGATCTTCAGAGGCTTTGCTGAATCATTGTTTGTTCCTTTTTTGGCAGGGAAAGCTGTTAGCAATTCTGAGAAATAAATTGCAAACACTTTCGAACCTGAGGCCAAAGCCCGCTGGCATTTAGGTGTTTCCAGATGGCAAATGTATGAGGGAGTAAAAAAAGTAAACTGACACCAACATCTACAGAACATTTTTTGTTGTTACCAAAACAGAAAAGGAGAGATGTATACAGAAATTCTTCGTCTGTCAGACACTGACTGTGATTTGTAAACAGAATTTCTTACAAACGAAATTGCGGGTCTTGTGGCTGGCTGGGTAACAATGATTGCGAGCAGTGATTTCCACCGTATATTTTCCCAGAAAACAACCTGAACATTCAAGAACTTTTTATTTCCTTCAAGCTAGGAAGATAATGCATAGTGCAGTGATCTGGGCTGGTCAGTACTGGTTAGAAATAGACTGCCCAAAGCACCAGTGATGGGGTGCTGTATGTTTATGGGAGAGGAAGACTTCCCCACCCAGCCAAGTGTGTGTGTTAGGACATTTGAGCTAACTAGCAAGTGAGCATCACTTGACACAGGTGCCTGCTCAGTCAGGACCCAGCCGGTGACTTCTTATCAGGTGACAGAACATAACATGTTGATAAGGTGACAAGCACACCCCTGCCCACCTGATAACGGGCAAGGGGATTCATTTTATAATTTTATTTCAGACTTTCTCTAAGGGGCATTTTGTTGAACTCGGCGCTGTTTCCCAGGCAGTCGACCCTCTCCCCTGTAGGTGGAGGAGAGGAGGAGCTGCCCCTGGGGCAGCCCGGCCCCATCACACCCAGCACCTGCAACCCATCAAGTTCGTGAACACAGAGGTGGCTCCTGAGCTGGTTCCTCCTCCAGCCCAGCACGTGCACAGGAGCTTTGGGCCTGTTCTGCTGTCTTTGCGCACACCTTACGCTTATTCAGCTAACGGTCTGTTTGAAATATGAGCCTAATCCCCGGGTAATGTACTGCTCCTCTTAGATTTAACTTGAACTGATCCCTACAGAATGAATTTTTTAGCAGGACAATGTAATCTGTCCGTGACATCTTGACAATGTGATCCAGAAGGAAAATGGGAACTTCTCAGACTCGCGATGTAAATGAGAACCCACAAGGACATGCTGTGGCCATCGGTACTGTGCAGAGAGGGTGAGATCCTGCCAAAACGCAGTGACTTTGGCTCCCCAGAAGGTAAAACATTTAGCATCATCCTCCCATCGCTTCCCCTCAGCCAGCTCCTCGCTGACCTGCAGGTGCCGTGCCAGCTCCCAGCCCTGCTGCTTGGCCATGGCTGCAGTACGGATACGAGGTCCAAGAAGGGTCTGCAACATTAAAGAGAAAACACGGTTTGTTTTTCTTTTGTGCCAAGTCTACGGCTGGATTTTTGCCAAGCAGCTCCTTGTGGCTGCGTGGATTGCCATTTATCCAACAGCTCAAATGCGTCTGGGGCTCATTGTAACTGATTGTTATCTCGCCAATACCGTGAGCATTTGTTGTGTGACATAGGTCTCTGGATGCCTCCATGGTGTAAATAATCCAAGGAACAGCACAGCAAAATGCCACGTCACGGCCCATGCAGGAATAAATCTAAGGCAAAAGAGCCTAAATATGAGAGCAGTCAGATGGATATGAGTTTGTTTGATTTGTAAATAAGACTGATTCAAATAGAAGGATTGAGCTTTATCGAGTTGTAGTCATAGGATGGCTTCAGTTACGTGGAAGTCTGAATTGGTTCAAGCTTTAAATACTATTTCCCTTTAAGTTTAAACCATAAAAATGTAATTCAAAGAACACAAATGAAGAGAGTGGCTACTAGACTAAAGGGAAAAGGTCTTGAAGTGAATTGTATGCTACTGAAGAAAGACCTTATACCATTTTTGAGACCTTGACATCATCAATGAAATTCTGTTTATTAGTGTCGTGTGTCCCCCCTCACCTGCACCCCCACGCCAAATTAAGTGCTTTTGTGTATATATGCGGATTAATGGACGAAAGAGTAACCATCGGCTGAGATTTCCAGACGCCTCCTTTCTCCATAACGTCCTTACGATGTTTTCTGACAAATACCACGGAACAAGAAGGATCCGATTATCTTCCAGTCTAGAGCAGCACACAGGAAAACATGACTAGCAATCCAATTTGGCTCAACTGAGAGTGAAATCTGCAGCTGGAAGAGAGAGTTTGACATTTCTGAAAAGCGAGAAGCTGAAAGATGCATGGAGTCAGGCATCGCCGCTGAGAGACCCCCGGTCAGCTCTTCGTAGCCTCAGGCACCTGCGTATTGATCTGCACTAAGTCATCTGGAATTCACCATGCTAATTGATCCAGGAGGTTGTTAGACCGTGCAAGGGGTGTTGCAGACCAGCAGATCTTCGCCTGTGTGGAAGGAAAAACTGTCATTTTTAGGGCTGAAGGCACCTGGAGGGACGGTGATGGGAGGAAACATTCGAGTGTTCCTTTTTGCATCCTGAAAGTCAGAGGGCTTCTGCAGCTGCTTGCCGTGACCCATCCCAGCTCTGGTGAGTAATTGTGGAAGTTTGTGCACTCTGATTCACTTCAAACAATGTGTTGTGCAATGACGGGAAAGAACAAAAGCCTATCAATAATCAAGGGGTTATGGTTAAAAAAATTAATGGCTGTTGATAATAAAAGTGGATCTCCAGGTCTTCACTCATCCACTTCAGAACCTAGTTCAAAGCTATCCGAGGTAATAAAAGACCTTGCTAAAATAAAAGACCTATCCAAGCTAATAAAAAACTTGACAGAGTTACTGTGTGTCATTTTCCAGGGAGCTGTAACTACTGCGTTACAGCCAGTTCATTGAGAACTAAGTACAGAGCCCAAACACTGACGAAGCTTTGGAAGAAAAATGAATCATTGCTGGATCAGATACAGACACAAAAGTGCTGTGTTAGAGGTTAAAACCATTCCAGGAGCTGAATGCTTTTGCTGCACAGAAAAGGATGTGACAATGAGTTACATTTAAAGGCTGAATTCATCTGCCACGGGAACAATGAGGTTTTGCTTTTTTAATCAAAATGCAGACAAGTAATTTCTTAGGCAAGCAAGGCTCTGAATTATGGTAAGGAAGATACAACATGAGTAAACAGTCTTTTCCGTAATACAGCTATAAAATATTATAATATACATATACATGAAATAAAGAAGTGATTGAACTTGTCAGTTAATTGTACTATCAGATTTGTAGCTTGTGAAAATGTCAGAGAAAATAACACAGTGTGTAGGATAGGTCAATTTATTAATTGTGGATAAATTTTGAGCCTACTCCAGTCCGTGCTATTGTATTTCTTGTTTATAAGCATTCACCAACTAGCTTGGATAAATAATGCCCAGCCAGCAGGTTGGTCTTTTACAGCCTCCCCAGTTTGATTACTTCCTGGATGTCTGCTAGGATCAGTGACTGGTCCCGGGGGTCACCGAGCATCGTTTCTGCCTGAACGCCTGTAACTTTCCAGTAGGAGAGTAACTTCTAGCATCTGGCCAGTCTGAGCTTCTCAGTGATCTAACGCTTGTGAAACTCTGAATATTTAAGACCTTCCAAACACCACAAGTAAATTTGATCTATTTATTCATGAATATCTGTGTACCTCTTGCCCATTCTCCAGACCAGCTCTGTTATGGCAAGCTTCACAAAATTGACGTAAAAACGACTCGAGATAAACCAGTCCCGCTGGGGACCAAATCGTGGTCTAGTTATTCCTTTTCACTCCGCATCACTTGAAGGCTTTATCAGTATAAGAAAGCAGGACTCAAACCTATGAACGAGCAAAGCAAAAATGCAGGTTAGCGATGGAGTTTGGGGCTACCGAGATCGAAACGATCTGTCAATATGTGCTTGAAGTACAAGTCGCTGTGCTTATGCTCAAGGAAACGCACAGCGACGTGAAAGTTTGTGTTTGCTAGAGGAAGACCACTCGTGGCCTTTCTCACAGTAGGAGTTTGGAGAAACTGCCCTGATAAAACAGCCCCCTGTGCATTCCTGCACAAGGCTCAAAACCTGATCTGAGGCAGTCTTCAGGGCACAGAACCTGGTGGATTTTCAAAATATTTCCAGGCCAGCTGGACAGGTGGAGGCCTGTAAGCCTGAGCGCATCTCCTCTCTGTGCCGTGGCACGCTTTGGGCTTAAAGCTGCTCTTACTTAGGGAGACTTGTTGGTATGTTGCTGAGGAAGCCTGGAAGGAAGGAATTATTCCCTGTTTTTTTGTTTTCATTTTGAGGTTTGAGGCAGGGCGAGTATATTTGAATGCAGATGTTTGATTGTACCCGTGTGCCCCCAGGGGGACGGGATTGCAAAATCTTCATTAAGGCCATGTGAGAGGCAAAAAATGTAAAGAATAAAAAGGATTCAGCTCTTCGTATTATTCGCAGACAGGAATACATTGTCTTGAATATTAGCTGTGGGTCTCATCCCCTGAGATCTGAAATCGCGGACACGGTGAGGAGTTCTGAACAGTTTTCCAGACAGTAGGGAATTATGCAATGCATGAGGAAGGCGAGATGAGAATAGGGACCGGGTATGTGGTCCCCATCTCTATTTCTCCCCGTTTCAAATGCATTAATATTGAAAACAAATAAATAATAGCTGCGTGATTTGTAACCCTGTCAAAGGAAAAGGAGAAACAAGATACACACCGCCTGCTGTTGACACTAACTTTTTCCTTTCTTTCCCATTTGTATCTGAGCTAATAGGAATAATAACTGCCCCGCCTGCCCACTGACCCGACGGATGTGTTACTGTGCTAATCCACCTCTCCCGCTATCGACTGCTGGCCTCCGAGGGGCTGCCTTGCAGAGTCAGAAATAAATTACCCATCAGAATCAATGAAGCTCCTGACTATGGCTTACACAGACGCAGCCCTGTCACCCATGCTGGCACGTGAGAAGCGCTTGACAATTACCTGCGTGCTCGGGATTTCGAATGGTGAGGGCACACAGACCTGAGGGAGAAACCCTCTCATCAGCGCGTGGTCACTTTGGGACCATCGCTACGTCTTCGTAGTACCTTGGCGTTAGACAAATGAAAGTATCTTAAAAATCACCGCTGGGTTTGCTCATGGGTGAGGAAACAAACTACGAATTGAGAGCCGTGACATCAATATCGGAGTGATATTGAGGTTAGTGCGCCAAGATGAACTAAGGAAGAAAACTTGCTTTTCTTCCCATTTCAACAGCTCTCCCAGAGCTCAAATAAAACTGAGAAAGCATAAATACGTCGCTGCCTGTGTTGTGCCCAGTACTCCTCGGCTTCAGGTTAGTTTAGTTCTGGAGTCGTAAGCTGCCGGGTAAATACAGTTTACTGACTGCAGATTCAGTAGTGAACTGTGAGAGTAAGATTGTGAGCGAAGAACCAAGTCAGCCATGGGCAGCTGCCTCATGGCTATGGGAGATCCTCGGGTGTCATTAAAATCACAGAAGAGGGGTGTGTGTAGTGGGAGGGTGCCATTAAGTGGTGGTGGAGGTGGAGTCCGGAAATCAACAGCAGCCCTAGGCAGATTTAAAGCCAGGTCAGGTAACCTGAGGCTGAGCTCACCCAAGCGTCCTGCACCGCCTCCGGAGCGATGCCACGGGTGCTAACGGCACCATGGCCGTGCCTGCACACAGCCGTGCACAGGTTCATGGCTCAGGTAGAAGCTCAGGGCTGGGTGCATTTTGCAGCCCTCTGCTCAGCTCTGCAGTGCTGCGGCTGGCAGCGCTGCCTTCAAGCCACATTAAATATCTCCCCGGGAGCCGCGGTGGCATATTTGCATTGCGGCACAGATGTACCAAGGGTACCACCGCACATAATTCAGCAAAGCCAGCATCTGGTCCCATTAAATGCAGTCGAAATACTGCTGTTGGTTCTAGTGGGCCTGGTAGCTCGTTTATTTATTTATTTTGCTTTTTTTTTTTTTCCTACAGAAACTGAAATTCACTCCTGTGGTCCAGTCACCTGTGGGAAGCAGTCAGAGCTCTGACTCCAAGGGTTGGTTGGTGTGAGCAGTAACATGGCCGCTCAAGGCTGCGCGACGTGAACAGCTTCATGCTCTCTTCCAGGTCACTATCTATTATTTTCAGAATGGAAAATTCAAAGATCAGAAAGCACCTAATAGGTTGAGAGAGACAATGCCTTATAAAAACGTTATTGCTATCGACTTGGTGGAAGATTTGATTACAAGGAATTGGCAGGGAAATGATTTAGTACTAAACACTGATGACTGTAATATCCAAGAGTTATTCTGGACAATAAGATACAAGAAAAAAAATGCGTTTTCTTTTACTGTGGGAGAGACTGTTGCTAAAAGGGTAACAGAGACTCGGCGGAGTGATGATGAAGAGCGATAGGCTTCTAACAGCAGCTCCAAAGCAACAGAAGACTGGTGGTAGTAGAAATTTGGCCAAACAAGTAAAATACTTACAGAAATATAATTCCACGAGCAGCTAGAACAAATGTAAGATTATTTTTTTTTCTTGCTTCAAGTATTCTATCAAGCAGTGCTACAAGTGAATGGCCGTAAACTAGGTAAAACAGCCCCAAATCAATGTCTACCCATGGCTCCAGGACAGATTTGTTGAAGCCATTCAACACATTGCTTTCTTGCTGGTGTGCATTTGAGCCTTAACCATGAGAAATTTCTTCTCCGGGCAAAAACCACGGTCCCAAAAATTCTCTGTCAAGCTCGATTATTCCCCCACTTTCTCCCCTCTGCCTTTTCCATCTCCCTGCGTGTTGTTCGAGCTGGAGTTTTATAACTAGTTGTTTGGGTTCGGCTCGAGGTTGTGTTACAGAGCAGCCAAACAGCTGTCCGCAAGGAAGTAAAAATCTTAGCGCTAGTCCGACCAGAGGCTCTTTATCTTTAAAATCCAGCATTACAGAGCCTAACGTCCTCCAGTTTTATTAGCTGTTCTTGAGGGGTGCTTAGCCTGCAAGTGCAGCATCTGGCACTGCCTCGGCACGGCTCTAACGGCCTGAGCACAAACCTCCCCACCGCTGCACAAATAACCTCTTACGGGCACAGTGGTGGCAGCAGGTCCTGCTGTCCCCTGCTCCTGTCCCCTCTGGGAGCGGGTCCTGCCGGAAGCGCTCGGGGTTTGCAGGATGCGACCCTCACAGATGGGACCTTGGTCCCTGTGGAGAGCGGTACCACTGCTGGTGGCCGGCACAGCGTGCCGAGAGCCACGCGGCGCTGTGCTTTTACACTAAAACGTCTTTTTTTGGCCCCTTTTAGCTCCCTGCAATCAAAAAGGAGGGGCTGCAGCCCCTGATGCGTGCCCAGCAGGTACGGAGCGGCGCTGGAGGTGGCTGATGCCGTGCACAGGCAGTGCCATTCACGGACCGGGAGGGGAAAATTCCAGTGTAAGTGGTCTCCACTGGGTATAAAACAGTGCCGGTGACATTTGCCTCTTCTCCCGGTGATAAAATGTATTTATTTGTGAAGTAGATCTTAATCCATCTCTGAGAAGTGTTTTTAGTTTTTTGCAGCAGCATTTATAATGATTGAATGCGTAGCTAGAGAGGACATCTTTCTGTGGCAATGAACAAAAATAAGAATAACTTTTCAGCATTACCGTATATCAATAGCCAATTATTTTTGTATGGATGGGTTCTGGTTGGCTGCTAATGGACTGACAATGAGATAAGTCTTCCAGGAGAGAAACCATCATTTTAAAGACGGAGTGGCTGGCCTTTTAATTTTAAGGTATTACCAAAATCACACCTTTCACCTTTAAAAATTGTAAATGATCACAGTCCTCTTCTAAATCATTTCCTTGCTGTTTGAGCTGAGCCCGGCTAATGCTTTGCAGGAGTTTGTCTTCCGAGCAGCGACAGTGCCATTTACATTTCTTAATTTTTCTTGAAGAACGTCATCCTCCTTGCTTGCTCTCTCCCTCCCAGCCTGCTTCCTGGCCATCTGTCTGCAGAGGGGATTTAAGGAACCTGTCGCCAAGCGCCCCTTGCTCCCGGGTATTTCTTGCACTCCGCGCACTGCACAGATACGTGCTGGCATAAAGCGAAGCCTATTAAGCGATGAGATGAAACACAAAGGTGCTTCAGAAGGCTTCAAATGTTTCAAGCGAGGCAGACTGGCATTTCTCGCAGGTTTTTCTTCAGCTGTGGTGCGCTTGCTTTCATCTCCACGCGTCGTTCCCCTGCCCCTGCCGGTCGGACGCGGGGCGTTTTGGCGAGGAGGATGAGCGGCCCCCTCCCTCTGCCCGGCCGCCCACTCACCTGCTGCAAGCCCGAGCCCTCTCAGCCCACTGAAGCTCCTCATTTTACCGTCACTCTTAAAAACAAGTTGAAAAAGAAAGATCGCCATATGCTTGAGAATACGCACCACGACTTCGCTGTGACATGAGTGCACTTACAAATAGCCAAGGAGCTTGGAAAAAAAAAGCTAAATGCCTTGTTATCCGCCGTGCCCGCGGATCAAAGTGCTTTCTTGTCTTCAGATAAACACCGTCCACTGGCTTTGATGCTGTCTCCAGTGCATCTGGGCGAGGACAGCAACAAAATATTGAGGGATGGGAAAGCAGAGGAATACAGGTGCCGCTCCGAAGCCCCGAGCTGGGGGTCCCGCACCCGTGGGCCCCGTGGGAGTCACAGCCACCGGCCTGCTGGGCTCTGCTTCACGGGCTGGGCACGCAGGGGGATGCTGGAAGCTGCCACGACTTCAGCTCAGGTATCTGGGGTTATTTACTCGACCCATTCGCGTGTCCCATACAGAGCAGCCAGCTGCACTGCAGCTCCTAGGAGTTCAGGAACATGCCTGGAGTCCCTGTGCCATTTTATATTCCAAACTTTGCCCGGTGGCTGATGGTTCCTTCCTCCAAGTGACATATTGATTGTGGGTACACGTAGGGCGAGTATGATTGTGTTCAGTATTTTGAGCTCATCATCTGTTATCCCATTCGCATTGTCATCCCGGACCCAGACAGTATCAAATTGGAAGCAGTAGTGTAGAAAATTACGAACAAATCAAAAAAGACTACAGCTGTGAAATGAATCAAAGCGCTGTTTCTACATTTAGTATTTCCTTTGGTATAAAACATCTTTCACGATTTATTTTTTTATTGTCCCGGGCTGACAGCTGCGGAGGCAGGGCCCAAGCCCTGCGCGTACCGCCGGGGCCAGGTGGGTCACCGCCCTGCCAGCAGCCAGAGGCGTTTACCCAACAGAGCTGTGATTTGTTAAAACATGACCAAGGCAGAGAAGAGCGGGTCTCCAAGGGCAGCACCTCTCCAGATCTGAGCCTTGACCAGCTGAAGGACATCCCTCCGGTGCACAGGCTCCTCCATGGTTATCCTGGTTGTAGCGCTCCAGGAGAACGGCGCCCACAAAACCTGCCCCTTTTCAGCTCTTGGCCTCGGCCCTCTCCCTCTGCAGCATCTTGCGTGGTTAGAGAAGTTGAAATCTGAGCCCCACGCCAGCTTTTCGGAGCAGCCTCGGTGCGCTGACGCTGTGCCGTGAGAGCAGGCGCTCAACCTGTGTGTGTTTGTATGAAGATGACCACATTAAATTTAAGCAGAAATAAATGGCAATTTAACTGGCACGGATGCACAAGGCTGACATAATCTCTGAAGGTTTGAGGCTGCTATTAAATTTGTTCCTCCTTATTAATTTGTGACCAAGAAGATAATGAAAAACTGGCAACTCTGAAGTTGATATAAAAAGTAAGAGATATACAGTTGGCATGGAGAATTTTATGTGCGGTCTAAGTGAAAAGGCTTTGCTAAATGTACGTAGGCAAAGATACACACTGCCATCTTAATGAGCAATTAAAAGATGGACTCGTAATAATGGAATCGTGACTCTTGTCACATTTGTGTTTGTTTAACATCCCTGGTTTTGGTTGAATCTGGTTCTGAGTTCCTAGTTTAATCAGGCCTGATTTAGGCTTTTGGTTCCAATAACAAAAGGTGATGAGCATGAATCTTGTTGTCCCATTACTCCCTCAGCTCCGTGTTCCCACCGAACACAATGTTCTTTTAAGAGCTCGTGTTTAATTGCTGCGTTTAAACAGCGGGACCGGACACAGAGGTGGGGAGTTGATTTGCTGTCCTGCAAAGTTTGAGTTTTCAAAGCGAAAATCGCATCTTCCTTCTCCAAGGATCACTTGGTGGATTTTGGAAGTACTTCAGATGGATTCCAGCTCGTCCCTTTGCTAGTGCAGTCAGGGAGCCTTGGCTGCGCTCATGGCTCTGTTTCTTTTTGCCTTTCTGTTGTTGTTGTTGTTGGATTTACTATTTTTTTCAGCCCGATAAGAGAGGACCGTCTGTTCTTCAACACCCTTTCCCTTAAGCGAACTGCGGTGGTCGTTCCCGCGTGCTGTCGAGTCGTCGGTGGCGTGGGGCTCCATGCTACGAGTCTGCTCTTCAGGATTCCTCATCGGTCCGCATCAGTCAGAGCTGACAGCAGTTTGCACATTTCCAGCTCCTCTCCCTCAGATACACGAGACCGAGGCTGGCCCAGGTGCCTCCATTTCACGCTCCCTTTTTTGCCCAGCTCCTATTAAAGGCACTGGCACTTGCAGCTTCAGCTCCCCTACACTTGCAGGGTGCTTTCTCTTGCTTTATTGTTTTCTGTTTCTAAATTTTTTTTAACCTACGTGGGGGGAGAGAGTGCTTAATTGTCATGCCAGTGGGCTGTCCTGTCTTTTTATGAAAAAATAATTGCAGTAATTGCTTCTGTCCTTTCTCTGAATAGGAATCTTCCCCTCCTAAGTCTGTCTTTAAAACCATCTATTTTTTCTTATCCTTCTAGCTCCAGTCACTGGTTTTTGGGCCTCTCCAATTCCCAGTTCGAAGGAAAGCAACAATTATTTTGCTTCAAACTCATCCAGCCCTGAAGATGAAGAATTTATCAGCTTTGCCCTGCTCCGGAGCAGAGCTTTGCCCAGGCTTTGCAGCCCGATGAGCAGCAGACACCCCCTCAGCAAAGCTCCCACAGCCCTGGGCATGCACAGGGACATCCCAGGGGCTTTTAAAAGGTGCCGTATCTGAGGACAAGAACATCTCCCTCACCCGAGGATTGCCTCCTGCAGCTTAACTAGCCTTCAATTGCAGGTGTTGGAAAAGGAAAGGGACGGAGCCGGCTGGAGGGCGGGTGCGAGGCAGGGTGCTTGGCTTTATAAATGGCTTCAGGCGGTGGGAGAAACTGGGGAGATTCGGAACCAGAATCTCTGGGAACTGGGAAGAAGCCAAGCGTGTAAGAAAAATCACCAAAAATGGGTGTTGGGACCTGACTGTGTACCTGGAATGTCAGAGAGGGAGTCTGGGGAGCTGGGTTAGGGACACGGTCACCCGGAATTGATAGAGGAGCAGACAGGAGCTTTGTGCGAGCCGGATTGCCCAATCCATCACCTCTGCAGGGCAAACCCGCTCCTCGTTTAGCTGTCTCGAGCGAGGGGCTCGGGTTTGGATGGGGTGAAACAGGAGGACTGGCTTTCCCCGGGGGAGAGCTGGGTACGTGGTGGGCCCAGATAGCAGCCGTGCTCGGGGCCGGGTGGGCTGTGCATGGCCTGGGTTAGGGAGCCTCTCTGCAGCCCCCTGCTCCTCGGGAAGCCTCGGGCTGTGCATTGAAAACCGCACCAGAATTACGTGAAATGAGCAAAATTACGTGAAATGAGCAAAACGTGCCAACTGCTCCGAGCTGCCTGGCTGAGGAAGCCTGACTTCCTCCCCACCCCGCAGCGTGGGGATACAAAACAAACGGGGGCTGCGCGGATGCTTCACGCGTCTCCTGGTGCATCTCATGTTTACGTCCCACGTTAAGAGAAGCAGAGGAATGACTAAATACTGCAAGCTGACAACACAGTCTGAAAGATATTTTCACAGAATAAATGATGTGGGTAAGTGGTTAGACTTTCTTCCCTTCAGGAAACGGGAAGGAGTTGTCTCCGCCGGTATTATTTCTGTTTGCTGATTTTTTTTTTTCCCCTCTCCCCCAGGAAAGAGAAAAAGGTCTCGCTGAAGATGCCTTTTTTTTTCTCTGATTAGATTTCAGCTTTATTTTTTCAAACCCCAGACCTCCTAAGCCTGTAGGCCAGCGATGAAATACGCACTCGCTGGTTCCTGCAGAACACCACAAGGAGCCACCTCACAGTGCCTGTACACAATTCCCTGTGGGTGCTCCCAGTCGCATTTGTGATTTATTTATTTTTAATCCAAATTGTAAATCAGCAATTTGAGATCGTTCTTGTTAGGAAGAAGGAAATCAGAGCAAATAAGAGTTCTGCAAGTCATTAAATAAACTCATTTTTTTTTTTTTTTGGTAAATGCTGAAGATGTTTTGGAGATACTTGAAGATATTTTGGATATTTGGAGGTATTTGAAGATATTTCGGAGATCCCGAGGATCCAGCTGTGGGGCTCTGGATGGGAAGGAACACGGAGCCCGACGTGCTGTAAGAGGTCTTTCAGACTGCGATGCATCCACCTTGTGCCTAGTTCCCCCTTGAAGCCCAGCACCCCAAACCCCTTTACACCCCACTCCTTCCCCATAAGCACTCAGTGCCTTTTAAAAACTAAACGGGCAATGATTCTGTTGAGCCTTTTTTTTTAAATTTTTTTATTTTTAACAGATGTGACGGCGAAGGGAATGAACCAATTCCAATGTTTGCCTTCCCGCATGGCCACGGCTGCCCGGCGCTAGAAGCAGCCCCAGGTGCCCCACAGGGACCCCTCCATCCCCTCGGGGTTCCCTAGAGGTGAGCCCCATCCACCCCGGTCCCCCCGGGGAATTTCACCCCGGTCCCCCGGGGGGCTGCCCACGACGGGACACCCGTGGGACCGCGTGCCAATTCGGGGTGGGCACAACCCCCCAAACCCCTCTCCCACCCCCGTCACCCCCATTCCCCGAGGGGGCGGCCCCGCTCCCCCTTCCCACCCCCCTCGGCCCCCGATCCTCGCGGAGGGGCCTCCCCCCCCCCCCCCTCACCCCCCGAGCCCCGACGGCGCGGCCCCCCCCGCCCCCCCCCCGCCCCGAGGGGGCGGTCCCGGCGCCCCTCGCGGGTGGCGGCGATTGGGTGGAATATGCAAATGCCTCCGTGACGTCACGCGGCTCCGGCCCCCCCCCAGCGTGAAAATGGGGCGGGTCTCCCCCCCCCCCCCACCCCCCCCATTCACCTCCGCCGCCGCCGCCGCTCCCGTCCCGGCCCGAGCCGTCCCGCGGCCCCTCCGCACCCCTGGGGCCGCTCCGTGCAACGCTCTCCCGGGTGAGTGCTCGCCGCGGGGCCGCGCACGGAGAGCCCCCTGGATGGTGGGGAGGTGTATGGGGGAAAGGGGGGTTTATTTAATGGGGGGGCCCCGCCCGGCGGAGCGCTGCTGGGGGGTTTTGTGGGGGGGGAGACATCGCTGCCGGCTCCGCGGGGATGCTGGGGGTCCGCGCTGAGCCCGCGGGAGGGGCGTAGGAACAGGTGGGTACCCTCAGAAGGGGTCGCCCCGCTTCCCCCCTTCCTCCTTCCCCCCGTTTTCTCCCCTCGGCTTCCCCAACCTGAGGACGGAGAGGTGAGAACGGCTCCCTCCCAGCGGGGTGCGCTTCGCTGGGGCCGGTTCCCCCCCCTCCGAGCCGAGGCAGGCGGTGCCGCTCCGGTTCCTGCCGCTGCTGCCGTCGGGGGGGCGCGGGGCCGGCTGCCGCGTCCCGCCGCGGTCGCGAGTGGGGCCGGCGCTTCCCCCCGCGGCCCCTGGGTGGCGCCGTGGGGCCGGCGGCAGCCCCCGGAGCGCCCCGACGGGGCCCGAGCCCCGGGGTGCCGCCGGGGCTGGGGGGCAGCTCCTGGGCTCCCCGGACAGATTCATCCCGAGGCGCTTCGGCCCGCTGGGACCGAGCGGCTGGGGGGTGTTGGGGAGCACCGGGTGCTTCCCGGGGTGCCGCGGTTAAAATCTGCCGGATTTACGGCCCTTCGTTCCAACTGGACTGGCGTTCTCATTTATTTTTTTCTGGGAACATCGAAGCGTCTTGAATGCAGAGTGAAATACTCTCTGCCGTGCTCCGAAGCGTGCTTTCACGCGAACAGAGCGCCTGGTTTGTAGCGAAACCTCGCCGCCGATTGCAGCGAGATCCCAACGCATCAAAACTTCCCGGAGCTGGGGTGCTGCGGGTGGCTGGCGGCAGGCGTTGTTTGCCTTAATTATGTCATGCCGAAAGGGCATCCTGGAATGTTTTTTTTTCCTAAATTTGTAGTCTTTATAGCACTTGACAAGAAGTTATGGGCATGAAAATTATTTCGCAGGCCACAGAAATGCTGTTTAGATAAGGCTGAGGCAATTGGAACAGGCAGTGGTGGAGGAACTGGGGACCAGATCCTTATCTTGTGCTAACAGAGCCAATTTCTAGAGGTAATGGTTTGGTCCAAATGCCTTTTTTTTTTTTCTTTTTTGCTTATAGCAACAGCCATAACGTCAGGTAATTGAGTCGAACCTTTCCTTCTAACGTGCAGCTTATTGGAAATTATTAACAGCTGTGGCGAACTATTAATTTTTCGGCACTAAAACTTAAGCTGCAATTTAAGTAGCCCTGAAAACAAAACCAATAACTGGCTTTGGCAAATTGCTTAATATTATTCCAGTCGCCCTAATTGAATTCTAAAAGCTGCTGTGTTGTGGAGGAAAAAGTTGTGGGCTGCCGGCAGCAATCTGTCTGCCTGCCTACTCGTGCCGTGTGTCACCGAGGTGCTTTAAACAACTTGTGGTGTTCTCCCCGCAAATGGCCAACGTGATTAGTGCCTGCCTTCTCCAAGGTGACCCTTTCTGCTTGAGCAGCTCTAAAACCTGCGTCCTAAAGCCTGTGCCGGTACCTTTGGCTTACATCTGCTTGCTGCTTCTAATCCTTCAGGTGTGTAGCCCCGATTTTTGTGTGAGTTGAGGCTCCCGCTGTATATTCGTGTGCACAAACCCATCCGAGCCCAGGGTGGGTTCTGTAATTGCCGGCGTTCCACCGGCACCTGCAGGGCTTGGCCGAGTGACAGCGCGGAGCGTGGTGCTGCGCTGCCTGTGCGGGTGTTTCTGGCAGAGCGGTGCCAGCTGCGAGGAGTGCTGCAGTTCTCCAGTTCAGAGGAAGAAGCCACGAGCTGCAGGTTTGCCTCCAGCCTTTGCATAGCATCTGTAACACAAGAACCAGGATGGTTTTGGAAGTAATTCCCCCGAAACCGAAGGAGGTGCCACAAATGGATGCGATGCTTAACTTGGTTTGCTGTGTTTGAAATTCGGTTTAATTGGAGTGCCTGCATTACAATTACGAGCTTGTGCTTTGCATGGGGGATTAAAGTCTGTTTGCTCGCATGTTGCCAAGAGCCAGTGGGTGACGGATTCCCAATCTCCACCCTCAGTTCCTGGGGGGCTTCTGATGTTTAATTGCAAACATTGTCTGTGTGTGTGTGTGTACAGTGACTTATTTAATGCAGGATGTCCACATGCAAGCTGTGATTTATCTGGGCAGCGCTGTCCCTACAGGCTCGTGTCCTGCATATCATGCTTGGCTCAAGTGAGGACAGGAAATTGGTAGCGAACCTGGCTGCGTTTGTAGAGATCCATTCGATCACTTTGAGTGTTTTGGTTGACTTTGGGGAACTTTGCACTGCAGAGCAGTAGCTGTGCTGCGTGGTGCGACTGCAGGGCTCCGCTGGGGCGAGGGGTGCTGGGGTAGGCTTTGGGACACCAAGCAGCATGGAAATACTACAGGATGTCAGAGTTAACTCTTACTTGATATTTATAGCGTGCATTTGTTGCTCGGTTTAGGCTGTTCAGATCATAATGTATATTGCTGTGTCCTTCTCTCATTATGAGTGAGACCAATTAACGTTCTGTCAGTCAGCGTGCAATAAAAATAAGTAATTCCTAAACTGAGAGAAAGATGTTCTACCAGGTCCATTTATAAAACGAGCAGAGTTTCTAGCATGCAGAGATGCTGCCCCTTCAGTTTCATCAGCGTTACGGGCATCTTAATCCCAACACCATCATGTTATCTGCCAAACATACACCGAACTGGCCGGCCCCCTCCTTTGGTCTAGGATTGCGATTTCAAGCAGCGTACGAGTGAGAGGTCTGTGGAACTGCAAAGTGAAGCCGTATTTGCTGTGGTGGTATCAACAGAGCATACAAAATACCTCTACAAAACGTGAGAAATAGTATTGCTCTGCGAGAGCAATTCATAATGTAACAGTGCACTTGTCGCTTATTGATATAGCGACTTTGGTTTATTAAACATTTATTTGTAGCCCCAGTAACGTTACATCTGAGGTTTCTAATTGGAATTTAGAGAGCCTAATAAATTTTGATTTCATCCTGAGTGCTCTCAATTCAGGGTGTTTACATGAGAGCTGAGAAGAAGCAACGCCTGAACGCGGCGGGCGAGCGGTGTGCGGCGCCTGTCGGCGGCGTCGCTTTATCGACAGGATGTCTCCGGGCAGACAAAATAGTTGAGACCAACGCCGTGCTGGTGTGCATGGCTATGTCCCAAATTAAGAGCGATGCGCCACGCCTTGCATACACCCTGCAGCAAATACATGCTATGAAAACGCTGAAACGAGTCCTGTCAAGGCGAGGTTTGTCATAGGGGCTTAATTTTGCCATTAGCGGGTAACACGTCTCGTTAATGTGTATCGCTCAAACCAAGCAGCAGCCTGTCACTTGCATGTTGTAGCGATGCCATCTCTTGCTCCGTTAAGTGGTCATCATGCTTTGTCCTGGGTCTGCCTTAGCACCTTCTGCAGCTGCTGTGGAAGGCTAAAACTTTTCTCAGCTGCTGTGGAAGTGGAGCCAGGCTTGAAGACCCCTTTGGTATCTTCATTATGGGAAGTAACGGCACAATCTGGCGTCCTGTCCCCAAAAAGGGCAGACGAAGCACAGAGCTCTCGGGTTCAGCTGTGCTTTTGGAGCCCGGTGTCCCTTAAATGCTCTTGGCTGATCTCCAGGCGTCAGCTCAGGGTTGCGCACGTACGCACGACATGCGGCACTTCCACCTGACAACACTTGGAGTAGCTGGCGTTTGTATTTCCAAATTCATTAAAAAAAAAAAAAAAAGACAAGAACACCTCTCAAAGGGGATGCTGCTGTGGTGGAATCCTTGCTTATATCTCCCCGGGTCCCTGCAGAGCCAGGGCACGGAGATGGTGCTGCTGGTGAGCAGGATGAGCCTGAGGGGGCTGGGAAACGTCCTGGCTGGGACGGAGGCAAGTCAGTGGAGAAAGCTCAGCCCCAGGAGAGGCTCACCTAGATCATGGCTGGAGAAATGCTTCAGGCCTCTTGCGTACAGAGTTCCCTTCGGGTCTTGTGGGTTTTATGGGGTTCAGCGGCCCTGTGGGCAGGTCTCTCGCGTGACAGGCCCCGTGCGGGTGTTGCTGTGACACCCCGGGCGGGCCGCTGGGCCCTGCGAGGCTGCGAGCTCAGCCTCCGGCAGCGCCGTGCCTGCATGTGCTCGAGGCAGGTGTCATCCTCCGAGCCTGAGAGGAATAACAACATCTTCTGTCACACTGCTGTAAGCCTCCGGTGATCAAAGAAATGAACAGCGGTGCCTGGTGAGGCTTTTGTGACGATTTGCTGAGGGTACAAGGGCACGAAGCGACTGTGAATAACCCTGCGCTGCCTGAGGAGGGGTGAAGGCACCTCTTGGTGTCCACAGAACCATAAACTCGTGTTTGGGGTGGCTTGCTCGTGGCCACAGCAGTTAAACTTGGAAATCCCAGTGGTCCAGCTCGGCAGGGGCAGGCTGGGCCCGTTGGAGGATAATCTAGGGGTAAACATTACACCAAGCTGTTACAGTAAGCTTCTGCACGTTACTGAATCCGAGCTGGGTTTTGTTTTGAGATTGCTTTATGACTGTTCTCTTTGTTTTCAACAGACGTGAAATGATGAAGTCAAGAAGCTTTTGGCTATCTCTCGTATTGCTTGGGGTTTTCCCGTTGGTCACGAGGGGATGGATGGACTCGGCCGGGAGCAGAAGGCTGTTTTCGGATGCGGGGAGGTTGCACCAAGAGGTACTGTAGATCAGCTGCAGCTGCAGCTACAACTCTTGTCTCTATTTCTGTGTGTGTTCAGGCTTTTTGTACTGTAAAAACAGAAAACAAGTGAGGGCGTATTTCCTTATGTATTTGTACTAAACACCTGCTGAGGAGGTCAGTGAAGAAGCATTGATTGTGAAAGGACCATGAAGCACAAGCTCTTACTCTTTTTTGAGCATATTGCTGTAGTTCTGGGAGGAAAATTGTGCATCTGGCTGTTGTGGAGATGTGGTCTTTGTCCCCCTAAGACTTTATAGTATGCTCTGTCTTAAGGCCACTGGGACCTGTTAAACTAAATTTAATAAGCAAGCCCCATCCTGGCTCTTCACTTGGATCACTGGATCTTCAGGTGAAGCCTGAAAGGGTTGATTTGCTAAGCATACCTGAGACATTCTGGGAGGACCACCAAACTTAGAGCCCTTGTTGGCTTCTGATGGCACAACGGGGACTGAGGGCACACGGTGGCCTTTGGGTGACAGTGGTCTTGATCCGGCCAGAGAGGACCCCGAATGCACAGCCTGGTGGGGAGGTAGGCCTCCTGCCGTGGGCTTGTGGCAATCATGAAACAACTGAACCTGTTCTCAGAGCTGAAGGTGACAGCACTGGCTTTCCTTGTGGTGGCAGGAAAGCCAAGGCTGTCAAACAGGTGGCTCCAGTTTAGCAGGACTTAATAATTCTTTTAGTGGAGATTTCGAGATTCTGATGTTCCGAGATCTGTGTCAGGTGTGCTTTTTCCTTGAGGTCTCCCTTCTCCGTTCTGTAAAAGTGAAGAAAACACCGCCACCCTCACCTCCTCTTGTGCTTTGTTGCTGTGTAGTCAACACACAGCGTACAGGCACTCTAGTATTAAATGTTTTTGTATTGCCTTGGATCATTTTAGCTTTTTAAAAATAAATATTTGGCTTGGTTTTGTATTGAAAAAAATAATTCTGCACTAATGCATATTAGTTATGATTTTTGAAAAAGTTATTCTGAAGAATTAAATTCATTACTCAAATGATTTATTTTAATATAAGCTGTAGAACTATTACACTACATGAAAGACATTCATTCATTTGATCTTGCTCTAAAAACCATGAAGTTATTGCACCAATTACTTGATCTTGCTTGAGGTGAAAGGATCTAAGCTAGAAATGTATTTGTTCAGATTTGTACAGAATTTATAACCGGTGTGAATATTAAAACTTTTAATGTAGAAAACGCAGTTAAAATAGCTTCCAGGGCTGTAAGTTGTAATGCAGATTTTTAATAAAGTGACTGTACAGAAAGCTTGTTCCCCAAGAAAGTGTTTATCCGGTGTAACACCAAAACGCATCTGGAGATGCTGAATGTAGCTGTCAGGTAGGACAGTGAAATTGAGGTAACCGCTGTCTTCTCAAAATGCATTTGTTATCTTTCAGAAAATAATTTAACCTTAATACGTTTTAATAAGAAAAAAAAAAAAAAAAAAAAACACAATTATTTTCACGTGATATCTGGCTTTGTTCAGCTGAGAGTTCATCTCCTGTGCAGTGTAATCGTGGCTGTTCTTCGTTTATGGAGTTGTGGGTTGGAGCCCGTGCCAGCCGGGGACTCGGATGCTGCTCTTTATTCATCAGAAATGTTTGTTAGTTACCGGCTACACGGCTTCTGATTAATATGTAATTCCATTAACATGCATTTAAATCATTGAATCACAAATAGAAAGCTCGTAGCAATTCACTGAAATTGCTTTAAAAATACGTGAGGGGTTAATTTACAGGTCAAATAATTTGAAGGATGCCCTGATCTAAGATTCCTACAAACTTCATCAAAGCCAACGCTTGGCTATGGGTCACTGACCTTCACTAATACTTGTTCAGATCTACATAGGAACAAGTTTACTGAATCAAAAACATTGCTTAATTTATGTTCAGATTGCTAAATCGATTTCTTCATGGTCTGTGGCAGAATTATTGCAGTTGTGCTTTGCATTTATAAAGGGAAAAATAAGTCTTGAGGCCACAGACTGCAGTACACAACCCTGCTGCATGAGGAATTAACTTTCCAGCACAGCGGTGGTGTCTGTTTCCCTGATGCTCAGCCTTCCACCTCAAATTTATGGGGTGTTCCTGAGAAGAGGCTTGTTTTCTGAAATGTTTTAAATCTTGATTAGAACAGTAATAAACACGTGTATGCATTTTGAAGTTCAGTGGGTATATAATGAATTAAAATAGAAAGCCTAATTAAAAAGGACAATGTTAGTACTAAACCGAAAAGCTGCAACTTGCTTGGTCCATGTTACTTTTGGAGAACGTTGCTGTCATTTCACGTTGTGAAGCTTCTCAGGCTGGTTCAGGCGGGTGCTGAAACATTCTTGAAGCTTCTGGGTGCTGCCCATGGAGCACTGTGGAGCTGGGATGTGCAGCTTTCGAGGGTTGAACCATCCTGGAATTATGTTCTGAGTGGAGTATGTTCAAAACCACAGCTACATAGAGCTCACGTGCTCTGGGGTGATAGTTAGGGAAAAGGCTTTGCCCCTGCATTCGGCATGGCTGTTTTCATGTTAGGTTGGGCATTGTATAGGTGACCATGCCTCATGGACAGCTTTCTTACCTTAGAAGGCCTTTTGTTTGCCTTTGAGGCAACAGATGGTACGCTCTGTGGTCACGTCTCCTTTCTGAAATGGAAAGGAGTTGTTAAAAAGGTAGATTTTGTGTTTTTGCCACTGTTAGTAGCTGTGGGGAGTTTGCAGTACAAGCACAGGAGAAAAGGCCCAACCTGAACTAACGCTGGAGTTGTGCACATTGAATCCGAGGGAGAACTTGGTCAGGAGATTTGGATGGAGTGGCTTGTGGTGGACCGGTGAAGGAGATACTTGGATGTCACTGATAGCTCCCGGGTGGTTATGGTACGGCCTGGCAGGCATCCTGACTGCTGGGCTACAGAACCAGAGCTGCTCTGATTTTTTTTGTTTATTTTTTTCAGAAGTACATAAATCACTCTTTCAGCTTTCATCCCTAGCTGCGTTTTTGCAAAATTCCTTCCCGCTGAAGAAGCCTCACAAGACACCAGAACCACGATGTGCTCAGTACCCCCACACCCCCACAGGGAGCTGAGCTGTGTCCCCAGGGGCTCCTCCAGCCCAGAGCAGAAGCCAGGCTCCCTGTGCTCACACAGGGAACAGCAGCTCTCGCAGATCCAAGCACTGCCACGTTTGCTTTTCCCCCTCTCCATGCTGCAAGGTGTTCACACCTCACTGAGGTTGCCTTTTTCCCAGAAGGAGCAAGGCACTGCTCATGTGCTTTTGTCTGCCGGGGCTGTGACAGCACTGTTCAAGTGGTAAGCTAGACGCAGAGGGCTAAAAGTAGAGCTCCTTGATCATTTCTTACTAATATTTGTCTGTCACCTTATCTCGCTTTTGCCTTAAATTGTACCACCAACCTCAAAGTATCATATGCAGCTATGCCAAGTCTTGTTTTTACACTAACGGATGTAGCAAACATGTTCTTCTTAAGGTGCCATAACTTTCTTATTGGCATCTGGAAGCTTTCAGCTGTGTAGATTATCTATCGTTTGACTTGTTCATTAGTTATTACTTGCGTAGCACCTGAGCTGCTTAAAATCTCCAAGTAATAAATGTCACCTTCACCTTCAGCATGACTGCAAGCAGCTGTGTCGTACCAGCCCTTCTATGCCATCCTGCCCGGGATAAACCATCCCTCTGGAGTCCACTCGCAGCCTGAGCTACGCTTCTCCAGGAGTATCAATTATTCCTGAAATTTCTAATTATCTGCAGATTCCTCAATGCTGTTTCACTTAATGCCGCAGCTGAAGACCACAGTTGATGATTCCGAGCAGCAGGGGAGTAATGGGGATGGTTTTGTGCTGCTTCCCCTGGCAAAGTTGTATTTCCTGAGCTGACTACGAAGGCACTGCTTTGGGAAGCAAGCTGCAAAACTGCAAAGGCTTTTGATAAAAGCTTTTGCTTATAATTCAAATAGAGGCATAATTTCAGAGCGTGAGCTTGGAATAAGACAGGCACAGTGTATCAATTTTATATGCAGTTGAAGATCTAATATCCTGGTATTTATTTTAAGAATTATTAGTAGTAATGTATTCTGCTGTGTGTGCGCTCTTCCTGCTTGTAAGTCAGTTTGGAGAAAGGAAGGAAAATCAGATTTGAATTAAAATCTCTACTGGACTACAGCCTGCTCCTGCTTTAAGCCTTAATGAAGGGAAGGGGAGACAAGGCTTATATTTATGTTTGTATCTCTTTTTGGGAAATACTGATAATTCACTCCTTGTTACCTGCATTTGTGGTATCTCTTAAAAGCTGTAATTGCTGCTTGTAGACCATGCTACATTTTAACTAGTATATTATCCCTTTGGGGATGCAAAACTTGGGCTGTAGGTGCTGCTTATCAGTGTAAACGTAGTTGAAGGTGCACGAGTTCTGTAGGCACAATTTAAAGATAACTTCTTGCATGAAATCTCTTACAGAACCCAAATCCTGCTACCTCTATTTTCTAAAACTTCTGGTAGCATGTGGTGTGATACCTCTTAGTTGCCCTACATTGCTCAGCCCACTGGGGGCTTTCACCTCTCAGCTAATAGCAGCCACAGCCTGAAGATGACCGCAGTTGTAGGTGGATTCTCAGGTGCTAACATCCTTGAATTTTGGAGCTGGAGGTGGCCAGGGTTGGGTGCTGTTCCCTGGGGAGTGGAGGGACCGTGAGGCTCAGGGTACTTGGCTCCGCTGAGCTGTGGCACAAACCGACTAGCAGGAATCAAATTTTCTGTAAGTTTTTCTCATGTCACAGTTGAGCAACTGTGAAAAATCGTATCTAGGTGGGGAAATGCTGATATATTCCTGAAGCAGAGAATTAGATCAGAGTAAAACTTATCTTGCAAATTAAAAAAAAAAAAAAAAAAAGGCAATTTTAACTCTGTGATGATGTGGATGGTTACATTTTCTGACATCCTGTTCAGAAGCTAATTAACCTTAAAAGACTAAATATTGACCAATTTTTTCCGAATGTAGTGTATCCTTCATTCAAAAACGGCTATAGCAGTGGCTTTGAAAGGAAGGCAGTACTGCCTGAGAATACTTTCCATCATCAGGCAGGGCATTTCTTACCTTTTTAGGTTAGGAAGGATACAGCTGCATATTTGGGGTTTTTAAAACAGGCTTCCCATGAGCTTCCAGATGACAATGCGGAAATTCATGGAGCTGTACCTGAGCTGCTAATCTGAAGTCCTGAAATAGTGAATAAAATCAGAGAAGCAGCAATTATCTCAATTAGCTACCGTATGTTTGAGCAGATGATACCGTGTGATGTGAGACATCAGATTTTCTCAGTTTATACTAGACAGGACAAATCTAAATTGCCAGCTTCTGTCCTGATACTAAGCTTTCTCCAAACTGTAGTGTATGACTTATTTTCTTCCTTATGCCTGACTTAAAGAAAAAAAGGGTAGATGTTCTCTGCCTCATTAGCATCTTTTTTTGGGGGAGTATATTGTGTTTATGGCTGTAAACAGAAAAATCCTGATTGTTAAACCAAGCTACATATTAGCCATAACTACTGCATGTGCTGCAGACCATACACAGAGTGCTTCACCTAGCCCTGTGCTGGGTGTCAGTGTAGTTGTCTTGACCCTTCACTTGAAATAAGAGCATGCTCTGAAGGGGGGAAGAAATCCGTTGGATAATGCTCTATTAGTAGGAACAGCCACTTCTTTATTACTTTGCTAAATGAGTTAGGGCTATATATTTAGAAATTGTACAGCAGTTAGGATGATCTTGAGAGCAGGTCCCTGGAGACTCGCTGTGTGCAGAGGTAATGTCTAATTTTGTGATAGGCCCAGCGTGAGCCCAGCTGCATGTGCTGAATTGGCTTTATCCTGTGTGAGCACTCCCGAAAGTACCTGGCAAGAGGGCTGCTACAGTCCCATAATAAGAGATCACTTGCTGATCCGAAATGCTACCTATTCTTTTGGGTCTTGCATCTCTTCCATTTACTGCGGTAATTGGCTCTGGTAAGGACTGCTACACCAACATTTGCATATGGTTATTAAAAAAAACGAATTACTCTTTGTGAATAAATCACAGTCAGTGTTAAAGGACAGGACTGAAAACACTGCAGGATTATCTCCTGAATTGCTGTTCTTAAGGGCGTTTGGTACCAGACTTGGTACAAGACATCGTGCTCATGTGGTCAGAGGCTGCTAACAGGAGAACAGCAAATGCACAGCCATGCATAAATATCTGTAAATGCTGGTGTGTAGTTATATTTAGTGTTGAGGTGGATCTTCCATCATCCAATAATGGGGGAAAAAAAAGAATTCAGTGGAGGCAGTAACGTATAACAGAAAGAAAACCTTTGACTGTAAAGTGTTTTGGTAGGATTTTGCCTGAGCGTGAAAGGTGCTGTGTGCTCCTTGGAAATAATGTGATGCACACTTCCAGGGGGGCCAGGCAATGAGGAGCCTCCTGCTTCAGCAGGAAGAGCAGAATTTTACATGGCCTGATCTGCCTGCAACAAGGATTTACAAGGAGAGCATTGCTGTGATGTGCAGCAATGTGCTGTGGGGATATAACACTAATATTGATGCATTTTTATACAGAGGTGTTCCAAGAATTTATCTGCCCGGATACCAAACAGACCCATAAGTGGTTTTGCTGCTTGGATCCGCCACTAATGACTGTCAGTAAATCCACTAGTAGCTCCTTGGCCACCAAGCAGTGTCCTGCTTGGTGTGTTGTGTATTCCCTATGTGTAGTTGCATTTAACTCTGCCCAAAAATACTCCCCCACACCTTCCCCAGTGTTTGTTCTGAATGAGATGTGCTTCTTCATTCTGGAAGTACTCTGTGCACCCAAGATTCAGCATTAATCAGGAGCCTGTAACACAAACTGGCTATTATGTCTTGGCAGGACATCCTGATGCTGGCTTCTGGAAGGCTGGTGTTCCCTTTTGTAAAGGCAGGAAAGGGATTTGTGCAAGAAAGTTGTTGAATTGCGTGAGGTTCGTGCAGGTGTTTGTGCAGTGCTTCCATGCAGCATCTGTGGGGGAACGAAGTGTGTGATAGTGGGCAGGGAACTGTTTCTGCTTTTTTGTTCCATCTAACCCATCTAGGATTAATAACAGTACTTGCTACCACTGCATCTGCTGTCGTGTGCAGACACAGGTTTGGTTAGTCGTTCAGAGATGTGTTTTTCCAGTAGATAGATGCCTTGTGAACAGCGATACTGGAGCAAACATACCACATCGATTTCCACAGAAGCAATGATTATGTACTTCAGGTACAGAACAGAGGGGCCCTTTGTTCTGCCTTCAATTAACTAACTTTAAAAAGGAGGAAAATAGGTACTGAAACTGAGCCTTGACAAACAAAACTGCTGTATTACATTAATTAAGTGTTATGGTTTTCATGAAGCTTTACAGAAGGAGTGAAAAATTGGAGACCATTTTTTTCGCTTAAAAACATATGATCTATGCTTTGATAAAATTAGATTTTTAGTTAAAGGAATTTGCAGTCACTAAATGGCGGCCATGAAATAAGTCTCATTTATAACCATCTGCTTTATGGCTTCTGCAGAGAAGTATTCCTCAGGCAAAGCATCTGAGAACTTTAATGTCATTTTTATCAAAACGGTTGGTTCTCTACTAATGTTATTAAAACCTCTGATTTTTTTTTTTTTTTTTTTTTAAACTTGAGAGCAGTATCTTACACTTCAAAGAAAGGGCGACTGCTCTTTTTTGTGGAGATTGCCTCTGTCACAGCATGCGTCACGGTGCTGTGCCTGTGGCCAGACGTACCAGCAGTGTGTCTTAGTGGTATATTAGATCATTAATAGAAAGGTCTTACGTTTAGCATGCCCTCGAGGAGAAAAATTAGCATAGTTTCTTTTGTGTTACAAAAAAAAAGATTATGTGGAGGCAAACTAATAAAATGCTGGGTTTTTGCTGTAGTTTCTCCTTACTTGGAGGGACAGAGGCCTCTGAGTTGTTTCTACCTGCAGCTCATTCCTTTTTGTGGCCACTTAAATCCTGCCATGGCTTCCAGGTGTTTTTCTCCTTTCCCAGGTTTTTGTGTATGCTTCTGAAATACTGAGTGTTCTCAGCGCCGTTGGCCTTTTCTCCATGAAAAGGGACGTTTCGGGGAGTACCAAGCGCTGACATTCTCTGTGGTAATGAAGTGGTAGCTTGCAGCCTGACCTCGTATTCTCCAATTGTATTGCCATCAAGATTTTTCCTCTGAATCTTGCGTCTGGTTTTTGGGTAGTTTGTATTCATTAGAGCTTACAGTTATAAAGGGAAACAGAGTAAAAGAAAGGGAACTTTGAAGACCAACCTTTGTTTTTCTTTTCCTCAGTGTCTATGCAGTTCTTTCACGGAAATACCAAAAGGGTATTTAATACAAGTGAGCTGACACTTGAATATTTTTTAGCGTGTGATTGTCTTTTTTTTCTTTTGATCAATGTAATAGTTGTAATTAGTTTTAGTGTTTCTAAGCCTTTGAACTGCAGAGTATTCAAGCAGCTTGTTAAAGTGAGGGACTCCGGGGGAACTTTAAAAGTACTCTTCCCTTTTGCATATATTACATGTACACGGGCTTAATGATATCAGGCTGTATCTGGATTTTTTTATTCTCTGCCCCACCTCTTAAACTAATATTTTGAAAAGCTTTGAGAGGTCCCTGGAGTGTAACTGTCTACACAGCTCAGAGCTTTGCCGCCTAAAGAGGATAAATGCTTTGAAGTCTGTACTAATCCTGACTGCCATTTCCCATACTTCTTGAGATCACTGAGGTAGAATCCTGTGGGGAATAATAACTTACTGTTTTTATAAATACCAACTTTTTTTTTTGGTTTATCCCCCTTGGTTGGCTTGGAGGTTGGCAAGGAGCCTCTTTCTGCCTTCCTGATCTTACTACTTTTTTGACGAGAAAACAGCTTGTTTTCAAGACAGGAGAGAAAAGCTGTCTCTTTGTGTATGCACAAATGGTGACAACATATAAAATTGTCACCAGGACGGAGCAGAGCAGGCCCAGGTGTGTGGTGGGATTTGGCCCCAGACTGGTGCAGGCCTCGCTGGGCTGTGCCCGCCTGTGGTGGCCAGGCCGTGAGCTGGGACCTCGCTGGGGTCCTGGAGTGACAAGACAACAAGGAGCATTTCTGTAGTAAATGAATAGTAAATGAATAGCTACAACCATGTAACGTGTGTTCTGTGAGAAATACTGCATCCTGTAGTGAAACGGCTTGTTTTGGTTGAAGTGATGCTGCCCAGTGTTTCCAGGCTGGGGAAGCGAGGCCAGCAGTTGTTAGCCGAGCAGGTACTGCTGTTACTTCCATGAGCTGTTTTTCCTTTGGTTTATTTCTATTTTCAGTCACTTTGAAAAGCTCTTATTTTTTATCACATGCTCCAGTAGCAGATTTCTGGTTTCTGTTACCCCATGGCAAGGCACTATTGCAGAAGAGGGTGTGGGTAGATTTCATGAGATGCACAGTGCTTTATTTCTTTGTCTAAGTGTGGTCTGCGGGGAGTTAGTTTAAGTGAAAACAGAGCACAATAAAAACGTAATAAGCATCAGGTGGGATAAAGCTCAGATGTCTAGGAAGGCCATTTTTTTTTTTTTCCTGTCAAAAGGAGGAAACAATATTTTTATTTCATTCTCAGGTAAATAAACATCTGAGAACAGTGAGCACTAAGGGAATGAAATGAAGTTAAATAAGGCATATCCACAGGGGTAAAAATCTGCATAACAAGTGTTTGGCAGGGGGCTGGAGAACTTGCTTCTGTTTCCTGTGTACTGAGGTACATCGAATGCAGCAAGGACAGTCCTGGGGCCCAGGGTGGAGCTGGATGGGAAGCAGCTGCTGGCACTGTCACTGCCATCTCAGGGGCATCCCCAGTTCCTGTGGCAGCACAGACTGTGCTGGTGTCTGCCAGGTCGTCTTTGGGGTCCTTCAGCTCCAGGTTTGTGGTCAGTAGTGTTAATCCTGCATGAGTGAACAGCGTCCCTGTCAATGTGACTCAGGGCAAGTGGTGTGCTGGGATGGTCCTCTAGAGGCTTTTGAGATTCCTCTATCTTCAATACTGGTCGCAAGAAATAACTGGAATGGTAGAAATTATAAGCATTTGTAATTAATCCATAAATAACTTTCCTTCTTGGAATTAAATATTTATTCCTTTGGAGTCTCACCATTAGTGTAAAGTAGATAGTGTTGTCTGGGAACGCAATACCCTTTGAGACTCTAAGCAATGTGTTTGTTAAAGTTTTCTGATTGGAGGTGGTAGTGATGCTTTGCAAGAAACAGGGCAGAGAATATGGTTGTGCAAATATTGAAATGAACCCTCAGAGCATGAGTAGTCTGATTATCCTGAAATTATTCAGACACTTGTGACAGTTTTTGCTAAAAAGACCCATAACTGCTCCTTCTGCCTCAATCCCAAATTCTTGCTATATTAATAATAAAACCCCTTGTAGCTGTTGCCATTTAACAGTAGAAAAAAATCCATTTAAAGTAAGATATTGCACTCTACCATGTAACCTGTTGTGGAATGATGAATCACTTCAGGTGATATATTAATCCATTAAATATTTATGGACAAACTGAAATGTATACTTGTAATTACTCAGTTATTGTGCAGAGCTTCATAGATGCATCTCTGTGACAATGATTAATGCTTTTAGGGGTTTCTGTTCATGCTACCTTTTGAACAATCAATTCTTGTATTTAAAAAACAAAAACAAAAACAAAAAAAACAAAAACAAACAAAAAAAACACAAACATTCTCTTTTTCGTTATAGGAATCCAGAAGGTTTGAAGTCACAAGAAGAAAAGGTAGGAGAAATTTTTCTTTCAATGTGCTTGTTGGTGTTGAGTATTCTTACAGCAACTTCGTAAAACAAACATGAGTTTACAGACTTGAAAAAGCATACTGCTGCCAGGTTTCAAAGACTGCCTCCCAACACTCACCTGACAGATCTTCGTGTAGCAGCTTGTAGATTTATTTCAATGAGAAGTCGCTTTTTCAGAGCAGAATGGCATTACAGACTTGGGCGTGCAAGTCAAAGTTTGGGTGCTGGTGGGATCTAAACTCTGACCCTGGAACATTTTGGGGAGAAAAAGGCAGGGAAGTCTTTCCACGTGTGCAGTGTTTTCAGTGTGCTGCAAATCCACTTCAAGGTATAGCAGTGTTGAACACAAGTTGTGCAGGTACTCTGAGCTCAGGTCCTGCCCATGCAAACTTTTGCATTAGTAACTAATTGCTGCTGTGAGCAGCTCGTTGATGATTCCTGGCAGCTGGGTGAGTATCAGCTGTCACAGAGCTCATTCTGCTTATCATTAATTTTGATTTTGTTTAGCAGATGTTTCCCAGATCATGCAGTTGTTTGCCTCATCTGTCTCAATATAATGTAAAGAGGTTTTAACTACCGTTGTTTTATTATGTAAATAGAAAGGTCAGGTCCATTTGTCCTCTGGGCAAATAATCCCTTGGTTTTTCTGTTCAGGAGCTTTATCGCCCAGTGAGGATGAGACAGCAGAAGGACTTGAACAATTTAAATACATAGCTGTTGCAAAGGCAAAATCTGGTTACCTTAGATTTCCAGCATGCATGAGTTTGTCTAAACTTTTTTTTCTATTGAAGAAATCCCATTTTATCAGACTTTTTATCAGTGTTAAACTGAGGAGGGATCGTGGGCTGTTAAAGTGGCTCTGAGATGCAAAGAACATTTCTTCCTCACAGGTGTCAAGACACTGTTCTAGCTGTGCAGTGTGTGGTGCAATTCATTACTGACACAGATTGAATCCAATCTTGTGCTGGTGTAAGTGGGTTTAATGAACAAAACTTTGTAAAAGAACTCTGAAGTCTGGCTTCAGGCGTGATTTGGATCTCCATAGCTTACTTCCGAATAAAGGTAACCGGAATTTCTAAGAGTTCAAATAGCAATTTTTCAAAGAAAGACTGAGTTTATGGGTTATAAAGGTGCTTTGAAAATGTTACTTCAGCAAATCTGGTGTTTGAAGGACTGGAGTCTACTTGGAAGTCAAGAAGAAAATGCTAACAAAACATGGTAAATCCATGTTGGTCACTAAAACCTGTGGATTCCCCAAGCTGTCTGGACACTTTCAGCAAAGACTAAGGATCTCCCTCTATGGAGTTTGGTTCTCATAGTTCCTGTGAAATAATTCAGCAATAGCCTCCTTCAGAAGCCTGATGAGTACTAACGTGTTTGCAGAGCAGATACCACTTCAGGCGAGAAAAAGTATCAGGTGAGTAAAAATATTTATGCACACAAAAGGATTTAAAATGTTACATGGCAAGGTCTGATTTTTTTCTATTTTTTTTCTATAGAATGGTAACTTTTGCATGGATAATGTATTTTCCTGAAGAAACCAGAGAAGACTGGAAGAGTTTGAAGGGTGGAGAGTTTCCTTTTTGGAGAGGAGGAAGAATATTGTTCCCTGTCCCTGGTGGAAGAGTTGAATTTGGAAGAAGTTGAATAAGTGAAAGTTAAAAATATCTAACAAACTACCACAAAAGAGAACATGCAGCAAGCAGGCGTTCTCTTTTATCCTGTCGTCATGGATGAGCAAGAGTAATTAAGAATTTTTGCTGAAGCGAGGGGCAATCCTGGCTTACACTCTTCAGAGTTTCTTTTTTCTCTTTTGGACAAAAGGTTTGATTTTTGTTAGATTAAAGTTTGTTTCTTTCAAAGGAAATAAAGCCTGGATTGTTGAATGGTCCATGTGTAAACACTGACTCACTGTACTTATTTCCTTCAACAAATAGTCCATTTAATTGACACTGATGGTCAGTTGTGCCTGGGCTTGCAGGGTTGTGTTTATATTAGATGAAAGAAAGATGTGAAAGCACTCTTAGCTGTGGATGAGCTGAGTTAAACTGGGATGCATTTGTTTTCCAGCATCAGGACTGCAAATGCTGGAGAAATTTTGAAGCTGCTCCAAAGCCCATTACTGTCGATGAATGGTTTCCTTTGACTTCCGTGGGCGCTAGATGAACTGTAATTACATGATCTTTTAATTGCTGTGGTACAGAGGGGAGAAGCCTCCCTGACTGCAGCTGGCAGCCATCTTCCACTGTGATGTATGAAGACTGATTTCTCTCTGAATTTAAGTGGCAATGGCTGCAGAGCTGTTTTGTTCCTGGGCTGCCTCGCTGGTGTTTGAGTATTATCCTTTTAGACTAAAGATGCTCTGTGAACCGAAAACAAAACAAAAAACCTCATTCTGGTAGTTGATTAGAAGCTGCAACAATACTTTCCTATATTCAGTTTAATCCCATTAAGTCAAAATTTTGCTTTCAAACATAACCCACCGCAGTTTACATCCGCATTATGCTCATGTAATGGAAAACAGAACATGTTATGAGGCACCAGATTTTGTGATGCTGGGTTTAAAAAGAAAAACAAGAAAACAGCATGTGGTAAATAAGCAGAGGATTTGAACGCCATTTCTTTTATTACTCTTCTAAACTCAAATCGGGGCAAGTTAGAGGAGGCAGACCTTTTTTTTCCAACTAACCATTTTTTTTTCTTACTCTATTTCTATCTAAATACTTTTCCATTACTCACTCCATCTGGTTATACAGCCACACCCCATGCAGTTCTTGCAGTGAGGATGTGTTATTGGCTTTTGTGATGTTTGTTTTCTGGATAGTTTTTGTCTCCCTTAATATCTGCTGGCACCCAGGTGAGTGTGTGTTGAGCAGGTGAGCTCCCTGCACTGGGGCTGGGTGGGATTTCACCTGGCTGGGTGTGTCTGGGCATTCAGCTCTCTGGTTTCAGGTGTTGGCATTACTGTTGGTCCCTGTATGCAACCTGCATTTAGCACACGGGAAGGGGAAACGAAATAAAAATGTTAACTTGTGTTTTTACATCAGCTGTCCAGGATAGGGCAGTGCAGAGGTGCAAGAGAACAGGTTGGGCTCAGCAAACAGGGACGGGGAGTCAGGAAATGCAGCAATTTGTGCTGACCGGGTGGACACAACATGCATTTAGTGGAAAGGAAAGAGAACAGCATGCAGCAGGAAGCAGGGAGGCTAAAAGGCTTACAGCAATTCAGAAGTGCGAGACCAAGCTCCAAAGGGAAAAAAGCCTGTAAGCATTTGGCTTGACAGGGGCAGGACTTCATTTCAAAGATGGGTGAGTTTTTACTGTGTAATGAGTGTAGATGAACATATGATGCTCATCTGTTCCTGTAGATTAAGGACCGCAGAATTTATGTATGTAAAAGCTGTGTATGTTCATATCTATCAAATTGTACGCATCTAGCAGAAGGGGTCTCTGGTGCTTGTCCTGACTTTTTCAAGCACATAAGGACTCATTCTGCAACTTCTGGAGCTGACAAATGCTCCTGCTGCTGTTGGAAGTGCAGGAATAAAAGCTGCTCAGTACTAAGAATAAAGTGTAGGCAGAGTATGGCTAAGTGTATGGATAGTCACATTAAGTACAGAGGCAGATATTCAGCAGACACAAATGAGCAAAGCCACACAATTTAATGGACCACCAGTGCTTTTTATTAGCTGAGGATCTAGCCGAAACACTTAACTTTTAATTTGTTTTTGTTGCTCACAATCATCCATTCAACAAATTAGTGTCAAAAGTTGCTTTTTAAACCATTCAGCCAGGAAATGTTCAAGCAGATTGCTTCCACTCTGTTTGTCCATATAATCTTAAATGAGTTGCAACTCCAAATTTATTCAGACAGATGACATCAAACTACCATAAAAATACCAACTCTATCTGTTTAGCATTAAAAGGATAAAGCCTTTTATTTGAAGCATTCACAGGCTCTGTATCATGGAAATCCTATTTGTATTTTTATGTCTTTATTAACGACACATGATCCTCATCATTGTAGTGAGTTTACTAATCACAGCAAAGAGCAAGAGAACAGAGCACACCCAAGTTGCTGTGGTTTTACTGAAAGCTCTGGAGCTGCATCAGTTAGCAGGGGTGGAAGATCCAGCCAACAGCTTAAGAAATATTTCACTGCTTGCCACTTGACGTTGGTTCTTAGGCCCTAGATGAAAAACCAGCTCGTGGTTATAAAACAGTAATGCCCTTTAGAAATTCGATTGACTTTGTCCTTTCCTTCTGCACATTTCAAATTTCCTCCTCTCCATGGAAGATGAAAGGCTCTCAAAACTTGGCAGGGATGGCAAGCCTCTCTCCTCAGACCCTTCAGGAACACAATGAAGTGATCAGCTGTAATTACTTTTGTAGTAAATCACCTATTAATTTTCTATGCCATTGTTCTTTTCCTATTACTGGAGTCCAATGAACTTGTTTTTGTACCTTAACATCCCCCCTGCAAATCAGTAACTGTGACTGCACTGCTCTTTAGAAACAGCTGTGCTCCTATGATTGTGGCTGTTGGGCTATCCGAAGTGATGCCCATGTTACATGACACTGCACAAATACAGGTATTTGTATGTGTATGTTATATGCATATGAAGTTGGCATGTTCAGAAACATGCCGGATTTATCTTTGGAACGTGCTTCAGTTGTTCAGAGGAAAGGCTACCTTAAAAATACCTGTTTTGTAGAGCCACAAGTAGGAATAATTTCCTTATTTATTGTACCGATTTTTAAAATAGCTCTTTGCTTTAAGCAGAAATTCATGTCTTCATCCGTCTGTTCTTTTAATTTTCATAGAAATTTTTATATGCCCTGAGAAATGGAGAGAATGTTTTCAATGAATGGCAACCTGACTGGATATGGATATTTAGGTCAGCGGATTAATGTTAAGCTCCTGTTTTTCTAAGCTTAAACTGCAGTCCCTCAGCATTTTTGTACATTTTGTAACATTGAATCCCACCTGATCATTCTTCACATACATGATACTTATTTTGCAGTGTCGGCAGGGGAAGAGGTAGAGATAAGGGTAAAAATCTTCCCAAGGAACAGCTCAAAACATTTTCCAGCTTGGATTTTATTGTAGAGGCAGGCTGATCCAAATTAAGGGTGGAGGGTGGGCAAAGTTGTTTGCTCCCACATATCAGCAATAGCATTTAATTATAATTAGATATATTTTGTGGTTCTAGGAGGGGAGGGAGTCAAACCATGTAGGTAGGGAAGAACCCACAATAAGCAACTCATTTGTTGGTGTTAGGCGCAGTAAATTAAGCAGTAATAGAGATGCTCCTAGGCAGCCTCACCGTGCAGTTGGTACTGTGCACACACACGGGGTCTGGACAAAGATGCATTGCTTCCAACACAACGAGTGTTCAGCCAGGGAGCTCGAGTTTTCTCAACTAAGCAGTGCTGGCCATGTTTTGCTTCCAAATTGCTGTTTTTTCATTCACGTGGATTACTTCTGAAAATGCGAATGCAGCTGTGGTTTAGCCTAACATTGCCAGTAAATGTAGGAAACCCATTGCACGCCCAACCGTCTTACTGCTGGAAGCACAAGAGCTTTGCAGGCTTAAAGCTGTTGTAAATTGATACATCAGCTTCTATTTTGAAGCACTTTGGGGCAGAAGGAATAAATTCTGTTCAGAGCAGAGTGGGCATGAATGTTGCGTAAGTAAATACAGTATTTGGCTCTGCTAGGGCTGCAGATTGATGGACCCAGAGGAGATGCAGCAAAAACTTGAGCGGCAGGAAACCAGGCAGCTGTTCCCAGCAGCAAGACAGGAGAAGGAGCTTGTAGGCAGGCTTAGGTAGTGGCCAGGCTTCAGCTCCTTGGATGGGGAGAAGCGGAAAATGGAGGTAAGCCAGAAAATTTGTGAGGATTTAGAGGGAGATGTGAAAAACATGTATTCCGTACTACTGTTCATCATAATCCCCCTGTAGAGTTTTGAGGCTGGATGTGCCTGAAGGCATCTGTTTTTTCCATCTGAATGTAGAATGAACAGTGCTGGTTTGGCAGCAGGATGAGCCTGTTGTGCTGGTGGCCACTGTGCTGCTGGGCCTGGTAGCCCCACCGAGCTGCCCATTGAGGCCCTGCTTGTCTCTGTCACACTGCTGGAGCCATCCTAGTTCCTGATGTGCCCGTGTGGGGAACAGCTGGGATATCAGTCAAGTATGATCTCTTTTCACGCAGAGGAAATTTACTAGAAAAAGGAGGAGAAAAAGATGCAGATCAACCGAGCTTCTCGGAACAGTTAACATCAAGGCAGAATTTACTTGAACAAACTTCTAGCTTCAGGCTACATAAGAATTTTAAGTCAAAAGCATGCAAAAAAGATACCTCTGTGTTCAGGAAGCAGCAGGAAACTCAACGTGAGCTGATGAGCAGGAGGCATTTGCTTTCCTGGTTGGATGCTGTTTGGAAACTTCACAAGAAAAATGAGCATATTTCCTGGAGCTAAAAGGAGAGTGGATTTTTTTTTTTTTTTAAATTTCCCTCTGGAAAATGCCAAATGCCAGTCCTTTTGGGACACTTCTGCAGAGTCTGCCCAATGCCCCCAGCACGGCGTGTCGGGGCACCCTCTGTGCTCCCCAGAAGAGCTGTCTGAACACGTTACGGGGCTGTGCTGGTGGTGCTCCTTCCTGCCTGAGATGGATTGACCTCCTGGTCACCTTCAACCCTCAGTTTGGATGAAGACTTAATAGACTAGTTGTATTTCATGGGTCTGTGTCCCCCTCTTTTTTTTTTTTCACCTGATAATCTCTGTGCTCCACAGCCTCTCAGTTGCCTGTCTTTCCCCAAGAGATAACCAGCTAAACATTTTTCACTCCCCTAGCATCCCTTGACTCCAACTCTGCTTGCCTCTCTGTTTCTTCCAGTTACACTAACCACTGCTTTAGAAGATACCAGTATGAATTACAGACCTTGTCTTGGCTGCATCTTCCCCCTCTGGAAGTACTTTTCTTTTCAACCTGACCCACAGAGCATGGCAGGCTTGCACCGGTCTTTTAAGACAACTTGACCTTAAGAGAGGGATAGATTTTCAGACAAGCAGTCTGCGTTGACTTAAACATCTCTAGCAGCAGCCAGGTTGAAATTCAAAGTGAGATTTCTCATGCATGTTGGCTGTTGTTCTGGGTGGTGTGTTCCTATTCACGTGGGTATGGGTTGTGAATGACCTTCAAGACCAAGTGTAACCATCAAAATGACCTCCCGAGCTCTGTCACTGAACTATTCGTTGTAGTGCCGTGTCCATGTGCCTCAGATACCCTCCCACAGCTCAGCAGGCCTGCCTAGCTTGGTGTCATCCACAAACTGACTGCGGGTGCGCTCGATCTCCTCATCCAGCTCACTGACAGAAATGTGAAACAAAACCGGCCCAGTCCTGAGCCCTGAGGAGCGCCAATGGAGGCCAGCTGGCCCCAGGCCTGGTCACTGGGGTTGTTTGGGCCCTGCCAGGCAGTTCTTCACCCTGTGACCTGGGCACCTGGCTAAGCCATGTTTCTCCAGGAAAATACTGCGGAAACAATGTCAAATTCCTTTCTAAAATCCTGGCCACCGACAGCCACAGCATCTCCCTCACGTACTAAGGGGGTCATGTTGTCACAGAAGGCATCACATCAGTCAGGCGGGGCCTGCCCTTCATGGACCGATGCTGGCTGCATCTTATCACTCACTTGTCCTCCGTGTGCTGACACAAAGTGGTCTGCTCCGTAACCTCCTCGGGTACCGAGGTCAGAAGGACAGGCCTGGAATTCCCTGGATTCTGCTTCCAGCCCTTATTTTAGATAGGAGTCACGTTGGCTGAACCCCAGTCAGCTGGGACCCCCCCAGCTGCCCAGCACTGCTGGTAAATGATTGAGAGCCAAATACTGTTAATATACAGGGAATTGCAGGGTGGGGAAGTCTCTCCTATACTGAGAGGCCGTACGCTGCTTGCACACAACGCTGAAAGGTGCAAATCTGTTGGAAACCTTGATATTGCAGAGCAGCAGTTTAAAAAAACCCTATTGTAAGGGTTAAATAAAAACTGGCAGCAGATGTTTCTGATAAAGGCAGCAGAGTGTAGTATGTAAATACTCTTCAACAAGTCAGTTTCTCCAGCAGGTCTCAGAAATTAACAGAATAAGCAACTCTGCAGACTTCCAGCCAGAGAGCCCAAAGTCCAGCATCTCTTATGAGCTTAATCAGGTTTTTGAGTCACGATTTTAAATGCGCTGCTGGGCTGCTTAATGCGTAAGGACATGGTATGTTTTCAATTACAGACCTACTAGGTTTCAATACGCCATTTCTTCCCCAACTGAGCTTTTACCATAAGGCAGAACAATTAAGTTAATACTTTTAGAGCTTTAACTTACTGCCCAAGTATGAGATAAACCAAGACACAAATTGCCCTCTTCACGCTCTCGTAGTTCAGGCACTTGTAGCCGGGTGCTTGTGGCCTTCACCTGTGACAGGTATGGAGCATCAGCCCGGGTGGTGCGAGCTGAAGCAGCCGGGTTTTCAGCAGGGAACGTGCTAATACTGCCCTCGTATTTTCTCCTGGGGCTGCCTAACGTCGTCAGGGCAGTAGCTAAGGGGAGAGCACTGGTGGGTTTTGCAGTACATACCTGTGGCTCCGTCGTCTTCTTCCACCGCATCAAATCGTCACCAAAGGCCACGGGTGGAGAGTGACTTGTGCCAGGGAGCTCGGTGCCATAGCCAGGACCCTGGGTGCTGCTGTAGCAAATGCAGTGCTTAAATAAGTGGTTTTTGAGAGGGTTCTGCTGCAAGTGGTAACCGTTCCTTTCAGACATTACATTTCTAAGCAAGACTTCAGCTCGGTGATTAGTGTCACTGTATTTTTAATAGGAAGTTATGAGTCTGTAAAATGGTCCAGTTGTTGTCGGTGTTTGGGGAAGAAAAATCTAGTGTGTGTAAGGTAATGCAATTACTTTTCTGAAGGGGTTTTATTATGCGCCTAACAGCACATTTACTGTACTTGGTAGACCAAAATAGAACCAGAATAGAATGAATAAGCCATTTTGATCCGTTGGGTAAATAAAACAGTTAAAGCATTTGTAAATATGTATTTAGTCAGCAGAGCTGATTGGCAATTCTGACACGGCTCCAGTCTGAGACAAGTAATCCAAGTTTAATAGCCTTCCATAAATATTTCCTTGTTTGTCACAAGGCAGTAGTTATTTATCCATGCCATACAGCCTGTTTATTGTTTGATGAGATCTTTAGGAGGATATTAGAGCGGTTCATTGTTTTGCATACAGCTGTAAGGCAGCATGACCATGGCTAGTTGCTTTCCTCGTGGGGTGGGGCAGAAGGGACGGGCACCACGTGCGTTTATACGAGTGTGGGCCTCATATCCTGTCCTCTCCTTTCCAGGTGGTATGTCTTACTGTCACTGCCAATCTTTCAGTTTGGTGAGGTTAAAATGGGCCTTCCTTATTGTGAACTCCCACGTTCTCCGTGCTGAAGTGGCCCCAGAGATGTGCCATTCGGTAGGGCTGAATCCCTGCCCAGCTGCACTTCCTAATCGAATGTAAAACCATCGGGCGCTTACTGTGGAATTCGTCAAGCTCTATATTTTACCAGAATTAAATTAATATGTGTGAAAAGTGTTTCTGGACGTATAGGGCCTATGAATTTCAAAGCCTCTTCCTTCAAAAGGGTAAACTGGAGCCTGGCTTTTAAGTTTGCTCAGCACATTGGCCCAGCTCTGCTGGGTTGTCAGTAAGCGTCCGTTCCTGTGGTTTGTAGTGTGAAATAGTTGGTGGAAAGGCCATAGATGATACCCACCTTTATAGAACAGCATAAAGTTATGCTCTTGCTTGGAAAATAGAAAGTACAAGGGGAAAAAGTGTCATGCTTTCCATCTGCAGATTTGGAAGTCTTTAAAAATGTCACTTCTTACAAGATTTCCATTTAGCTTCTCCTTGCAACTACAAAGCAGGTGCCAATAGTATGCAATGACCCTTCATCTGTTTGTTTTGCTTCTGCCATTGAAATTCTTTGATGTGAACTGCCTATAACGTTTGTTGTTTGCTTTTCATATTTGAATGTTTTAAAAACACTTTTTTTCTCAGAATTACTTGTTAGGTTTTTTTTACTATTCTAAGATTTTTTTTTTCTGTAATATTTGTTCTTCTTTCCCCCTATTTATTTTCCTAAAATTGTTAGTTTTTCTTATATTCTATAAAAGTCCTACTTAGTTTTAACTCTTCCTTATTGCCCATTAAGTACGTAAGTTCATCAAGCACATTTAGCGGAATCAACATTGTGGCAAACTTTACTCCCTGGGAACAGAGGCAGCGAAGCCAGAAATTGGAAGCAGCCCTGTGCAGCCTCTCAGCTGTTACCGGCACGTCTCACTCTGTTGGCACCCGTGTCCATGATGATCCATTGCCAGAGACATTTGTACGGAGAAACAACGGTTTGTGAAGACGTTGCTTGCTGCAAGGAGCAGAGAGGTGCTGCTGGGCACAGGGTGGGCGTTTCTGCACCCTGGGCTGGGGAGGATGCTGATGGGACGTGCCCAGCGTGCAGGAGTCAGGATTTGGGCAGTGTCTCTACAGCATGTACAGGTACGGCGAATTGTCCCCGAAGCCCTGAGTGTTCTCAGTACTAAGCAGCATCTTAATTAGAGGAAAAGCTCACATGAAGGTAGCAGTAAAGGGGCAGAGACAGCAGAAAGTCCTCTCTTTTCCTTTTGGAAATGCAATAAATGCTCCCACAAAGCTCGGAGGTTTGCATTTGGGAGGCATCTCGAAGTGTATTCAAAGAGGTCAACTGGAAGAGGCATTGCTAAGTGATCATTTCGTTAAGTCCAGGAGTTTGTCATTGCCACCAAATGACTCTTTGCCACCTTTTCATGTTCACACAACATAAATAGCATCATCAGAACAAATCCTTGCTGATCTGTGTGCCAGGATTGTAATTCAGCCTTCAGAGGAAGAGTGTTTGTTTGTCAGGGCCCGTTCGTCACAGCTGTGCTGCATCTGGTCAGATGAGCCCATCGTCTCCCAGGCATCTTTACCTGAGCACCTCCAGTATTTTAAAGCAGAAGGAATAATCGCAGCCCTCTGTCTCTTCTCTCACCCCACTCCCTTTCCAGCAGGTAGGAGCCGTGTGATTATTTCACAGGATGGCTTTGCTCACTGGAGGCTGAGAGCCTGGTCTCGTGGCGAGAACAGCTCAGCTTGCTGCCCCTGCCCAGTGTGTGTGCCTCCGCAGCGCCTTTGCTGTGCTTTTGTTTATTTGGAAAACCTAAAGCATTGTTCTCAGCTGCAGGTAGGGCAATTAGCAGAATGAATGACACAGCAAACACACTTTATTGTATTCATTAACAACAGGAACCTGTTGAAAAGCAATAAAAGCACCCGACTAATTTTCCTTTGCACGGACAACCTAATGTTGTCTCGGCACTCAGGCAGCGCCCTCCCCTTTTCACAGTTCCCTTTCACTCACGTGGTTTCTCAGCAATAAGTTTCAGACCTTCCTGAAACCAAGCCTATCGTTCATTCTCTCAGCGCACTCCCGTGGGACAGCAGGGCTTCTGTCAAAGCAGTGGCGTTGCTTTCGGGAAGCTGACTCAAAATAGGAGAGAGCGGAGGGGAGCGGGGCCGCGCGTGTCCCCATCGCCCATGGCAGCGGCTCTCTGGGGAGAGGCAGCTCCAACAGGACATCCATGGACATCCAGCCATTCTGTCAGAGGGAACTAGGCATGCTGCACTTAATTTAGACGTTAAATCTTTTTTCTTCCCACGAGCAAGCACTCCTTTGCTGGCATTTCCTTTGCAGCTTTGGAAGGAGAGCTTTTCTCTGCAGACCCCTGCGTCGGGCAGGGCTCCCGGGCTGAGGCCTTGGGTCCCTCTGGCCACGGATCCCTCTGGCTGTCCTGAAGCCAGATCAGCCCACGATGGCCAGCCACCTCCAGGTTGGGACACAGAGACCACGTCCTTGGTGGCTGCAAGGCTGTGGGGTCCCACATAGCTGGGCAGAACTGCTCTGTTGTGTTTGCTGCTATGGGGAAAAAATGTTTTTAGCTCGCCCTTGCAAAATCGCATCGGCTGTGTGTAATTTGTAAAGCCATCCCCGGCTGTAGCTGAATTCCTTACAAGCAAGAATAAGAAGGAATTAATGGAACTAATAGCTTTTAAAGCCAGGACCTGTGCTGACGTAAATACAGCAAAGTCCAACTTCTTAATTAATTTCCAATGAGAAAGGAAGAGTTTGGATTCCGTTCCTTTATTTACAGGGATGAAGCTCAACATTGTTTATAGCTGTAGCAAAGCACATTCCTCATCGGTTGTTGCTACAAACACTGCTGTAAAGATAAACGAGTTACTTTCCATAAATATTACCTATGCTAGTATTTTTTTAATTACTTACCACCTATGCTAGTATTTCTTTTTAGTTCCTGGGAAGATTCCTGGTGCCACCAATGGCACCGTCATTTTCCCTTAAGGCATCCTGGGTGGCAGGAGGACCTGAGGTTCCCATGGACGTACCGAGGAGCTCCTGGGAAAGCTCTCTGAAAGCACAAGGTTGAGTTTCTTTTAGCAGGATCCAGTCCTTGGGGAGGACACACACATTTCCCTTTTAAAATTAAGATAGAAATCTGTGTTCTCTCTGCCCATTCTTTATCGGATACTGGGATACGAAAGCCAGGGCTTGCGGGGAGAAGTAATCTCTTCTGTTAGGCCCGCCGAGATAGGGGGAAGCCGGGGAAATGGTTGAGCACGGGAGCAGTTTGTCAGGTCTAGAGCATTACTGGCAATCGTCAGATAGCGGATTCCAGCTCTGTGTTCTTGAACAGAACTTGCAGATTTCAAGTTGCTGTAAACACAGTCTGCTTTCTTTCCTCGCTATCAAAATCTAATTATGTGTGTTTGCCAGCTATTATGATAAAAATGACTTCCAAGTCTCCCTTATCTCCCTTGTCTCTTATTTTTAATCTTTCCTTTTTGGGTGGAAAATAAATAAAAAGAGAGTTTTGATGCGGCGTGTTTAACTGCAGGACTTCCGAAAATACTCGGACCTGGCAGCCAAGGCTTTGGGGGAGCGCCGCCATGGTGGGACGTCACGGGAACCGAGACCGCAGCAGATTTCTACTTGGTGCTTTATTTCCCTTATGCTTTAGAATTCAGGTGTGAGATTTGGGGATTTTCTTTTTGCAGGTGGTGTGGGGACCGGTGGCTGTCTTCTAGGGTTGAGTGGCAAGTTCCTGCTGTCTTCTAGGGCATGGGGCTGGGGTCCCATCTGTGGGTGGGGATGCTCAAATCGGGGCTGCCCTGTGCGTGGATGCTGGCGGGGGGCTGTGGCTGGGCGACCGGGCTGTAGCACAGGGTCTGCGTCAGCAGGCTGGGGTCATATTCCGCCTGGAGCTGGCTCGTATCTGCGAGGCCGTTCAAATGAACACTCAGGGAGTGAACACTCAGCGGATCTGCAGACGGCGATGCATTTGGCCGCGGGTGAGGCCGCGTTTGTGGCTGCAGCTCCGTGCCCGCAGGCGCAGGGCGCGCGGCCAGGCTGGGCAGCGCTGCCAGCTGGCACCGGGGCGGCAGCCACAATTCTCTGCCCGCACCTCCTCCCGGGACCTCACTCAGGATTTAATCAGAATTAATGCTGGTAGAAGAAGTTAAAAAGTGATAATCACTTCTTCGGTCGTGTTCTGAGGTATTTTTTTCCCTTAAGATTTTCTTCTGCATCCACTGATAGGAAGAAGCGTGTAAAAACATGACTCACTGCGATGTTCACATCGCCAGAGCTCAGACAATTTTCAAGATACAATCTACGGAAAGCTAATTATCACAATATTTAACTTCATAACGCTAGCACAGATGTCAGGCCCGTGTAAGCCCGTCGTGCCTGGCCCTACAGAGCCGTGGGGAATCCTTCGGGTCCCAGTTAGGGCTGAGCCTGAGCGCTGCCTGCCGGGGCGCTCCGTCAGCCTTCCCATCCAGCCCGAATGGCTCTGATGAGCTGCGAGCAATTAAAACAGCATGCGTATATTAGAGAAGGAAAAGGCAAGATGCTTAACTAGCGGATTAGCCTCCAAAACTGCAGTGTAGCTTTTTGTGTTTTCCCTGTAATTGTCGCTTCTTCTGTGATTTTTTTTTTCCCGGTGTTTGTATTTTGTTTTTAAGATGAAGAGCCCAGAAGCTGCCTGGTGCTCTGAAGGATGTGAGCTGTGTCTGCCAGCACCGTGGTGGCTCTTTGTAAGGCTTTTGCAAACCAAAGTGCCGTGGGTTTGACTCCGTTGGTGCCTGAGAGACTTCATCTGTGCCGGGGCTTCCAGGAGCAGAAGCAAAGCAGAGATTTATGAGGGTGGCTAAAAATACTCCTATCGATTCCTGGAGCTATATTAGCCTGAGTGATTTGGTACGCTTTACTTTCTCTGTGTGCAAACCTCATTTGGTTGCTGTTTTGTGCCTTTGTCATGATTTCAGGGAGGCAAGTTTAAAGGGAAAGTAATATCCATTGATCCAACACAAGTTGTAAGCTCCACTTTGGAGATGCTGGTGCCTCCACTGCACATAACCCCGACGTTTTGTCCCATATCAGCAGTCGTGGGTTTTCTGGATTTGCGTTATTTATTTAATCAGTAAGTTACACCATCAAGTCAGGCTGTAACCAATAACTGAACCCTTGGTCTTCAGGTCGGAGACCCTGAGATGCATCTTGACTGTTCAGAGCTTTATGCCTCTAGCTGAATCTCTGGGATTCAGACATGATTCAACTCCTATTTACACAATTTTGGAAATAACAGGAATTAACAGAATTTCTCGTATCTTTATGTTGACTGTGTGTATGCTCTTGGATGAATTTCAGGGTTTCGTGGTGAGTTTATTTGGAACGCGGCCTTTTTATCCCGAAAGCCGCTGTATTATCTTTATCACAGCACGTAACCTTCCGCATGTGCGAGGTGGGGATAACACTCGGTAAACTTAGAAACATTGCGTGGGGCGGGGAAAGTATTTTGGTATCCTTAAAATAAAGCTGTTAGGGAAACTGCGTGCGTGTGTGCCAGCAATATACTCTGCGCTGGCAGGCGACAGCTTTCTGACTAAGTTCAGGAGATGACACTGAGTCAGTGACACATCACAGCGAGCTGCTAAAAATATTCACAGGTCGGGGACCTGGGATCGGGACTGGGCAAGGGCACTGTCTGCTGTGTTCCTCTGTCCTTCGCCCGGCAGAGCTCCTCTTCCTCGTGTGGTTCCTCCTTGCACAGCCTGAAGCACGCCCGGTATTGTCCGAGATTCAGCGTTCATCATATGGAGACATCGGGTTTTTGGGAAGCTAATGAAAATCAGAAACAAAGCTGTTTGTTTCTGGCCTTGTGCTGTCTGTCCCGGCACACGTCAGTGATGCTGGAGGGCGCTGGGGCTGGAGGAGGTCGGGTCTGACCCAGGCCGATGGTCAGGTGCCCGTGGTTGTGCTGTGCTTCCTACGCATCCCAGCCCTTCAAAAACGCTGGTTCCTGCCGGGCTGGCGCTGCAAGATCGCATCACGTGCAGGCGGGCGGAGAGAGCGACTCTTCGAGTCTTTTTAGAAAGAGCTTTCAGGCTTTCTTATCTGGAAATAAACGTATTGGCTAAGGGCAAGTTGAATTGGAGCCCTTTTGAAGGAGGAGAAGCTGCAGAATGAGCAGGCTGCCAGAGAGCCCACTTGATGCTGGGAGGAAAAGCTGACAGGAGGCACAGGAGGGTCAGGAAGATGTAAGTCCTGTCCTGTGGCAATTAGAGTGAGAGAGAGGGTTGTTTCAAGAAAATACAATAAAAAGACCCAAATGCTTTGGAAGAAAAAGCCCTGGGTCTTGTCTGTCGTACTGATCTACATCTTGCTTGAATTAGTCATGCGTGGAGGTGAGGCTGTGGCTGGAGGACACTGGAACCTGAGAGCTGGATTTGCTTTCTGGGAAAGCTATTTATTTGTGCTTATTGGTGCTTTGTGCCGTTCCTGTGCTGACCCGAAGTCCCCCGGTTAGTGTGGTCCCCCCCCTGCCACCGCAGCAGCGCCGTGGGCCGGACCCGCTGGTGGAGCCGCCCGTGCTCCCCAGCCCGTTGTGCTGGCTGCCGTGGCACCGGGGAGAGTTGTGTGCCTGGCCGGCTGTGCAAATTCTAAAGACAAAAGGGACGAAATTCAGCATCTCAGTGCCTTTGAGGACCAGCACCCTATTGTTCTGTAACTCTTTGCACCCATCCAGCGGCATCCCCCACGTGTAACGCATAGCACCAAACGTGCCGGAGGTGGGCTGTCCTCGGAGGAGAACTCCGCCGCCAGAGTCCGTCCGACCTTTCTGTTGAGCTGTGCGGAGTTATTTCTGATGGCTGTTCCTGTGCTGCGGACCAGCCTCGGATGACTTTCCTCGCCGTGACGCACCGCGCTGCGAAATGGCTTCTTTCAGCTGCCTCTGGGGAAGGCTGTGCTGTACGCCCGGCGGGAGATGAGATTGCAGGGGCTGCACTTATCTTCCCGAAAAACCAGGAAAAAGCATTTCAACAGCCCGAAGTAACCGTTACCCTGATAGTCTGTAGCGACTTTTTTTTTAAAGATATGGAGATTTTGTGAATACCATAGCACCGAGGCAATACCCTACGGCTGGTATCTGCAAAATCTCCTCAGTTCTGTATTTCATTTCAACTGATCTTTCTCATCACTAAAGCTTTTGGTTTAGGCAGCGAGAAGAGACGTGTGCAGCTGCCATACCAAGTCTGGAAGGAAGAACGTGGCTGTGTGAGCTGCTGGCTGCCCACCTGTAGGAGCTGGGAGAAGACTGAAGCCTTCACGGATTTGTCCACGGTCACGGTGAACACTGGAGAGGGCCTGGAGAGGCACGGGCACGAGCAGCTCACGAGCACGGCTCCTTATCTAGAGCTTGTGAAGATTCTGCCTCAAATAACTCATCCTGCTCTGTCCTTCCTATCTCTCCCTCAGCCTTGCAAAATGTGTTTCACGTACACAGTGTCTCTCTGCTTGAGCCAGTTATCTGGCTCTCAACAGCTACTTATGCTCTCGAAGTGCTCTATTACTGCTAGGATTTGATTTTCATATACACCCAGTCATTTTGCTGTTGTGCCGGTTGTGTGTGGCTGCAGAGGCAGGAGCACCTCACCCCTCCGCCTGCCCGCCCGCCCCTTCTCTCACGGCAGCGTTGATATTTCTATACCTGGTGGTAAAATTAATTAAATTTTCTCTGTTTATGAACTACTTTATTGCTTTAATTATTTATTGCTTCTGCAGCTGATTTGATTCCGGCAATATTTAGTTCTGTTTCAGTAACTTTTCATTTCGAAAACAAACTGCTGGCTTGAATTCATTGGCATTAACAGCCCGATATTGATTGGTTTGGCCTCCAGCCGTGTGATGAGGAGCGAGCGGCTGCACGCCGCGCGGAGCCTTGAGAGCGCGGTGTTAGCAGCAAGTTAATCCGCAGCTTTCTGGGAGCGGCTGGGACACTTCGGGAGGTGCGTGAAGACTCGCTGATGCTTCAGGATGGTCAGAGCCCCTCAGCAATTTCTGTGGCTCGAACTTGGCTTTATGGGGAGGAATAAGGTAAAGGGTGCTGTGGTAAATGGCAGTACCGCCTGCCACTTTTGTACATCCGTCACAGCAGTGAGATGTTTGCTGCAGAGGTATTTTCATGATTTATAGTAGCATCCGTGGTGGTGGATCCAGCCCTGCTAGGCTGTGTCTCTTAAGCTCTGCTCTCCATTTTGAAGAGCTTAATTCCAAGCCCATTACAACCACAGGAAGGTTTCCTCTTTCGCTTGTACTCGTTTCATGCCGTATCTCCCGTAATGACTTGTGAGCCTTTCTCCGTATCGTCACATTCTGCTGACTCTTTATGATTTAAAAGCCTCAGGAACTCCGTCCTCGTATGCAGGAGGTTAAATACCTTCTCTTCTAGCGTCTCTGCTCACCTGCGAGAAAGGCTCAAGGGCTACGCTTGAAAGCAGAAAATGAAGGTCCTGTTTGTAAATTAGTTCAAGGGCAGTTCGAAGAGTGTTTGGAGGGACTGGAGCTTTTCTCGTCACAACAAAGGGGTATGGCTGGCATTTAGCGCCTCTGCCATAAACGTACCTCCGGTTTTGTGGAAAAGCGAAGGGCTGAGGGAGCTTCTCCTGTAACCATCCCCTTTCTCTGCACGAGCATCCTCTGTTTACTCCGTCCTACGGCGCGGTGCTCTCGGCACAGGCCCCACATCAAACAGCTGCCGTGGCTCCAGCCAGAGAACGCTGCGGCAGGCCTGGGGCGCTCACGTTGAATCTCCAGGGATGAAGGGCTTTATTAAAAATACAAGATCATTATCGCTAATCTTGAAAGCGGACCGGTGCATTTAACGTATATAATTAGAAACTTTCAAACGAGATGATTTCATCCGGCGGAGCGTCTGGGAGTTGTTTTTTCATTATCACATTTCGAGGAGTGAAAAATCTTGCCATTCTCTCGGAGGATTTGATGGGATTACTTACTGCTGTTTGCCGTTGTGCGTTCCTGCGAATGGTTGCGTGGCTATGCACGTCTCTCATTTGTTCTGCATCCTGCGGGGGGGAGCTTGCTTCGTGCTGCCTGGCGCTGTGCTGGGATGGCCCCTTTCAGGTGGCGAGGAAAATCGGAACGGGCTTTTCCCATGGTCAGCTCGAAAAATGCTGGTCCTTGCTGGCACGATCAATTCGTGAATAACCAGACTGAGGAAATCACCCGATAAAATGATTTGCATGAATATTTCCAGCATGAAATGCGACAATAAACATACACTGCCCTGTTTTCATCTAAAATTGCCTGAATTCCCGTTGAGGCCCCTGACAGCAGGCCACGCGGTCCAGCAGCGGCTCTGACTGCTGGGGCACAGGGGTGAGGTGTAGAAAGGTCTCAGGTCCTGCTGACCAAAATGTTTTGCTTCGTGAAGGATGTGCTTCCTCAGTAAGGATTTTAAGATCAATGGAACAGCCAAAAGTTGCTATCGGAGGGTGTTCTTACCTGATAAGAGCAGCTCATCCCTGGCTGGGTTTTCAAGGAGCTATTGGCATGATGTGTTCGGTGACAACAACTGATCTAAACTTGTCTCTTAGAATAAAACCCAGTAAAGGCAAAACCAAGACATCTACATTTTAAATCACAAAGTAAGGACTTAATTTCATCTCTCCGTCTTCCTAATCCGAACTTTTATTGAGAAGTTTCCCTGTTCTGGCGGTGCTGAGGGAAAATGTTGGTTGCTGTGGCCTGGGGACACTGGCACAGACATTTAAAGTCCAGTCCTTGAAGAAGAACCGAGGCGAATGGACATAAGGAAAAGGCAGAAGGGTGTTAGTGAGGTGCTTGTAAGCATGTGGCTGAAGAAACACGGGTATATTTCCATGCTGCAGTGTAATATATGGCAGCACTGGGCTTTTGAGGCAGGGTTTTTGCTCTCTGTTCACAGACATTTGGCGCTGCAGCAACCAGAAGTCCTGCTGAGTGAAGCCAGGTGCTTTGCAGAAGGTGGAGTGGAAAGGAAGGGGAAAGAAAAGCTTGGGAAGGAAAGCGATGCATGGAAAAAGAGGCTTGCTTCTGGTGCAGGTAGCATTTAGCCCAGGTGCTTGGAGACGGCTCTGCTGGGCTGTCCCTGTTTGATCTGGATGCTCTGGGGCTCCTGGTAAGAGATCTCTAACGGAGAAGACAGGTGGAGTGGTGGAGATTTATTGCTCTGAGCTCTGTTCTCCCAGCATTTTGATCTTTACAAAACTCAAAGGACATTAAGAGTCCGGAATTAATCCATCCTTTTCACGTCTTAATACACCTCAGTGCAGTTGTGTGTGATAGCAGTGGATAGCTTCGGACAAACGGAAGATTTCTCTTTCTGAGTTAGGTGCAGTGATGGGTTGCTGGAACACCTTTGGTACCCGCATCCTGGTGTCACCATAGCAATCAGTGGGATTTGCCCCAGAGAATTCAATTGTAGGGCACCTTTCTCGTGAATAAAGACCATCACTGGGTGTTTCTAATGCTGGTCTTGGTCTTGGTCAGATTAGAGTTAGTAGAGCTATCAAGATGCCATCGGATTTCCCATTTAATGATGGCTCTTTCCAGAGATGCTGCTTTGTTCCTCCTCCTGTTCCATAGTTCCAGGAATTTAACTGGAAATGAGAAGGGGAAGAGAGAAATGGTATGAAAGTGGGAAGGGAAGAAAGGGCTTGAAAAATGGGGTGGGGAGGCTGGGAGAGGTGCAAATCCTGGGCTTGGCTGGGCTGGAGATGGGGTATGGGGCTGATGTGGCCGAAGCTGGTGTGAGAGTGGTGGAAGTGGCTGGTGCTGAAAAACGCTCAGGTTCCTGTTGAGGAAGGGTCGTGGTACGTTTATCATTTTGTGCAAAAGTGATCCAGTTCTGGCCTGCCAAGTGCGTTTAAATGAGATCTGTTCATAAGGCTCTTAAATCACAGTCTTTTATAGGATGTTTGAAGAGCATTATACGCTTTTTCTTGTGATATTGCTTTCCTGTTTCCAGAGGCTGAGGGAGGAGAAGCTGATGGAGGGGTGGGCAGAGCAGACTTGCTTGGGAATAAGGATACTCCAGAGAGTCTTAAAAAGATACAAGCTAAATGGGAAACTTCTCCTTGTTCTTGCTGGGGAGGGAAGAAGCTCCGTGGCTGCCTGCCAAGGGCAGAAATGTATCTTGCCTGGCAGTCGGAGAAGCTCAAGGTTTATGGACACCTGAGTCCCTCTCTGTGCAGCGTCAGGAGCCAAAGCGTTTTGTAACAAGATTGGAAAAGGTTTTCGCTGGTGAAAAAAGGAAAATCATGGAAAGCAGCTGTCAGTCTGTCTTCTAGGAGTTCCCTCTTACCGTTGAAAAGGACGATGCGAAGGGGAATTTTCACTGAGATGTGTCGTCGTTTTTTGGGGTAGCAGTGTTACAGCACTGCAGACTAGAGTACTGACAGAGAAGGAGAAACTCGCACCGAATTTGAGCCCCGTGAGCAGCTGACATCTCAAAGGAGTTTGCACACACTGGAAAGACACCGAAAGACTTGCTGAATTTACGGCAGGGTTCAACCAACCTATGATCTCGGTAGCTAAAGTTTTAATGATCCTCCCACGAGCAAGATACTGGCAAAATAGAGCCTTTCTTGTAGACTTGTAAAACTTAATTATTTTGCGAGGGTAAACTTAATTAATAGAATTCATTGACACCTGCAGCTGAACCAGCTAACACGTTCTCTCCCCTCAGATGTTTAACCACCAATAATTAAAGCTATTTTGCAGTCTTCTAAAGCATCCCTGGCTTTGTTCAGCCTCGGAGAAGCTGCGGCTTTCTTCTGTAAGATCAGAACTCGAAGGCTGCGGTTCCAAACGCCAAGTCTCTGCTTTTCCTTGGAGTGCCCTGATCTCCGTGCTAGAGGAGGGTTGGGGACGCTCTTTATTTCTTTTAATGGGCTCAGCCTGATGGCGTTGTGAGCCCTCCTTCAGGGACCTCTTCCCTTATGCCGTGCGGAGCCGGGCACCCAGCCCTGAGCAGTTTTTGGCAGCGATGTCCCCGATGTCCCCGTGTCACCTCTCCCGGCAGCGCCCCGTGGGCCGGGGCTTCCTCCCCACGCGGTGCCCAGCTCTGCGGCTCCACACCGAGCCCGTTCACTTACCCCAAAACCCTTTCAAATCATTTCAGAGTTAGGAACTGAGGAGTGCACGCACTCTGTGAAGTGCTTCCACGATAACACTACTTGAAACAGAGGAACTCCTGTTATGCCTCTCTCTTTGCTCTTGATTTCCATCGAGAGCATTTGAAATCAATGGCTTCAGCCCCTCCGAGCATCTGAACGCCTGGTGGAAGGAGCGAGGGTGTTGCTGGAAATTTAAATAATGGCTTTGGAAACCAATAGCAACATCCAGTGAGCACATCAGCCGGTCAGCACAGCCTCTGTGCTGCATCAGAGGAGAAGCAGACGTTAAAGCAGACCTGGCAAGACAGCGAGCGCCCGTAGTGACACCGCGCAGGGGCAGCGGAGGAGACGGAGGCAAGGGGAACGAGCCGAGCGGTGCCGTGCTCCGGGTGGTGTTTCCAGCCTTTTTGGACCTCTTCTGCAGGCATTTTTCTCGCTCCTTTTCTCAAGGGATTCCAACACGAGCGTGGTGGTGTGTGTGTGTGGGAGCAGAGCGAAGCAGGGCGCTGCCCTGACGTGGCAGGGAGGGCCCGGCCGTGGTGGCCGGAGGACGGCGGGCACTGCTGGGCTCCTCCGTCCCCGTCTCCATCAGAGCCCAGCGAGGGCAGGCTGGAGGCAGATGCACACTTGTAATATCCTTCTCGAAACTCAGCCTGCCAGTGCTGTGCACACAGAGAGGCTTCTCGTTTAGATGCCTAGCTATGCTTCTCCTGATCACGACCAGCTTTTTTTTTTCCGTAAGCACAGAACAGGTGATGAAAGTCAGGTTAAGTTTTGCATCTGTATGGCGGCTTGATTATAACTTTAAAACATGACGGTTAATAAAAAGGATCCGGAATAAAAGGGGATATTAATTTTACTTGATCTATAATGCTGCAGCAGTTACGTTCCATCATTTGTCAGACAGAAGGCCGTAAAATACATCATACGATGAGGTTATAGCAAAACTAAACATCATCATAAATAACAAAACTCCACTGTTTATTCTCTGATCTCTAAATAAGGTGTGATTGGAGTAAATACGATGGGAGACATTTAATTAAACTGAATGAAGAAGTGCTGTAAACATCACAACATTGCCAACAAAAACAGAAAATGAATGTGTTGGCAGAGCAAACAGTTAGGGCTCTAAAACGCATCTGTAACGGTGTCCCTTTGAGAAATGTCGCAGTACCTCTGTGAACGCTTTCCAACGGATTCAAGGACATCCAAGTGCCATAGCGTCTTGCCCAGCCTCTCCTTCAGGGCTGTTGTCTTTACTTTCAGTCAAAACACAGCAAGAAAAATGTAAAGGGCGGGCTGGCGGATCCCGCAGCTCCATGAAACAAGAGCGCAGGCTGTGTCTGAGGGATCGACGGGCGCGTTGTCACGGGTGTCAGACTGTTCTGGTCTTGGTAGTAGGGAATCCTTGTCTGTGGGTTGTTTCTTTTTTCGGTATTTTCAGTAAAAATGTCAAAATACATTTTAATTGATCCGCTGCTACTGTTCTGTCCCACTCTCCTGTTTCATGTTGAAATTGCTAGATCCAGAAAACGGGATGGTTCTGCCTTTGTCGCGGGGACCAGACGTTGTCTAGGATGCGATGCCTGCCAGAGACAAGATGTTGAATAGTCGATAAAACCAGCCCAGTGGCTGGATTTTACTGAAGGCTGTGTCCTGCTGAGCTGCAGTAGAGAGTTTATTTCTTGTCCCCACCACCTGAAACTGCCGAACTTCTGTTCTATCACCCCATTCAGATCCCCTCGCCCTTTTCAGATCTTTTTATTATTATTATTATTATTTTTATACCATCAAAACCCCAAATTTCTTGCTGCATACCGAACAGGTAGGAGTTAGCATTCCTGGGAGATGTCGGAGCCCTGGACTTAGCACGTCGCCGAGTGCCGGCTTTGTGCTTCTGGAGGACGTTCTCCGCGCGGCGAGGTGGAGAGGAGTGGAGGTGAGAACACCGAGCACACTGCGCAGGCAGATGAAACCGGAGGCCATTCAAAGCCTTGTCTCTTAAGTGTGCTTTGTGACAAAAGTGCACGAAAATCCTTCACTGCGGGTCCCTGTGCGTAACAGCACAAAAGGAGCTGTGAGTGACACAGAGCAGCGCTGCTGAACGCGTGGTTTCACCGTGCGTGCTCTGTTGTCTCTGTTGTGTTCTGTGGGAACGGGACTCATCCTTTCTGTTCTCCCTATTTTTTTGGACATAAGGCATGCAGGACCCTGCCAGGCAGGCGTCCCTGCCAGGAGGGTGGCAGCGTTGCCCTGTACCCGTGCAGGCACGGGGAGGTGCCCCACGCGGCTCTGTGTGCTCCGCAGCCCAGACGTGGTGCCCAGCGGGTTCTGTCTGCTTTTCCCCCAGGCCTGGGGAGGGAGACGGGCAGACCGAGCCCCTGGGCAGCAGGTAAGCACTACTCGTGTGTCTCCCTCCTCGTCTACTTAAATGAGTTGGGAGCAGAGCCCCCGTGCTTGACGTTTTATCGATTCTGCCGTCATTAGAAGTTCGCTTCTGTTCGTTAAAGTTCCCTTTTTGGATGTAATTTGTCACTTCAGTTCAGCTGAGAAGAAGGGGAGCTGGGGAAGTGGGGCAAATGCATTATTTCCTGAGGTTGTAGATTCCCAAAGAAACAGATGTTACTGGCGTGTTACCTGATGCTCCCACTGCTGGAGCTGATTCGGGTCCAGATTAAATTCTCAGCCCCTGTTGTAGAACCAGCCTGTGCCAGCAGTGAGGAGCTCTCACACCCATCACCATCTGAGGACCATCCTGACTTAAAACCCTTCCAGGAGATACAAAATCACTGCTGCCCCGCACCTCGCAATAGCTCCATGAACATTTTTGCTTGTGGGCAGCTCCTGGCACGTGCAGGCCCCTGTCTCGTGGAGAGCAGCAGCAGCAGGCCAAGGGTTCTTCTTTTTATTCGTCAGTGTGTACTCGATGCGTCTCCTTGAAAGAGAGGAGAGTTACTTGCATTCACAGCGCACTTTGAAAAGCACGCGAGTGTTTTGATCAGTTCCAGGAGTCACCACTTCTACTGGTGACTTGTGGTTTTTTCAGAGCGTGACTTGATGTGAATGGTACCTCTGCAGCCTGAAAGGAAATCTGAAAATGCACCGAAGCCGATGTTGGCTTGACTGTCATTTTCATGCTAATAGGTTATAAGAGGCTGAGTTAAACCGAAGCCATAAGAGACAGGCAGGAAACCTCTAGGTTCTGTTTAAGGTGCCATAAATATGAACATCGCTGTCTCTCACTTCCTGGAACTCTATTGTTAAGTAACAGAAAAAGCGCAATTACCATTCTTGCTTCTGAAGGCCTGTCTAAAAATTAATACCTTAGTTAATTTTTTGCCGTGTTTCCTATTCTGAACGTTTCCACGCTCGGCACATGGTCAGAGGCTGCCGGCAGGATGAGAGCGACGGCGCCGTGCTGCAGGAGCTCTGGGCCTGCCTTTGGCCAAAGCTTTGGTGCTTCTGCCTCGCCCTGCAGCACCAGGATCCAGCAAGGTCAGCTGTGGGACACCCACCAGCACTGGGCATGGGTACTGGAAGGCAGGAAAACGTCTTTGGAGAGAGCCGAGTCTCAGAGCTGTAATGAAAAATGACGGATGGTGATCTCGCCCTCAGCTGGCCAGCACAGCGTTTCAGTTGGCTTGTGCTCTTTGCTGTTTTTCTTGTTTTGGCACGGAAAAAGTGCACAAAATCTGTGTGTTACAATAGTTTGGGATGGGGAGAAGTAATCCGTGGGTAACGCTTCTGGCTGCGATTTCTAACCTCGTCGCTGCGCTATTAAACATCGCATCCTGGTGGGGGGTTTGTGCACAGAGCCAGCAGGGAAATCTGCTGCCCCGAAACGCCAGCGCTCCTTGCTGCTGTCAGCTTCCTTCTCCACTTATTTACAGCGTGCACCAATCCCATACAACAGTTTGGGTGATGGGACGGGAAAACGTGAAGGGTTTAGAAGGATTTGCTCGCTTGGGCTGCTTTAAGAAACTTCTCTGCATGAAGGATAATGTGCATAAAGCACAGCGCTTACGTTTGTAAGGGCAGCTAGTGTTTCAGTGGCTTTTTGAAGGAGTGTGGTGATAAATTCATTTTTTTCCATCGATGAACCCAATCTGAAATCCATGGACATGCAAGAAACAGACCACAAGTAAGCCAAGGAGAGGGGTATCAGCATTTTGCATCCCCCGTCCTTCGTGTTCCTGCCACAGTGCAAAGCGAAGCAGTGGAAGCTGGGATTCTCCGTCACAAAAGTTCCTCGCCCTTTACTCCTCTTCCCCTACTCTGTACCGACTGCTCTGTCTTCTGGACTTCAGATCTATATTAATGGAAGTTTGCTCGTTCTTCTGTAAATAAATCAGGTAGATAAGAAGCAGTTACTTCAGAGTGCAAGGCTACGCTCGCTGCAAAGCTACCCGCAGCTGAGGCTTGCCAGAAGCAAAATCAATTGCTTAAACTTTGAATATTTCAAAGAATTTTGGTGCTGCGTGTGAACAGAGGTGAAGAATGCTTTAATACACTCGAGCTGTGTTTCCTAGCTGCAAAACTGTAGCCGATGGGGAAAAACAGCATCTCAGATTTGCAGAAGTAAGCAATGCCACCCAAGATAAATTAATGACCGCGACGCCTGGTCTCAGTCCCGCAATAATCCAGCTCGGATGGAGGGCTTTGATATTCCACAAACCGATCGCAATGCAGCTGTGCTGCAGGGCTTCGGAGGAGGAATTGATTAGAAGTGAACCAGTCCGAAACGCGTTCCCAGTGGTCTGCACGAGCTGGGCGCTGGCAGCGTCCGAGGCTGTGTGAATGCAGGCGTCGCTGCCAGCGCGGCCGCGCTCCCGGCCGTGGTGCTGCCGTGCGGCTCAGCACCACCCGCGGCGGGCCCTGCAGGGTCCCCACCGACACTTTTGCGCTGTCCCAGCTGGGCGAGGGACGCCACGTTTCGGCTGGGGGGCTCCCACGAGCAGGCAGCCGAAGCGACGCGGAGTGAACGGGGGCTGCTCGTGGGCGAGGACGCAAAATGAAATCTCCCAGAGCTTTTATTGATGTCGGGGTTCCTGAAGACCCTTTGGGTTTCTTCAGAGAATGTATCGTGTTCGGTGTTGGCTTCTTAAACAGCAGCTTCTTTGAAGTCCACAACGTGCAAGGGAGAGCCGGGAGCTCTGCTGTCCTTGAGCAAATGTTTGTGTTGTATTTAAGGCAGGGAGCCCCCTTCTCTCCCCGAAGGCGATTGCAGCATAGCCTGGCTGGTGCTTTAGCAGAGCTAGCAGGGAGAATACATTACCGGGGTTTATGTTTTAATCTAAGGGTGACAGATGGACTCGGTCTGCAAATCTCCGCTGCCTTTTTATTGTCTTAGGTAATGTTCAGTGCTTTTTTGAACCATCTTTTCAATGTTTGCTCGGTATTCTCAGCCATACAAACTTCTGGTAGGAAAATATATGGAAGTTCCCTCTTGGAAAAGGGGATAAAGTGAGGAATTATTATTTTTTTTTCCTCATATTCTACCCTAGTCCTTCCAAATTTTGATGGAAGAATATGTGAAATAATTCTGCACTTTGTGCATCATGGACAGGTGCCAACTACCTGAACAACCTCTGGTATGAGGAGGAATATTTAAAGTCTAGTGCCTGAGCTTCGTCTGGGGAAGCAAAAGCAGTGAATATCACAGAATCACAGAATCACAGAATTTCTAGGTTGGAAGAGACCTCAAGATCATCGAGTCCAACCTCTGACCTAACACTAACAGTCCCCACTAAACCATATCCCTAAGCTCTACATCTAAACGTCTTTTAAAGACCTCCAGGGATGGGGACTCCACCACTTCCCTGGGCAGCCCGTTCCAATGTCTAACAACCCTTTCGGTAAAGAAGTTCTTCCTAAGATCCAACCTAAAATTCCCCTGGCGCAACTTAAGCCCATTCCCCCTCGTCCTGTCACCAGGCACGTGGGAGAACAGACCAACCGCCACCTCGCTACAGCCTCCTTTGAGGTACCTGTAGAGAGCGATAAGGTCACCCCTGAGCCTCCTTTTCTCCAGGCTGAACAATCCCAGCTCCCTCAGCCGCTCCTCGTAGGACTTGTTCTCCAGGCCCCTCACCAGCTTCGTCGCTCTTCTCTGAACTCGCTCAAGCACCTCGATGTCCTTCTTGTAGCGAGGGGCCCAAAACTGAACACAGTATTCGAGGTGCGGCCTCACCAGAGCCGAGTACAGGGGGACGATCACCTCCCTAGCCCTGCTGGTCACACTGCTTCTTATACAGGCCAGGATGCTGTTGGCCTTCTTGGCCACCTGAGCACACTGCTGGCTCATATTCAGCCGACTATCAACCGAATATACCCATAGCGCTCGAGAATGTTGTGCTTTGTGTGTATGAGGATGTTTAAAACAAACTCAATTTTAAGGCTTGGTGTGCTCGAGGCACTCCTTGTGGGCTGGACGTGGACCTGGCCTGGTCCCACCTGGCACCGCCTCGGCTCGCGTGTTATTTCCTCCAGCAGCCTTAGCACTGCTGCCGTTCTGCAGCCCGCGCGCGTGGGCGCAACGGCACGGCGCTATGAAGAAGTGTCAGAATGACTTAGAGAGACAGCGCGAATCCGAGGAGACGTTGAAGGGCAGCATCACGAGGTCACAGAAAAATATTGCTCCGAGAGTGCCTATTTCACCAACGTGGTATTAAGGATAATGCTCTGCAATCTGAAATCATACGGTGTGGCAGGATGAGCTCCCGGAGCCGAAGAGTGTTTTGGAGCATTTGTCCCCGTTTTATCATGAAGCATTGATTTTGCTTTCAAGGAGTATTATGGGGAGGGATTACAGGGCTAGCCTGACAACATTACCCCTCTCAGATGACAGGGTTAGTGGGGTCTGCGTATGGAAACGCGAGAAGGCTTCTCTGAATTCAGCGGGAGAAGGTTTGCTAACCAAAAGCACTGGTTTTGGAGCCTTTCCCTAAGTCAACTCTCTTACATATCATCTACATTTTGCATGTATCTGTATACATTTTCTCCTTTTCCACATCCATTTAGTATTTGGCAGCAATGAATTAAATCTTCCGCTCACCTGGCTTCAGTGGTGTGCTCTCTGCCGAGCGCTTGGCCGCGGCACTGCCGTGAGCCTTCGGCTTGCAGGGCTCCCAGGGAGCCCAGCACGTAGCTGTGCAGCACCTGGAATTAAAAGCAGCTTAAATGCAACTCAATGCACACGGAAAATGCAGATCTGCAGAAAAACCCATGTGTTTTGGGAGCTCGCTGGTAAGTGCAGTTGTGTTTTTCTTAATGTTACAAACAGGTCTCGCCCTAGAGCCAGGGTGAGCACCGTGCTGCCAGCACGGGCAGGTTCTGCACAAAAACGTCCCGGGAAAGTAATAATTTTTTCATCCCTCTCTTTTCCTTTTTCATTCAGAAAATGGTACAGTCTCAGCAAAGGCTGATGCCTCTCTTGACGCTGATGGTGTCTGACACAGCATTAATGGTGTAGTCAGACATGAAAAACAACGCAAGTAGCATTGATTTGTTGTTCTCCAGGTTGGTTAAGTTCCTTCCTATCGAGGGAAGGGATTTAAATATAGCTTGGTAGATTGGAGGGAATAAACACAGCTGGGAGTTCTTGTTCTCAGACACTAATAGCAAAGCTCCCGCTGCTTTCAGGGGATTCAGGGTGGGACCCTGATGATGCTTCCAGAAAAAAAAAGGGGATTTTTAGTTTTTTTACTTTATCTTTCGCTGTTAGCTGTGAAATGCAGCGCCTCCATCCACACCCCAAGCGGTGCTTTGGCTCTGCTCGTTACATCCAGCAGGATGTAATGTATGTTATAGCCGCTACAGATGAGCAGAGGTGTTAAACGTGGTCCTGAGCAATCAGAGCTCTGGTTACTGGATGGAACATTTCCTCTGCTTGAGTCTGGATGATTGTCCTGTGCTTTGTCACGCTGGTAAATTTTGCCTCTGTGAGCTTTGCTCCTTTGTGCTGCTGACGTAAGCTTGACGCTACCAAAGTTTCATATTTTGTGGGCTTGGGGCTTCATTTGAAGTGAGAAATTAATTCTGCCACATCACCTGGCTAAGCGCTTGCTCCTGGGGAGGCAGATCTCTGCGTGGACACGATGGGCCTCAGGTGGGAGCAGGAGGAGCAACTTGTTAATGCTTCGCATCTGGTGGTGCTAATTGGGGTAAGGGAGGGGAGCCCCTTAAATCCCAATCAGTTGGGGGTTGCTGCTCTTTAGCATGGCCATGTGGAGTCAGGTTGGAGGAGGATTGGGAAGAAGGAGCAGGAGGCAGAGCAGCAGGCAGCCAAGGATGCCCCAGGTGAGCAAATGGAGGAGCGTTGTGGTACTAGCGGCCTGACCGTTTGTATGGTGTGAGGCCTGGCGGGACCCTGTGAGAGGAATTGTGTCCTACAGGGAGGACACTGCCTGTTTTTCTGTCTGGAGGGGGAGGCTTGGCTGGGCCGGGTGCTGTGGGGTGGGTGCTGAGCTCCCCAGGCACAGAGGAGTGTGGTGAGCAGGCTGCGAGGCGCCAGGCCGTGCCGGCCTTCCTGTGGTGGCTGCTGCCTGTCAGTGCTGTGCCTGGGGTGTGGACCGAACCCCAGGCTCCTTGTGGCACTGGAGGAAGGTGGAAGTGGGATGTCAGTGCTGGAAGGTGTCCCTCTTGCTCCCCCTTGAAACAAAGTAAGCCTCGGGCAAATTCACGCTGGGGGCTGGAGGCTTCCAGGAGGAGCCGCTGGGTGCCTGGGGCTGTGCTCCTCTGCTCCCCTTAGCCGAGGGAGGCCGGGCCCAGCCTCGGTGGGGCACATCCTGGTGTGACCACAATACCTCAAGGAGTATTTCTGGCTTGGTGTGGTCAGAAAAGGAATGGTCCTGCAGCCCGGATGCTTTGTGTTCTCCTGAGTGCGATGTGGGATAGCTCTGAGCCAGCCGTAGCTGCCTGGAGGACCCTTGCAGCAGTATCAGCGCCGTGCTGGGCTTTCCCTGCTGACCCTACTGCTTTTGTTGACCCTGATATCAAACTTTCTTGTAAAACAAGTTTTTCTTAGATCTTTTGTTTGTTGTGGGGCATCCATCACCTTTCTCATTCATGGGGCTGTGAGATGACTTAGGTAAAAGTGCTGCTGGTCCCTGCAGGAGGGACCCTTCAGCAGAGAGCAAGCTGAGGAATATTTAACAGACTTCACGCAGAGATGCCCTTCGGTGCAGAAAGGCAGCTGTGCAAGTCCTGTGTTCGGTTGTTCAGGTCGGAGTATGTGGGGCTGCTTTGTTTTGCTTTCTCTGTGTCTCCGCTGTTCAGGAAGCTGCGGGGTATCTAGCCTGGAGGGGGAGATTTTATCAAGTTGCTCATCTTATTAATTTGCTCAAAATGCTCGTTGGTTCCAGATGTGCCAGTAATTCTAGCTCTGTCAGCGTAAGGTGACAGCAGGGATGCCGTGAGTTGTGAGCCAAGGAGAAACAGTCCCGAGTTTCACTGAGCTTCGTGGGCGCGTGGAGTTCCAAGTGTGCGGGGAAGTGCAGGAAATGCCTAATTCAAATTCTTCTCTGGCTGCTGGGGGAAAAAAAGCAGCTATATCATAAACAAACTTAAATTTTGTTCTGCCTTCTCTGCAGATCTCTCTCCCCACCTCCCGTGGTGGAAAGATTTGTGCTGTAACCCCCCCGTGAGGCACTCTGTGCTGGCAGTTCACGTGGCGCTGTTAAACGCGACGCTTGCTGCCATATTTCTGACGCGTGCCTTGGATTTTCCATGTCCAAGTGTGCTCCTGGGTGCACCTGGGGGAGAGAGGGAGCATCAGGAATCATGACCGAAGGAAAAGAAAGAGTGGAAACAGCCCACAGAGCTACTTGGGTTTGTTCTTCCTTTGGCTAGCGTGGGGCGTGTTGCTCAGCACACCTGGGTGGAGACCCAGCTCCCTGGAAGCAGTGAAATGGAAAAGTGCTGGTGCTGCTCGCATCGGGAGCAACGGGGTGGGAAGTTTTAGCTTTATATGCTATGAAAGTGAAGGGAGCAGCCTAGTCGGTGTTACCACCGCTTGCTGTCATACTGCTCCTGCTTGGATCTTGTTAGCTGGATCAGCAAAACCCAACCCAGCCCACCTTTCTTGTTGCTGTGTGCTCACCTAGCTCTGTGTTTCGAGAGCGAGTCGGGAAGCATCTCATCGTTGTTATACCACGGAGGTGCTGAATCTGCACATGGGAGGCAGAAAAGGGACTTTGTGACCAAAGGTTCGTGCTCTGTGCTGATGCTGACTCTTTCTTTTTTAAACACAGCCTCGCTCTACTTCCTGCTGAGCGCAAACGAAGGAAGCACAAAGCCTGTCAGTCCGGTATTAGTGCCAGCTGCAGAAAAGTGGTGCTTGGCCTGGTGGTGAGTGATGGCACCCCAATGTGCCCAGGGCATCGTGAAACCAAGAGGATGGTGGTGATTTGCATTAACTCCCTCTCTTCAGGGAGCTCTGCCTTCAAGTTCTTGTGCTTTCTGCACAATCTGTGGCCTCCTGCAAAAAGGCTTTGGCTGCAGAGCAGGAGGCATGGCCGGGCGGCAGGCTCCGCTTCAGCTTTCTGGGTTTGGCGCTCGTCAAATTTAATTCAGTAATTGTGGATGGTATCGGTTTGTGTTCTGCCTCCTTAGAGTCAGTCTGTGACAAATTGCAGTGGGAGTGAAGAGGCAGAGAACAAATTAGTTGAAAAAGCTAATTTACAGGTGCGGCTGCTGGTAGTCCCATTCGCTGCACCTGGCCCTGCTGGCGGGTTGGCGTGGTGCTTCCGGACTGGGGAGCCGTGGATTCCTCCTGCAAATACACACCGTGGGTGAACCTGAGGCTGGCTGCAGGATGCAGTCGCTCTCCCAGGTTTCTCTTGCTCCTGTAAGGCTTCAGTAAGGCGTATTGACTAAAGCTGGTTTAGATTGAACAATCAATTAATAACCCTCAGCGCGCACGCGTGCTGCACTAATTTGATAATCCCGCGTGTGAAAGTCAGTGGAAAGAAGAATATTTTTTTTTGTTGGTATACAACAGGAAGAAAGCGTGTTCTCCAAAGGTGAATGTCGCCACATTGATCAGAATTCAGAGCAGCACCTCCAAAACCTCGTGCCGCTGCCGGCAGACTGGCTGCGTTTCCAGAGGAGATGCCAATATTTTTCTCCCTCCTTTAATTTTACAGGTAGCGCCTTTCATAATCGATTGCATCGCAAAACTTTCCAAGTTCTTTGTAGTTTTTCCCCTCTGGCAGTGCCTCGCTGCGTGTGCTTGACCAACTGTTCCTGAGGCTCCTGGGGAAATCTCCCTTGAGCGGGACGTCGGTGCAAGGCCGGGGTGCTGATCTCAGGAAGGGATTGCTTCATGCCGTCACGGAGCTAACAGCATCGCGCTCAGGACAGCTGCGGGTACATCTGGTGTTAAACTACCGTTATTTAAACTTTATGATGCGAGAGACTGCCAACTCTTCCTCTCGCAGCATATAAATTATGTCAATTGCTCGTGCACTTTTTTTAACCCTGATTTCTCTTGAATTATGGATGATAGACAGGGCCAGAATTTGCTTTTAGTGTTCCCTTGTGAGCATCTGTATGCCGAGTGCACTGAGCAGTCATAATCTCAGTGTGCGCAGTCAGGGGATGCATAATAGAGTTTGGGCTGTGACCATACAGCTTGTATCCTAACCATTAAGGGAGTCTGAACGCTGCCAGCTCGAGCTATTTTTGGGCCAGGTGCTGCTTTCCTTGGGGCAGGGAATGCTTTGTTGCCACGTCTGGGTAAAAAACCTCCAGGCTGGAAGGGCTCGTGGCGGTGGGCTGCGTGTCCCAGCTGGGTTTCTGAAAGCAAAAGCTGGCATGATGTCCTTTTTCGAGAGAGCCTTCTGTTGTGGAGATCAGAGGCTGTCTTTCAGGCCTCGTTCTGGGGTGGTATAGCTTCGGTTTTTAGTGAAAATGTTGTGATTGGCTTTCTTTGAAGTTTTCAAGCCTGTATGCATGGTGGTGGAGTGCGTTTGTCAAGCCATGCCCGTAGCTGGGGAGTTGTGCCAGTCGTGCTCTCGTGTCCAGAGGTAATGGGTTTGGAGGAAGGTGGTTTTGGGAACAACACTGCTACCCAATATCCAGCCGTGTGCGAGCTGGTGTTACCACGACGTTGACTACTAATACTGTTCCTCCAAGGGGGAGTAAAATCTTTAAAGGGTATCAATGCAACGTGTGGATATTGCAGCGTTGTTGCAGAAGCGAGTCAAGGCGCTGCCAAATCTCGGGTAATTTCTGCAGCATTTATTGAACAAGGTGTGTTTTAAGGTGTCAACAGCAGGTGTTGGTAAATTACATAGACCAGCCACAGACACGCAGCAGAAGTGCCTGCACTCCCGTTGCATTTGAGTTCTGTATAAAATTTAGTTGTTTTTTCCCCGGCTGATGCTGTCGGGAGCTGGCGCTGCCTGTGATGTTCGTGTCCGCGAGCTGCGCAGCACCCTGGGCTTGGATGTGAAGGTTTCTGTGAGCTGCTTCGAAGCAGCCACCCGGCTGGGGGGATTCTGTGGACTTCGTTAGCGCTCCCGCGTGAAGCCAGCCTCTCTGTGGCATATTGATTTCACAAGCATTAGCCCTTTAATGAAACAGCCCTGAAGTTGTGCACTTCATTAACCGTTCTTTGGGAGCCAGGCACAACGGGCTGGCTGGGTGAAGGCTGCTCCTGCTGATAGCATGCCCAGAGCCCAGCGCTGGAAGATCTTAGGCAAAAGTTGTGCTGAGAGCGGAGGCAGCACGGGGAAGGGCTGTGAAAGGGCTTGGGGGAAGAAGTTGGGCAGGTCGGGTATCGTGGCAAGTGTCGCTAAAGGAACGAAACGGTGGTTACTGAAAGAAGCTTGGGCTCTGCAGTTGTACCAAGTGAGTGTAATGCCAGGGATAAGCTGCTTGCGTGCGTAATTACCAGGCCTTATTAATGCTAAGCATTGTATAACAAATGTGTTTGCAAATAATGACTCCATAATAGCGGAACCACAGAACCACGGAGGGTGGAAGAGACCTTTAGGATCATCGAGTCCAGCCATCACCCTGACCTGCTGGGTCCTGTCACCGAGCCGTGTCCCTTACTGCCATAGCATTGCCTAAATCGCTGCCCTTTAAAATGACAAGACCATTACCTTGTTTTTTTCAAGCATGCCTCCAAAGCTTTATTTTTTTCTATTTTTTGGGACTTTCAGGCATATCTAGACAGGCACCAGTAAGATACATGGGCTAAAACCCCTCAGCAGTTCCTCACTATGGAGTTACATCTCTTCACAGCCTGCCGCACACACGTGTAGAGTCCCGTGTTTCGAGATGCGTTTAATGGGTGCAATTCATTAACAAGCAGCGGAGCAGTGGCTGCTCGCCGCCACCGAGCCGCTCGGTCCCCCGGATGCTTTGCAGGCGCAGACCTCTCTGAAGGCAGCCGCTTAATCCTTGGGTGAGCAGATCTGATGATAATGTTCTGTGCTTTGTTGTGTGCTATGATCTAATTGAGATTTAATGCATTCTGCCTTGTCCCCGCCGTGGACTCCCTTTGGAGCACGCGGTACAAAGCTCGGTGTTAGCGGCTCGCTGTGCCGTATCCCACTTCGTGGCTTCAAAGACAGTCAGGCGTCTGTTATTTGGGGTGAGTGCGTGAAGCAGTTGTGCTGGGCAGGACGGGAAGAAGGAGCTAGATCCGTCCTTGTCCCTTCCAAATATTCTATTTGCTTTAAGCACAACTATTGATTTAGGAGCCTTTCATTCTCCCGTCCTCCTGCTTAATAATTATGTATTTGCTACCGGTTGTGTTAAATACATCTGCGCCCCACGTGATGCTTTCTAATCCCACAGCAATATTTCAGTGTAAAGTCGATTTAAATTGCCAGCAGAGATGCGCACAACGGATGCAGTGGGAGAACACATCGTAGGCAGTTTTTCAGCCCCATGGAGCCCCCTGTGCAGCACCCCACAGACCTGCTGACGCCAGCTCGGGGCCATCGAGCTTCTGACTGGGGACCTGCCGTGGATTTTCAAGGTGCAAAACAAGAGAAACGGTCTGTTTTCCACCCCCACAAACTCTAGAAAACCGAGCTCTGCTCCTAATGGAAGGGCATTTATGCAGGAAGAGAGCTTGTGGGTTTTAGTTCTTGTGCATTCTACCCACTGAGGTGGGTGCTGTTGAGACAGTTAGGACTTAAAAAGTGAACTTTTGGGAAATGTGATTTCAGTTCGGGGTTCCTCCTGCCATTACACACAGAGAACAGTTTTTCTCTCCCTTTTTCTGTGAGGCTTTTCCCTTTCCCCTCTCTACAGGCTGCTCATTCACTCCATTTCATGGCGGAACCTGGAGGGATTTCTTTTCATTGACTGTTTCAGACCTTTTTTCCCCCGGAATGAGCACTGCTTGTTCTTCCACCCGACTGACCTGCAGGCAGCCATTTAGTCTCGGCCGTGCTGGAGTCAGTAAATCACCCCCAGGACCCCCTTGGGGACCTGCTCTGCGCATGCAGCTCCCGTTGGTGTGGGGGAGGATTACGAGAGGCAACGGAGGCTCTGCTCTGTGCTTCAGCTGGCAACAAATATTTGTTGAAATACGGGTTTTTAAGTCAAATCTGTGCCGTATTATTTAGCGCAGAAAACCTTTAAATGAAATAAAACTTTGTTACACATTTGCTCTCTTTGTTGGAAGATCCCAGCTTGTAGCAGCCGCCAAGTTGTTGGGATCTGCCCATGCTGGGTGTTAATGGCAGCGGGGCGGTGGGACACGTGTGCATCGACAGGGAACTCGGAAGCCTAAAAATTGAATTCTCTGCCTGCCTTTTCCTTCCCTGTAGAGAAAATCGGCCCCATTAGTGTAGAAAGCTGCGGCAAGACGGCATTTGCAGCGCGGGGCTGGAAAGCAGCTGCCGTCCCCAGCGTGGCGTTGAGCTGAGGACTTCACTTTTCAGCGCTGCCAGTGATCCTGTTTGCCTCGAGCACGCGCTAGCAGCGGGATGCTGCCTTCTGGGGGTGTTGTTGGCCCATCGGGATGGCTTGGAGCAATTCCTCTGCTCCTTGAGCACAGAGGATGGGAGGTGAGCTGAGGCTGGCCCTGCCTGGGAGCGACGGACACAATGTGAAGAGCCGTGCTGGTGGTGAATAAGCACAAGTTTTCTCTCTAAAACAAATGTTTTTTAAAGTGAACTTATTCCCAGGCCTTTGCGGTCGCCTGATCCTGTCATCGTTTGAGCTCCGTCGGCGCAGGGAACAGGGCTGTCATCAGCACAGGGTGGTCAGCGTTTGCTTAGCTCTGCTCCTCTTGTGCTCGTTAATATACAGCCCCCTTGAAAATTGTATTTTTTCGAGATTATTTTAGCTCCTCAGACTCTTTCCCTCTCATAGATAAACTGGCAAGACTGTTTTCCTACTGACATTTCAGGTAAATTGGTAAAAGCTGTTGTTTCTGGGTGCTTGTTCCCACTGTGGAGCCCGATGTAGTGACTCATTTCTTTTTTCCTTCCTGGTCAGCACTCCCAAGGTACTGTGCAAAGCATTGCCCCTCTCCTTGCCTTTCTTCTGATCAGATTCATCGCTGCTTCTTGCCTCCGAAGCTGCCTGGGAGCTGCTCGTGCTCGTCCAAAGCAGCAAGAGGCAATGGCAGGGGCTGGGAGGGCAGACCAGGGAGCTGCTTTGCCCCTCAATTTGAAAATGAATAATTTACCATTTTTTCTAAGGCACCGGGGGATTAATTTGAACTGTAAGCTGGTGGCAAAGCCTAATTCCAGCCTCGGATTTGAATGCGAGCCCTGTCCTTTTGCACGGTGTGCTCCGTGCTGGGCACCTGTAGCCTGGTGGCTCAGCTTTGAACTGGCAGCACTGGTCCTCTGTGGGCTGGGTGGCCCTGGTCTGACCTACACGAAGGTGTCCACACAGCCTCGGCCTCGCGGGCGTCTCGGCGCTCCTTGTTCTTCCCTAATCGTATGGCCAGGCCCGTGTTGTATCGGCGTGGATCAGCTTAACGGGGGAGATGTGCCCTGCACTGAAATAGATTTTATTCCATTACCCGTCTTAAAAGAACAAGAAGCCCGCTAATGCTGCTTTAGCCCAACGTACTCTGATGCTGATAACTGATGATTGTGGCTTGTTTCTGCCTTTTATCCCAAGCTTTTCCTTTTCCGCTATTAACCGTGACCCTGTTTCCATTCGGTGCCTTTGCTGTGGAGGCGAGGCGATGTTTGGTTGATTTTTATCAGTTGTGGTTGTTTTTATTCTCTGCGCAGAGCACTTCCAAAGGGAGAGCGGTGAATACACCTCCTCCTACACAGACCGAGTCAGATTCAGCTTTCCCCAGGTGACCGAATGAAGGAGCATTGCTCCTGTGCCACCGGCAGGCCCCGGTGAGCTCCCTGGTGCTGTGGGGGCCGTGCTGTGCCCCTGGGCTGCGGGGCGATGCCTCTCAGGGACCCCACGAGGGTCAGCCAGCTGAGCGGCCTCACTTTTTGCTGTGATTTGCGTTGCAAACGGAGGAGAGATGGAGATTTAAGAAGACGGTCACATCTCACATCACTGAGTCCAGCTGTTTGCTAGCTGTAACGTTCACCAGACCAGATCCCCAGCTGTGCAGATTAACTAAATTCAGATTACGTTCAAGATACTTGAAACAAGAAACTGAATTTGTTACTGGCATTCTTCTATGTTCTCACCTTCTGGATTATCCCGCGTTGTGACTCAGCCTGAGGAACGGGTGATTGTCCCGTTCCTCAGAATGAAGTGGCTGATGGTGGCATTTCAGTGTTAACTCTGTGCGGATACCTCTGAGTCTGTTCTAACAGTACGTGGAGCTTAAAGGCTTTTCCCTTTCAAAATAAAAAGGAGGTTTTATTTTATGGTGTTATCCTTTCAGTGGGCTGTAACTGCTCCATCCACATGCTTGCTACGTGGATTCCTTTGGCACAGAAGCGAATGTGAGGGGGGTAAAAGGCCTGCAGGCCATCCGAAATGGCGAGGGTGAGGACTTAGGAGAAAAATTTCCAGAAATTTAAAGTTATTTTCAGTTTGAAGAGAAATGGGGTGGATGGCAGCCCGCTTCCTGAGACAGGGATGCTGGCAGCGGGTGGTGTGGCAGCACTGACAAGGGTAACGGGCACGTTTACCCTGGGAACAGGGAGAGCAGATGGGATATTCAGTAGCACAACTGTTAGCGCTCTACGGACCTCACATCACCTCAAGAAAGAGAAGTCCTCAAGTACGGTCTTGGGGTTGTTTCCGGTATTGATGAGAAAGTGAAATCCCTTGGAAGGAGGGCTGAGAAACGGCCGTGCCTCGGGGGCGAAGCCTTGAAAGACTGCTTATTAACCGCACGCTGTTTGGTCTGAGAAGCACTTAATGAGAGCGGCCAAAACATCAAGGCTTTGTCCCAAAAGGGATGCTTTCTGTGAATTAACGCTGACCCCAAATGGAGCAGGCAGTGAAATAAAACACTAAATACAGGAGTGCTGGAATACAGCAGCACAGGCAGAAACCGGGCATTGAACCCGTGGAGGGCCGCAAGAATTAGCATGAGGTGCGGAACAGCCGGGTGCTGTTGCTTAGAAGAGAGTTTCTCTCCGTATTTCGTTGTCTTGGAAAAGAACTTCATTAAAGATAACAGAACGGGAAAGGGGAATGCAAATGGCTATCGATTCGTGCTGTGCCGTGGCAGGGTTTCAGGCTGCCTTCAAGCTCGAGGAGTGTTTACAGCTTGCTCACGCTGCCCAGCCCCGAACCGAGGCTCGAAGGCACTGCTGGCTCCTGTACCTGAGGACGGGGAGTTGCCAGAGCAATGTCTGTAGCTGGGGAGGTCAGGGACTGTGTCCTGGTCCGTGTGCGTGTTTTGGTGACATCCCAACCGGAGCTCTGCCTGGCAGTGCCCACATCTCAGTGCCACGTCAGAATTTCCCCCGGGAACGTCCTCGGCCCACCGCCAGGATGCTGGGCAGCAGCGTGTTCGGTTAAGCTTTGTGATCTCAGTGCAGTGCGTGTGTTTGTCTTTTGTGGCTGTCCTGCTGGCGGATGTTGGTTTTGGTTTGATTTGTTATCAATTGAAGTTGAGCATGGCTTGTTCCTGGTAGCTTTATAAGCCTTATCTGAGAAATGTTGAATAATTCATTAAAAAAAAAAAAATGAAGACATCCCTTCTTACTAATTGTAGAGGCAGCCCTGCTTTTTCAGTTTGCCCCTCTTTCTGGCAACAGGCTAGTTTGGGAAGCTTCCCTTTGGGCTCGGAAAGCTGGGAGGGATTTCAAGCACTGGGCGTTTGGCAGGAGCTGGGGCCGGCTCTGGCTCCGTGCAGCCCTGGCGCGCATCCTGCTCCCGGTCGGGCTGCATCCTGCCCGTGCTGGCGGCGATGTGCACCAGCCCTGCCGTGCCCTCGTCCTCTGAGCATCCCTGCTCGGTGCAGGCATTCGGACAGCGCTCCCTCGGCTCCCATTTATGCGGCAAATTTAATTTTGTTCGGTGCAGGGCGTTGGCAGCGAGGCTCCTGGCAGAGAGGGCGAAGAGGAGAGATCTCGCTGCTGGCTTGGAGGATGTGTGGATGAGGCTGGGTCTGTGCTCTTTGGTCTTTGAGTTTCTCTTTGGTTTTCGAGCAGCTGGGAGAACCATTTCAGCTGTGCACGAGCCAGAGCTGGTGGAGGCAAGGTCAGTGTGCGGGTGCAGCTGCTGGGGGTCCGTCTGCCGGAGCACCAAGTCCCATGTTCAGAGAGGGTTTGATTCGTGGCTGGCTCCTTTCCCACAGCGGTTATTCTCTGTAAAATATCTGTATATACACATACACATTTCTTCTTAAAATGCTTCCATGACATTGTTTCAGCAGCTTCAAGGAGGCTTGAACCGGAACGTGGTCAAGTCAGTGCCAGGGTGTGGGGGCTTGTGGTGGGAGTCCCTCGGTGCTGCCCTGCTCGCCTTTCTCGTGCCAGCACAGCTGGTGATAGGAAAATGCTTGCTGAGTTCTCCGAACTGTCCCACTGACCTTCTCTGGAATCCCTCTGAAGCCATTTTTCAACAGAAGAGTTTCCCTGAGGACAAGGAACACCCTGGATGAGGTACGCTGCATCCTCCCCTTACCTAGCAGGCAGTCACTCACCCCCTCAAGCGTTCCAGCGTGCACACAGGTAAAACTTTGGGTAAAGCCTTACTTGGAAAAGATGCAAAATACTCCGAGTCCTACAGATCGTCTGCGGGCCATCTGCAGTGCCCTTGGAGAGCGCAGCGGGGTTGTAGGCGGCAGCTGGGCTTTGTCACGCTGTGCTGGCCAGCCACTTTGAGCCGATGTTCCCCAGGGCTTCACTTCATCCTCGTGTTTTCACCGCAGAGCTGAGCGAGCAGTGGAGGGGAAGGATTCGGGGTGAGGGTGGCAGCTGGGGCGCTGCCGAGCCATCGCTGCAGGCTCCTTCTGGGGCTCTTGCCTCCCGCGCTCGTTTGCGTGCTGCAGTTCTCTCATCGCTTGGAATGACAAGGTTCGTTAGCCACGGAGAGGGGACGCGTGCGGACAAGCACAGAACTGACCCACGTGGAGCCAGGAAGAGGGTCCCTCCACCAGCTGTTTCCCATTCTGAAGCGTGGAGTTTCTGCCCTAATGGACCCGCCTGGCTCCGGCCTCACGCTTGTGCTGTGTGGGAACGCTCTTAGGCTCGTGATGTATGAGGCTCTAAGACATCTAGCCAGGAAAACATAAATGAAATGTCTTGGGGGGAAAAAAATGTGAAAAGGCACCGTGCAACCTCCACAGTTTCCAGCAGGGCGCTTATGCTGATGTAGGTGCGATAGGGGAGCGCCGATCCCACTGCCGGTGCTGCCTCCTCCATCAAGCGAAGTGGCCATGAGTCAAACGCATTGCACCTCACGGAGAACTTGATCTATACAAAACACCTGTACTAACACAAAGTCCATTACAGCTGAATAGCTTTAATACTTTTTTCCTTTTTGCTCCCTGTCTTTCACGCAAACAGCAAGTTTTGCAGAACGCCCTCCATGCTCAGGAATCGGCGCTCTCCAGATGCCTCAGGAATGCAGCCCCTCGCTTCCCTGCAGCTGCCTGCCTTCCGTGGGGCATGGTGCTAGATGGCAGGTAGCAGGGATGTACACGCACCTATTGATGGATTCTCTCCAGTAACTTCTGTCCCTGAAAATTACCGTCCCTCCTCCTCCTCTCCCAGTCCCCATTCACGGAGCCCACAGATTTATTGCCTGAGGCTTAACCGAGTTGTCCCTGGAAGGGGATTTGCAGGCTCACGCTTGCTTCCTTTCCAGGGCAAGAGCTTCCCTGTGGTACAGGCAGGCGACTGGTCTGAGGTTATTTCTGGCCCCCGTACGTGGTGTGACGGGCTCGGCATGGCTCTGCCAGGGTTCACGATTTGAGTGTTTGCAGAGTTGAACGCTTCTCCTGGTGGAGCAGAATAAAGGCCCTTCCTCTAAGCCACAAAGTACCTCCAATAACCATGACAGCAAGGTGGGGTATGGAAGTTATGGGAAGACCTGGCAATAATCGTGGCATTTTAGGTTGTACCAGTGCCAGCCGCCTGGCAGCGAGCGGAGCAGGTCAAAGTCCGGTTGCTCTGTCCTACGTTCTTGGGCCGTGTTTCCATACAGCTTGCAAAATGTTTTCCGAGAGAGAAACTTCTTTTGTAAGGTTCAAATGCACAAGAAGTACCCGAAGGAAAAGGGAACGTTTGTGGCGGTGCTGATGCAGGTACTGCTGCGATGACACTGCCACGTCCCTGCCGTCCGTCACGTGGAATCCTCCTGCAGTACGCCTTGGTGCAAGCCTGAGGACTCTTACTAAGAGCAGAACTGAAGAATAATGAAATAAGCTCCATGAGTATTAATTGCAAAAGCCCTTTGTCTGTTCCTGTTCCAACCAAAAATAAAATAATAGAAAAATGTTCTTTTTTGAGGCAAGCACAATGAGCTGGCTTCTCGGTTTTGTTCTTTTTTCTCAGTGAGCCTCAGAAATTGATGCGCTGACTGAGAATACAAATGGTCAGGAAACCGGGAAAAAGAAATCTTTCTTCCAACATGAACTAACGTTTGGTTTGTGCATGTGTAAGGCAAAAATAAGCATACAATAAACACAACAATACTTTTCCAGGGAATGGTCTTATTGCGAGGTAATGACTTTAGGATACCCCTTAGAGGGAAACTTTCTACCCTCCTCCAAGTAGAAGTGGATGAAGCGAGGGTCAAATTTTTAAAGTTTTGGAATAAAACACTGGAAAAGGTGGAAGTGAGAGACTGCTGCCTTGCTACGAGCTAGGGCAGAAGGGCCACGGGAGAGGTGAGCAGCACAGGGCAGGCAGGCCTTGGGGGAAGCCTCAAGCGGTGTGTAAGGAGAGGGAAATGGGAACAAGCAGAAGGTAATGTGTGTGGATGGATTTAAAGCTTAATAACACGGACATCTGGAAGCATCTTGTTTGTTCGGCTTGCCTCTGGCAACTCCGTTGGTAATACAATTTGAGAGATCGCCAGGAAGACACGCGAGTCACCTGCAGTCATTTCATTACTGGATCCAAACCTCCTCGCAGTTTCTGCCACGAGAACTTCGTTGGAGGAAGAGTGGAAGGATGCACGACACCGTTATTGATTTCTCACATCTTCTATAGTAGCCCGTGGAGTGCAGGGCCTCGCTGTGCTGCTCAGAGGATAAAAGAGCCGCAAACAAGAAGAGCGAGGCGGGTCCTGAGAGCTAGAGCGAAGGAATGGGGCAGGCGGAAGATTGATGAGAAAGATTAAAGGCAACAAGAGTGATTTTGAGCGGTGACCTACGGGAACTTCATTGCCTTCCGTCCAAAGAGCGTGGTCTTTGAGACGCAATTTTGCCAAAGAAACCCAAGTATTGATGTGATCTGTGCCCTCCGCATCTGGCACTGGAAAGCCCCTGTGCTCTTCACACCGTGCAGCACTGAGATAATTGTGTGATCAAGCAAAATACATGCGTGTGCACGTTATTACATGCTAACCAAACTTACTGGGGTGTTCACAGCACTTAACTTACAGGTGCCAAGGAAACACGGAGGCTGTGGGAGAGCTGCAGGAGAGCTGGGGACGCCGCTGTGCCTCCTGCACAGGGATAATGGAATCGCAGCGCCTTGAGCATGAAGTACCCGTAAGAGATGACTTTGGATAAAAATCTTGATAAAGAACAATTTTGTGAATCGCCTCTTCAGCAGCTCTGCCACGATGAGGACAATCAAGCAAATTGCGCATGGTTGAGTTTCATGGCAAGGATATAAATATACGTGGGCTCACGTCGGCTGCTGTTTCTTCCTTGGAGGTCAGTGTATCTGCTTCACACAGATGGGATCTTCTGATTTTTATGTGTCTTAACTCTCTTTTCATGTTAATACTCTTCATATTCCATGATACCGTCCCAAAATATTATTTAATCATGATCTCATCGTGGCTAACTGGATTTGATGTAGGGCAAAAAATTGCCAAATTAGACTAGGAATAGCGTAGTTACTGGACGTTCCCAAGTGCTTTTCCATGGTGTCGCCTCTAATTGACTTCGCAGGTCTGACAGAGAGAAAGTAACACTAATCCCAATTTTCAGACGTATACGTTAATAAACTTACATGGTTTTGAGTGCTTCTTTGTGTTATTTTGCAGAATAGCTGCTTGTTGCTGCTGAACTTTGGTTGATATTAAACCGCAGACATGGGTTAAGCGGTTCCCTTGGTGGTGGTGTCAGCACAGTGACTCCTTGTTGCAGTGCTCCGTTCCGCGTGCCTTTCCCTTAGGTGTCTGTGTTGGTTTTAGCCTCTGCAAGAGCCCTCCCTGGAAAATCTGAAATCGTGTGGCAGTGCGGGAGGCTTTGCTGGTTTTGTCCAGAGGAGGCTTTGCGTGTCACCCCGTCCTTTGCTTCGTGCAGAACACTGAAATCGCTGTAAATGTGATGGATGTTCTGCCGTCACCTGCACAGCCTGACGCATCCCTCCTGTCCTGCTTGACGGTGCCTCCCCTCGTTACCTACCGAACCTTGAAAGGGAATAATTTGCATCCTTAGCATAACGAATACCTGAAGCACATCTCGTTTTCTGAATTTTCCTCCAGGATAAGTCTCTGGTTTTGCTTTGTAAAAATAAATAAGTTACAGCACCAAAGGCTGCTGGCAGAGGTGGTGACTGCGCCGTGGCCGTGCCCTGGGTGACTCTCTGTGGCTTCTCTGCTTCTACGTTTTCATAACAGGCATGCAATGAAAAACCAAGAAACAGAGCAGATTGTTACGAAGTTCTTGCTTTATGTTTCTTTCCGTATTTTATTGTGCTCCTACCAATACGCACAGCACACGCCTTTGCTCCCAGAACAGAAGCCAGGTGCAACAGTCACGCAGCTGAGCTTCTCTTCCTTCAAGCCACGAGTTAGCCAAGGGGTGTATGAAACCTGTGCTGGGAAGGGGAGGTTCAAGGCCCCGTGCTGCAGCATCTGACTTTGTATTATCAGCAAAAGCGAAGCTGTGGCAAGTCAAGTGCATGGGAAGTGTCTAGGCAGTGTTGTAGGTGCGTGTAAACAGGCGTGTGTTACAAGCAAATCCACCTGGGTGTGTGTGCAATTTGTGTACACACCTGCGTGTACCAGCAATGGACATTTCTCAGCAGTAAATAGTGCTTACAGGTGTGACATTTTAGATCACAGGAGATAATTTGATGTAGCAAAGGGAAATGTTGAACGCTGACGTTGGGATGTGGGAGGAGTGATCAGCTCCGTACCCGCTGCCTCGCTGCTTTCCATTGTGGAAGCAAAAAGGTTTGGAGACTGGATGTTTTTGTGATGTTATAGAGGGTTTTATCTTACTGTTTTATGACATTTATAAGGTGCAGCATTGCCTTTGAAGGATATGGAGCAGAAGCTTCCAGTTTTAGTTATCCCAGTCTCCAGTTTCCCGTAGTTAAAGCTTCCATCTCTGGCTTCGGTCCCAATGTGAAGTCTCAACTTTTTCCTCCAGCAAGAATATTGGATGTCCGGCTGCCTGCAGGAGCCCGCTGGTACTTGAAGGCAAACCAACTTTTAAAATGTAAATGTAGTAATTTACATTTCTGCAGTGTCTGAGGAACTTGTTATGACAGCCGTATGATAGAGCTGCGTGGGGTTTGGTTTTGCTGTGCCTGTGTTGGGTTCGGCTCTTTGGTCTGAGCTGAAGTCAGCGCCTGCCCCTCCTTGAACTCTTGGGGAGTTTTGCTGCAGTAAGGAGCAGGGTGGTATTTGGGAGCAAAAAAAAATAGTCTGATAGCTCAAGTCTGAGCTGTAACATATTTAGTGGCATGTAAAGGCAGACGAGGTCTCAGTCTTCATGAATTAATGAGCAGCCAAAGGGTGCGTATCCTCCAGTGTCTAAGCATCGCAATAACGTTTTCATTTTCATATTCAAGTCTCGCTTTTAGACGAACCGGCTTTGTGAAACTCCCGAACTCGGCTATTCTACCGCCTGTGCCAAGGTTTTGTTGGTTTTCAGCCGGAATTCCAAATTTCTCCGGGGCAGCCAGAAACCAATCTGAGGCACAAAGCGTGTTGGTGGAGGTGCGCAAATGGGCCTCCTCTCTCCATCAAGCTGACTTCAATGTAAAGTAACAATTCAGTCACCAGCCATGTTGGGTGAACTTAATTAGTGTTGAAAAGCGGCTTGTTTTGCAAGATGATCAATTTTTAACCTAAGTAAATGACTTTCTTTGCAACTAATAAATTAAATAAATTATATTTCTCTTGTGCCGTGCAGTGGGGCTCATAAATTCCGCGAGCACTTAGCTGGTAGTTTCACTTGATTACCTTTCCCATTTCTGCTTTTAATAATCCTTGTAAGAGCGGGGAAGGCAGTCACTTCCAATAACGTGGCAGAAAAGCAGTGATTTCAGTGGGTTTGGCCATCAGGATTACCGTGCAAACCTTTCGGTTCCAGCTCTTTGCAGGGTTTTCTCCTCGCTCCCCTCACCAACTTGCGGGTGCTCAGACAGTTCTCCATCTGGGAGCGCAGAAGAAACCCAATTGGGAACCAAAGGAGCGAGGCATAAAAGCGAGCAGGCTTCTTGTGGCTTCTCCGTAGGAACCAGGACGGCAATAGGAAAGCCGGAGTATTTTGTCTGTTGTAGAAGGCGGTGGGTAAACAAATCTTTATGTATCATTAAAAAATAATTAAATTTCCATTGCGGTAGGAGTGGTGCTTGTGTTTGGTAACGCGAAGTTTGTGTTGAAAATCAAAATACAGGAAGTACTCGAGGCTCCAGGAGGACTTTGCTGCTGGTGCCTGGGGTTGCTGCCTGGGCAGGATGCAGCCACCGTGACCGAGGAGGGAGAAACCCTTTGGTGAGATGCTCGGTGCGGTCCTCAGCTGGTGCTAGGTCCGTGAGGTCAGTTTTTAGTGCTCGGGACAGCGCAGGAAGGGCTTGACTGCAGTTTTATCTGAATTACATTTCTAGAGGCAGTAATACCTCCTCAATCTTGATTTTAAGCATCAGCAAGAGCAGCGTCAAAGCCCGTCAGGTGGTGGACGAGCCAAGCACCTGTGGGTGTGGGTCCCAACACCCAGAGGAGCTCGGCCGGGGCTTCCCCGATCCCTCGTGGTGCTCCCATCTCAGCACAGGCTGCGGGTGACCTTGCAGGGAGGTCTCCCAGAAGTCACATTTGTATTCGTCAGGGTGTTTTTCAGAAACTCTGGAACAACGAGTAAATTAAATAAAGCATATTCGGGTACTCCTTCCAGGGACTGTACTTTTTACGCTTGTCAGAGATGCTCTGACCTTCTAGCTTATTGTGAGTCAGGAAAAGTCAATATTTCTCAGCTCGCCAAGGTTGGAGGAATTTTAATGAGTTATTGAGTCAAATAGTTAATCCTCCAACACCAGGTTTTTTTTCCCCTTTCAGATTTACAGCGATAAAAACACAGGCTTAAGGGGAACCGAGACCAATGGGGTTTTGCAGAGACTTCTGCTCGTCTTTGTGAACAGGCGTTAACCCCTTGGAAGGTGAAAAAAAAGTGGATTCATCGCTGGGACGTTTCATAGGGGCATGGAGCGGGTGGGCAAACGGACGACGTGGCCGTTAGCAGGGAATCGAGCACAATGACAAGGGGCCGGGAGGTTGAAGTAGCTCGTGCTGGAGCTCCTCACGTGTGTTAGGTGTAACTCCGTTGAGTATAATGCGGATCGTTTCTCTGAGCAGCGGCTCGTCTGGAAGTGCTGTGTCCTGGAGGAGTTGTGGTGATGCTCTGTTGTAAGCCATGAAGCGAGGAAAGTTCAGAAGCAGCAAGTGTTGTAGTGCCGGGCGCTTCCGTCACCCTTACAATATCACCAAAAGGCAGATAGTACAGGGATATTCAGAACATTTTATCCAATGCATTTTTAAAATAAGTTATCTATTTACGTGTCCTTTTTCGGAGCGTAGGGATAAATATTGATGGTCGCTCTCGCAGAGAGAAGTGTTTTCCTGTAATATTCCCTTGACTTCAGTGACGCTCTTTCCTGGGGGGCTCTTTTGCTTTCCTTGCTTCTTGGGGGTTATTTCTCCATAACTGTCTTAACTTCCACTGGAATCCCTGTGAATTTTGCCCTCATTGTCTGCTTCTGGCTCACAGTCTGGTGCTTAGACTCCCAGTACAGCTGTGGCTACAGAAGCTGGAGTGCTGGCACCTGGGGCACTTGCAGCCTGGAAAGAAGCTCCTCGTGGGTTTTGAGTCTGCCAAAATGTTGACTTTCAGCATTGCTTTCTGGCTGCAAGTCACGCCCAAACGTTGGGCACTGAAATACCCTCTTCAGGTTTTATTCTAGGGTCTGGTTTTGCAAAAGCCTGAAGGAACAAGTGGCCCCGCGTCCACCACTTCTCAGGAAAGCACTTCCAGCACACGGCTGACGTTTCGATGACTCAGGGCTGGGAGATGTGGAGACACTCCCCAGATCGCCGTCGCGCTGCTGTTCAAAGCGATGTGCTTTTAGCCTCGGAAACCTTTTAGCTCCTGCTCTTGGAGTTGCTGCGCCACTCAGTACAGCAGACGAACGCGGTCTGTTAGGTGAACGCTGCTAACGCCGACTTTTTCTGCTCTTGGCAGTGCTTTACGGTGAGGACGGCCTGCATGCGTCGTGCGAGAAGAAGTACTGCGGCCGGGGGAGCAAGTGCGTGGTGAACAAGGACACCAATCAGCCCGAGTGCAGGTGCCTGGAGGACTGCAAGTCCAGCTACATGCCCGTGTGTGGATCGGATGGCAAGTTTTATGAAAATCACTGTCAGCTGCATCGAGCCTCGTGTCTGCAGAGGAAGAAAATCTACATTATCCACAGCAAGGACTGTTTCTTCAAAGGTAGGGCGTCATTAAAAATGAATACTTCTGCAGAACTTCCATCACTCATCTTAGCGTAATCCTGATAAATGGCTGAATAATATGCTTTATTTCTAAGAGATTAATTTTTAAAGGATGGTTTATTCTGGGACTCTGTAGAACGTAACAATGTTTTATGCAGCTCTTAAGTCCCTGGGTGTCATCACCCAAAATGTAATCAAACTGCGATCCAGTAAATAATTAACAGTGCTGTGTTATTGTGTGCGCTGCAGTTACGCTGTTCAGTACTTCCAGCTTCCAGGGTAATAACTTTTTACGAGTTGATTCATTTGGTAAGGCTCTGAACAAGACCAAGACATTATGAAAAAAGTACGTGGTATTTAAAAAGTTTGTTGCGCAAATGAGGAAAAACGTCATAATTTTCTGCTAAAACTGGATGTGGAAGCTCAGTCTCAATTAGCTGAGTACGGTTCACCAGCTGCTCTACGAGCCCTGGCAGTGGGGTCCACAACAGATTTGGTAGGCGGACGTGCTGGGGATGTTTCAGGAGCCATCAGCTCCGTGGGGTCAGCATTTCCTAAAAGGCAGCACAGCTGATAATTGCATTTCAGCCTGCTTAGGGAAATGGCACGGGCAAAAGAGAGAAGCTGTTGGGGCAAAGTAAGATGGTTGGAAAGTGTGCCACCAGAACAGAACGAGAGGCAAAGGAATGATAAAGGTGCGGGAGTTGTATTACTGCAGAGAATTAATGAGTAATTGTTATTTTTGCATCATTTTTTCCAGAAGAACTTAGGCAATCTTTGGATAAACTTCATAGCCACCTAAATGTGTATGCAGTGTATAGGTAAAAACAGGTATTGCTTTACTCCGCCAAATTCACTGGCTTACTGCTGAGGTCTAGCTCACAGCAATATGGGCTTCTGCAAAGAACAAATTGGTGTTTCTACCTAAATCTTCAAACCGTGCTTGGGATTTGTTGGTTCTGGACTTGGGCTTCTTGGGGCAGGGGAAGCCTCGTATTCCTGTATTTATTGCCTCTCCTCTTGTGCAGCGAGGCCCGAGGCCGATGGGCATTCAGCTGTGGCGGTGGCTCGGCTGTGATGGTGTTAAAGGCAGTTCTGGGTACCGGTAGGATGCACACATCGTCAGCTGCGTGATGGGTACAACAGTAAAATTCATCATCATCACTGCACCAAATCACTGCTGGGACGGAGTGCTGTGCCTTTTCCGTTCGTATCCTGTAGGCTGTGTACCATCCGGTCACAAATCGAGTGGGGCTGCAGGAACAGGAGCCTGTGATAGAATGCCAGGAGTGGAGGAAGTCGTTACATTATTTTATTTCTAATGAGAGGCCTTACAAAGGCTTCAGCAGAGCGTATCTTGAAAACCCATGTCAAATATAACTCCATATACCTACAGGAAGATTAGAGTGGCTTGTTGCAAAGATCTCCAGTGACATTTACGTGATCAAATATGAAAATAACTCCTTTGCCTGCAGCTCAGTGGGCACTTCAGCCCCGGAGGAGTTAGGCTGTATGCACAGCTATCCAAATGTCCTGGAGAGGCTGCGAGGGGAAATTCAGATCTTAACCTCACCGGTGCTCACCAGCCCCCAGATCCCACGTGGTGCCACGGGTTTCCTTTCCCTGCCTCCCAAAAAGGGCTCTACAGTCAGTTTGCTCATTCTTGTATGTAGCCTTCCTTTTCCCAGTGATGTTTCTGGCCTGCGTTTTTATTCGTTCCTTATCACATACACTGCTAAAGAAAATGAGTTCTCATTGCAGTAATCAGCGCCCCTGGAATGGCTGTATTATACCTAATGATACAGCGTCACGCCTGAATGCTTTCCTGAACACGCCATGAAATGATGTCAGGAAGCAGTGGTTTCGTGTCCCACTTTAAAGCAACCCTTAAACTCTTGCAAAGGGCACTGCCTAAAGCTGCTTTTCAGCAAAATAAAAGGAAAGGGAAGAAGGAAAGGGAAAAGAAGGGAAGAAAGCAACAAACTCTCTTCTCATCCTGCATGAGTAAATAAAGTACTTTTCACCGCTGTCTGTAGAGATAAAATGTAGGGAAAAAAAGAGTTTCAGGAGGGAATAATCAGACAGTGGGACTGAGGAGCTTGGCTTCAGCTCTGCTTTGTGACGTGGTTCCCAGGTAACCTTCTGTGTCCTTTCATTTCGCTGTACTTTAGTCTCCTGTTTGTAAATCAAGAATGAATTATTATTTTTTTAATACAGAAATTTACATTAAGCTATTAATCTAGAGATCTATACAGTAGCGCTGTAAATATAACATAAGGTGTAAGACTTTGGAGAAAAATCTTAGAGGTGCAAAAAGCATTGTTTCACCTGGCTATTGGATGTATGTCAGCAGGCATGTGCTTTCTAAATGTTCTCTGTCAAGTAGACGGTTTAATTATTTGAGCATAATTAGGCTGATGTGAGGCTGGGTGAGGCTGGGCACAGTGGCAGGGACACGGGGAAGCCTGGGGGAGCTGGGATGGTCCCAGCCAGCACGGCCCCATCTCCACGGGCCTCATCCTGCACCCGCCGGTGCAGCACAGTTGCCTGGTGCTGCCCGATAGTTAAAAATGAAAATAAACGTTCTGCCTTTTTCTCAGTCAGCAAAACAACTGATAAACAGGTGGAAAAACTTCCTTAGGAGCCTGGAGCTCAAAGGAAAATAGTGAAAAGCAGAAATCCTGGATGCAGAGGTCTCGGGAGAAATGTCGCTCCTACACAGAGCCGGTGGAACCTTCCTTGATCTGGTTGTCTTCACCAGCATGAGACATTGCTTGGTTCTTCTGTAGGAAGAGGTTCTGCTTGAGACTTCTCTACTTCATTCTTGTTGTAGTGGTGTGCTCGTTGCTGTTTTTAATACATTTTTACTGTTCTCTGAGTTTCTGTAGTCGTTTGGTTGAAGTGCTTGGAGATTTTGACCGGGTAACAAAACGCAGAAGGATAAAAATCTTTCCCTCTCTGCCGAAGAGGAGAAGCAAGACGTTCCTCTTCCCCAGGAGCACTGCAGTAACTGAAAGCCAGAAAGATATCTGTGCTCGTAATGACAATTGTCCCACAGATGTCCAGAACGAGCAGTTGGCCTGGATATGTTCCTGTTTGAATAAATGCCTTGCGTAATGCTGCTGTATCATTTCAGCACAGTGATTTGGACTGCACTTCGCTTTTCTCTAGCAGCAGTTCCTTTATTTCCTCTTCTACTCGTTTTTCTTCCCTTTTGACTTTTTACACCCACTCAGTCTCTTCACTCATTTTTCTCTCAGTCTTTTTGGCCAGCGAAAGCTGCACACACACCGCCCAGCACAGATTTTCTCCCCCTACCTCTTCTCTTTCTCTGGTAACAGAGGAACAATTTACTTCTCCAGCAGCGTAAATACACTAGGAAAAAAAAATAAATCTCTGTTTAGTGCAATGTTTTTCCATTTTCAGGATTTAGTAGTATTTTCCTCCCCTCTTCTTTCCTCCTCCCCATCTTCTTCTAGGTCAGGAGTCGAGCCCCCGTTGGAGGAAGGGCAGCTGCATTACTGCCCAAGCCCGTTCCTTATTTTCTCCTGACAAACTCTCTTTGTCCAGGTGTTTTGTGTTTTTTTTTTATAAAAAGCTCCACTTTTCTGGCTGGGGTTTCGAGTGGCTTTGTGCAGCTGCTCAGATTTAGTTGGAACTCCGGTTGACCAAATTCCTGAACTTTACATCATGGAGGTGCCCTGTACCTGTGCTGATTACCTTACGCATTTTATTTATTTTTTTATTCAGTCCAACTTCTACTAAATCTCGGATTTTTTGAGACCTGACAGAGTTTTATGTGGAAAGATGCGGCATCATAAAATCAGGTCTGTGCTCTGGTGTTCTAGTCCTGTTCTTTCCTCCTCCTCGCTCTCCCAGGACGTCAGTAGTAATTTTGTCAGTAATTTGGCGTGCTGTTATTTAAAATACACGCCTTTTTTCTTTAGGCAAATATTTGTAATTTTCCTTCTCACACCAGGTCCGTTCATGCCCTGTAAAAAATCATATTTTTGAACAGATTTGGGCTGGAAAACTGAAAGAAACCAGCATGGAAAAGCAGCTGCCGGCCTTCCCTCCGTTAGCATGCAGCCACGCTGCTGGCTCTGAGCTTTTTGTGGCTGCTCACGGGAACATTTCATACCACAAACCTGTCCGTAGTCTTCCAAAGCGTGTGTGCCTACGTCTGTACGTTTGTTCATGTGTGTGCAGGTGTGTACAGTCACTGCAAGTACGTCCTTCCCCCCTGATGTTCATGTACCTGTAGCAGAGGGGACAGAGCCAGGCTGTGTGCAGGCGTGCACGGTGGGTGGACACGAATGGCCGTACGATTACGATGTCCACGTGCCGTCTTTCACTTCCAACTTCTCGTATGTCTTTCCTCCGCTCCTCAAAAGGTGTTTTTTTCCCAATTATAGAAAACGATCATCTTCTGCGTGTTGACAGAAAACTTTCAGTGCTTAGATGTTTTTTTAAAAACAGGTAATTACAGGCTTGGAGGGGAAAAAAAACACCAGGCTGATTCCTCATGCAAAGTATCAGCGCAGCAAGCTCGGGTGGCTCCGAATCCAGCCTGGGGTGGTGGCGGTTCATTTCTTTGGTGCTTTATTTATTGTCCATGTGTTTGTTCTGTGCTTTGTTACTCGCCGAAGTAATTTGTTCGAGAAAATAGCATTTCAAAACCTCTCGGAGAAGGTGTTGAATGTTTTTCTCATTTAGCGGTTGTACAGCAGATAAGACTGCTCTGCCGGCAGGACCGCAGGCTGCGGAGAAGTCTGCGCCGTTCAGAGCTCTGTGGCTTTCCAGCTGGAAAAGTCTGTGGGAACCAATGGCAGATTTCCCAGCTGACAATTGATATTTGGCGATTGAAACCTGCAGTGCTGCTGACAGAATGGCTTGGTGGCAGCGGGGTGGATGCAGAGCCACTGGGAGGTGTACAGGTAATGCCTCTTGCCAGAGGCTGGGGGCTCCAGCGTGCAGGACCGGCCTGCGATGAGCTTTTCAGTGTCCAATGCAAACATATTTGGGGTTTGAAGTGTTGTAAAGAAAGGTAAGTGAGTATAATAAAAGTATAATAGAGGTGTTTGCTCTCACCAGAGCTGATACAGTTCTTAATGCACTTAAACACTTCAGAATTCCGTATGCCAAAAGGATTTCTTGTTACTCCCATGCTGGTTTTTCAGCTCTCTCCACCGAGACTTTTGAGGAATGATGAATTTTACCTGGCTTGTCAGGTTGGATCCTTCTAAATGTGACTGACAGCTTAATTCCGTACAAACAGAGCGCATCCATCTTTGGGGTAACTCCTGGAAGTTCTGTTGATTGATGTGAGGATGCGAACACGAGGCAGCTCGCTCCTGGCTTTGGTAACAGTAATCTCGTAGGAGGACGTCTCAGGTTTTTAAGATGATTTTCCGTATGTTTCATTTTAAAAGATCACTGCATAGCCTTAGCAGTTGAGATGGGAAATGAAAGCAGAGGAGGAAGAGGATGGAGAATCGAAGTAAAGGATGCGGGAGGAGACCCAGGGATGTGGCTTGCACTTACCCATTGGAGTTCTGCATCAACGTTTGCACTGCTGATCACAACACTCAGTACATCAGGGGATGTTTCGTTCATTTTTACCTATCCTTCTCTATTGTTTGTATCTATTGCATGCTTCTGGTGGCGTGAGGGCATTCTGGGCTGTGTCCATCTCAGTTTTCTTCTCTACAGACCAGGTTAATGTTATCTGTTTCCCATGAATTTGGGAGCTTAAAACAGATATTAAAGAGCCCTATGTAGGAAACGTTAGAGAAAATCTTTGCTTTCTTACTTTGTTGAACTTTAATATTAGCTCTCACCATTCTACTGGCAGTTTTCCAAACTGCTCATTTCTGGGTAGTGAGAAAGTGGAGAAATGCTGGAAAAGTGGGGCATGATGGGATGAAGTCAGGATTAAGAAGTGACGCGTTTACTGTGCCTCTGGATTGCTGAATCTCCTGTGCTCCTGAAAAGAAGTTGTACACTCAGAATTTCATCTGTCCCAAATGTTAAGTTCATCTATTAAAAGATATTGCCTTTCCCTGTAAAGCCTGTGCCCATTTTAGCTCTTAGAGCATCGCAGTTGCTCCAACCCTATTACAGCAATAGCATTTTTTCCCCCTTTATAGTTCCAGTTTTGACTCCCATGTTGCTTCCTCGGTAATTTGGAAAATTACTCACGTGTCAAATGTTAAGAAACTACAGCTGTGTCTAGCTGCAGACTTCAGAGTGTGTTTTCCCGAGGGGTGCTGGCAAGGAGGGCTGCTCATCAGACCTAATTCTGGGTGCTCTGTGGCCACACTCAGTTTAGCATCGGGAATCCTACTCATGTCCTCTCCTAGAGAAGGGATGCTTAGATTAAAGTTTTATTCGGTTGAATTTCTGATCAAACAGCTTGCTGAGATTTCTTCGTGTACCTATTGTTGTTACAAGCACCTATTAATTTTCAGTGAAGCGGTGGCAGGTGAATTTTAAATGATTCCTCTTACTGAAACAAGTAAATCATTTGACGATGGTGCACACGCCATGTGGAGTTCATCGCTGCTGACAGAGGAACAAAGAACAGCCTGAGAGATGTTCAAAGCCGGCCAGGCGGTTGTCTTGCTTCGTTGGAAGAGGTGTAGGATGACTTCTGCTGGCTTTTGTGTTAAGATGCTTTTTCTGGGATACAACCCTAGGTAAATGCTCACGTCCATTGTACGGAAAACTGACGTTAACCTGGAGGCAGAGTTGCAGTAAGCAGCGATTCCTGACAAAGGTCGTGTTTCTGTAAGGCATCACTGGAGTGCAAGGCTGACCTTGCCAGCGTGATGTGTGTGTGTCCTCCCCAGAAAGGGCTTTTGTTCTATAAAACTCTGCTCGCCCTAGTCATTGCTCTGGCTCCTTCTGTCACTCCTGTTGCTGAAGTTCCCCCTGAGGAGTGTGGTGGAAGCGGCCAGGCCACTGCTGGTGCGCTTCTGGGCCAGGCTCTGTGCTGAAGTCTTAATAAAATGAGAGAGAGACCAAGAGATCGCTTTGAAAAGACATCTGAAAAGGTTAAAAGGTAGAGATGAGCATTGAAACTTAAGACGATTAGGTTGCAATAAAGGCTGCTGGAAACTGACTCAAGGAAAATGAATATATAAAATGAATTTCAGAATTAGGGGAGACTCGGGAGAGGAGATTTAGAAGTACTTTAAAGATAAAAAGGACTGACATTTCAGAATGGTTGATTAAAAGGTATTCAGCACAAATGCAAATTTTTACTGGGTGCTCAATATTAAAATCTTTGGAACAAATTGGAATTTCGGATGCTGGGGGATCCTGACAGACCCGATGCCGCAGATTCAATTAAGTGACTGCAAGGAAAAAACCCATACAGCTTCTGTCGGAGTTCGCTCCCCTTCCTGTCTCAGCTCCGTGATTTAGCAAACGCTTTTAGCTAATATACTCAAGAGGGAGGAATCCTACAGGGAGGTGTCGTGAAGTCAGAGCAACGCTGCTTCAAATGAGCACCCTGCCGGAGCTGCTCAGCAGGAGGCACCGATAAAGCCCTTTGTAATTCTCAGGTTGCTTTTTCGCGTATTGTAGCAAGACTTTATTTGAGTAGGAGGCACACAAGGTGCTGGAGGTAAGGTTTTCTGCCTTCCCTCCTCGTTGTGAAAGGGATACTAAAACTCGACGTGCCGAGCGAATGGTCTGCAGATTCGGACTCTGCTGGCGACTCTTTGAGAAGAAACTTTTTTTTTTCCTATTTTTTGGGGAAAAAAAAACTGAGTCAGAATGCTTGACAAAGATGAGTGAATCAGACCTTGCAACAGTGCCAGAAAATAGTAATCCTCATGTTATAGAGGAGAAATCGCAGTCCAGAAGAGAACCAGTAACTTCCTCAAGGTCATAGAAGTGACTATCAGAGCTCTTGTTAAATCCCCCCAATCTCTCTGAGAATCCCTTAAAAATCCCAAGGCATGTGCAGTTTTTTCCTATAGGTTTGCAGGGGTGAAGGAGAGGCATGGGCTGTCAGGGGCTCCTGAATTGCTGTGCGTGAGCGGGGATGCAACGAGTACCAGTCAGCAGAGATGTGGCTGTGGTCTGCGGTGTCTGTAAGCATGGAGTCGCACTGTCCGTGGTGCTCAGAGCGGCAGGTTTAAACCCAGGTTTTAAGCTGCTCTACTTGCATGAAATGTTGCTCCGTGTGGAGGTTTGGGACAGGAAAGGGAATATTGCAGTTTTGCAAAAGCACTTGCAGCATCCTCGTCTTGTAATAGTCTTGCTGAACAAAAAAATCCTTGCCGTAATAAAAGCGTGAGGTGTAGGAAAACACAGCTCATTGGTTTTTTCCTCTTCCAGTGAAAAATTCAAAGGTGGGAAGAACTGTACAACATGGAGCAAGAAACTTGCTCGGTCGCACTTGTATTTAAATGTAACCTTCATAGCAGAAAGCCCATTAGCATGAAGAGTCCAAACAAAAGGAAGATCTGTGTTTTCCTTTCGAGTGAGGGTTGTTTTCACTCAGAATAGCCTGATGGGCTAAACAAAGGTTCACCTGCAAGAGGGTCACCCTGTAAATGCATGGTGTTGTCCCTCTCCCCATGATGACTGCAATCTTGTGTCAGGGTCCTGCTCAGAGTTTTCCTGTTTCCTACATGCTCGCCTTGCTTCTGCCCCACTGGCAATTCAGATGAGGAGAATTTAGCGAATGCAGCTGTCGTCCAGGAATAACGTGTGGAATTTTATTTCTGAAACGATTTCAGAGGACTAACTGAGGTGTTAGCGGGACTTTATTTATTTATCCTGCTCGGAAAGGCTCAAGGGAAAAACCCTGAGCGCATCCAAAACATACACAGAGCTTTTGCTTTGCCATTATTGCTGGGACAGCACTGCCTTAGCAGCATCCATCACCTCTTTACCAGCCTGGCACAGCAGCTCCCTCCACAGAGGTTTTTGGCATTCTTACGGTTTTGTTGATTTCCCCCAGTAAATCTAGAGTAATTACCACAAAAACATTTGCGGCGAATATTTTATTTTTGTATGGGAGTACTTTGGCTGTATCCATAGCCCTTTAGTTTGCTATTCATGAATATTTTAGCAAATTGGTTTACTAACGGGAGTGTTGGCACTAAGCAAATGTTCCTGCCTGTTTGTACAAAGTGGGGTTTATCTTGGTTTGTGCGGTTCCTTGCTGCGGAAGCCCTGTCTGGGTGTTCCTCTGAGAGGACCAGCATAGCCAATTAAAGCAAGTCTCGTTAGGAAATGTGATCCCCAGAGCCTGCCCATGAGTAAAGTTTACTAAAGGCTGGCAGACAGCAGCACCAGCTGCCTGTAGTGGTCCCACGGCACAGCACCTGGGTGCCTTGCAGGGAACCGGCTGCCCAAGCCAAGTCACCTGTGGGCCTGCAGAACCTCCTCTGATAGTTTGCCTGCTTTGGATCAGAGCTGTGCTCGGGATCTAGTGAGGGAAAGATTCAGAAGTAAAAATATCTTTGTTTTGGGTGTCCCTTGCCATGTGGTGGCTTTTTGCTGGGCTTTGTGTTCTGCTGTGTTCCTCTGGCCCGAGCCGTGAAACGGTCTAAAAGAAAACTACCGAAATGCTGTTTTGATATGGCCGATGTTGAAGTATTTGTGCCTGAGGGGGGAACCCAGTGCCATGAATGCCTGCCCAGCCGTCCCTGTTTCCCAAGAATACAGCAGTGGAGGCTACCAAAGCGTCAGGGTGCCAAAGCCATTGATCATCTGTGGGTTTCTGACGTGCTGCAGGGAGCTGAAGCCTTGCATGGAGACACAGCTCAGCTGGGCCTGTGGTGAGGGCCCACGGTCACAGCCCAGCACCTCGCCGTCCACGACTTCCCCTTACTTTCCCATTTGTTCCACACTGTGGTTTTCATCAGAATTCATCCTTCACCCTTTTTGTGGGAGGTGTGGCTGTTTTCCTGAGGAAATTATTCATAAGAATGAAGAACTTTTCACTAAGCGCAGCAGGGCCTCAGGTAGCACCAGGCCGGAGCTCCGTGCCCAGCATGTGCGTGAGATGCCCCACACGTCTGGACACGTCTGTCTTGGCCTTGTAATTTGGCGTTGTCATTCGTGGCGTCACAGTAAAACAGGGCCTCGTGGAACATGTATAGTACTCCCAGACACATTTTGTTTTGTTTTAATGGTTAAAGAGCTTGTTAGAGCCGAACAGACCTGCAGAAAATCTTGCTGAAGCAGTGCGGTGTCGAGGAAGTAAAGCACTATTAAGACAAAAATCCCAGCTCCTCTGAACCCAGGAGATTTTGCCGCGCTCGTGCTGGAACAGAACTGAGAGATAATTGCAGGCATTTTGTGGCCCCACACTGGTTTTCAGCTAGGTTTTATTTTACATAATGAGTCGGCGCAAATCGGAGCACAGGTACTTTGAGATCCCTTTAGGAAGGTGGACAGGTTGCAGCTTGGGGCTCATCAGTTACAGCCAATTCCTTGGGCTCTGTTAAAACTGAGCTGAACAGTTTAATTTCCATTCACAGGGGCAATGCTGCTGCAGCTCCCTTCTGCCCTGGAGGGAGTTTGGGCAGCTCCTGTTAGCTTTTGGCACTTTCTTAGATTGACAGCAATTTTTTTTTGCGTTGGGTGAAAGTGTTTTTCCTCACGTTACATAAACAGGCACACGGCTCAGGTTTTTTTTTCCTTTCAGTCCTGCTGCAGAGGACATGCTCTGGATCAGCAGAGGTCACATTTGTCTCCTTTACACTTTCTTGCACTTTCCTTAGTTTTGGAGGCTTCAAAACAGGCCAAGAATTGAAGAAGTGTTTAAGAACTGCTCCTTATCCTGTTTGATGCTGGTAGAGTCACGAGAGTGGAGTGAATTTGTAATGACATCTGATCTGTACTATCTTATTTTTGGTAACCTAAACTCTAGGAATGGAGGAGTATAACTTATTTTTCCTGACAATGACATAGATAAAATATTAACAGTTGTCCCAAAAGTGTATGTCCCAGAGGAAACCCAGCTGCCTGGAACCCAAGCCTTGTCTCTGTACTCCTAAGAATGACTCCAGAAAAAGCGGTCATCCCTCACAAGGAGCGGGAAGACCTCTGACATTTCAAAGTAATCAGGTGGAATTACTTATCTCTAGATAGATCTTTAACCTATTTACTGACATTTTGTTAACTTCATCTCATAATGTTCATTTGATCACAAAGCAGCCTAAAGCTGCATCTGCCAAAGTGCTTCAAGAAATGTTTTGATCTGGGACCATACAATTTCTCTCTTTTTTAATATATACTTGTATGTTGGTTGTGTTTTTGGTTTTTTTTGGATAACATTTGTAGCTTGCTGTGACTTCTGAATGATAGAGTTGGAAAATCTAAAAAAAATACTGCTCTGAGCAAGGCAAAAACATCTAGCTTAGTGTGTTGAAGAAAATACTTTAAACTGTTGTACAAATAATGTTCTGACTTAGGCTGAATTGGATATTGAGTGCGTAGGTATTGTCTAAAGCAGAGCCAACATGAGCTTTATCCCTGTTACTTCAGATATCGAGCAAGCAAGAAAGAGTTGTGTATGAAATAGTTTTTATAGCACATAAAGGCAGGACTTGTCATATGAAGTTATGCATACTTCTGAGGTACCTGTTAGCACCTGCATTAATCTTTGACATTTAAAGGTTTTAAAAAGCACTTAACGTTGACACAGATCTTCTACTCTGAGATCGATGGTAAATAACGTGGAGAGAAGAAACACCCGAGTACTTCAGAAAATGCTGGTCTTAATTTTGCTTTCATTATTGCATTTGGTTTGGTATTTGTTACAGTAGGGGGAAAAACACCCTGAATGCTCCATAACAAAACGCACCTAAGTAAGATATTAGCCAGTGGTTTATTGCAATTATATTTCTGCTGGCAGCTTGCAGTTATCTTTGATCAGGAAAGCACGAGCTCAATAATGAAAATTGCTTGTAATCAACGTGAGAAACTGTACCTGGGGATTTAGCAGCTGTAACCAGTAGAAACTGAAATCCTTTCTTGGATAGTACCGTGAAGTGCCCCTACGTCTGTCAGCCCTGGGGAGTGGTGAGAGTGGCAGGGACCTGCCCAGGCTTTTGCCAACGCGGTGACACTGTTGTAGCTCCCTGCACCCGCTCTATAAAAAGACACTTTGCCACCGTCTTCACTTTGTGCTGCTGATCGATACAACAAAAGGTGCGGACAAATGGAAAAATAGATTTTGTTGGTGTTAAACAGGGAGGAGAATTGACATGCTTTTATTTTTTTTTCTTCCCTTAAAGGGTGATTTATGCTTTTCTGTTCATGTGATAAAGGCCCTTCTCAGCAGTCCCTGCATGGGCAAAACCCGTGCCTCCTCGTGAGCTCCCAGTAGTCCTCTTTCCCATCACACCCACGAGTCTTCTTCTGCAAAAAGATCTTCCTGCAGGCTTTGTGGTGGCCTCCTCTGCCCAGGCAGTGTCCAATGCCCAGCGAGGGGCTGGAGGAACGGAGGGGGCAGAGAGCAGCAGCCCCCGGGTGGCGTGCCGGGAGCAGCTGTGGGTGCACCTGCAGCCTCCCACGGGGAAAGTCAGCTAACTGCACGCATCTAGCTGTTAATATCACTGTGGGGTAGGAGAAAAGTCTACAGAGAGCTCTCAGATGGGGAATTTGAGGATTACGAAGCTCGTCTGGGTATCTTCTGAGCATGAAAAATTAATTTAGGTATTTATAGTCCTTCAGCTGAACTCTCTTCAATAAGTTTTATGGCTTCAGATATTACAAAGTTCAGCAATATGGGATTAAATCTGCAGTAATAACAAAAAAAAAAAAAGAGCTTTAGCTCCCCTCTAACACTTTCACATACCATCCCGTGTTACCGTTGCCCTACAGTGCAGGGTACGAGGATGAACCGGGTGAGGTCCCGCAGTGCACGGCAGGGATGTGTCCTTGGCCCTCTTTACCCCAGGGAAAGCTGCTCCTTGCTGGAGACCTCTGCCAGCACAGCCTGTCGTTGTGTTCGGCAGACTCTCCTGCACGCATGTGACAAAACTCCCTCCAAGAAGGTGGTGCTGTCTCCGTTGGGGTGTCCCAGAGCTCCATCTCTTATTTCCTGCCGCGTCTCCCCGCTGTGTGTCCTGGGGCAGGCTGGAAGGAGATGCTCCCCACGTCCTCGTCCCAGGTCCGTGGCCACCTCCGTAAGTCTCCTCTGCCTCCTTTTGCTGCTGGGGATTGCATCTTGGCTTTTTTTGGAGCTTCCCAGTCTATCTTTCCAGACTGTCTTCCTCACTTTTTAATATTTTTTCTAATGAAAATGGTGAACCCTGAGTGCTGTACATTAGCATACAGATTATTAAAGTAGTCCAGCACAGATCGATAAGAGCTGATACAGGGTCCTCATCGGCCTGCCCTAGTTACTTACTGCTGCAAGAGAAGGTTTTAATCCTTAACTAAACGGGGAACATTTAGGGGAATTTACTGCTGGGAGACTGTTCGGGTGAAGTACTGATGTTCGGAATTTCAATAAAGTATTAAATCCCTTTCAAGCTATAAAAAAATGAGAAATTTTATGAAGGACAGTAACTCATGCCTTCGCATTTTATTTTCCTGAAGTAATTCCCCCTCAAAACATCACTGTAAATTAATACCTCAGTAATCAACTCTGTCATTTTAAAACAAAATCAAAATTAAAGTGTTTGAAGAGCGTAACAGAAAACTGAGAATTTGTGGAAGAACGCAGCTTATAAAAAAATCTTCGCATAGGTGTTCTGCGTCTTGGTGCAAGAAGGGATGCTCAGCGTGAATAAACAGTAATCATTTGTAAATAATCTCCGTTAAGGCTTCTGGTGACTACCTAAGTGCAGGCCAGCATATGGCGTGTCGGTGTGAAGCGCTGATTTACAGCTGGGCATTCCGTCCTCGTTCTCAAGCTACTGTAAACCTGGAAGAGCTTTACAGAAGTGGGCAGGTGGCAAGTACCGAGCAGCTTGGCAGGCAGGTGGGATGCTGCGAGTGCTGCTCACTATGCAAAACTCGCGCCTTCCCTGCTCCCTCCTCCCTCGCTTTTCCCCATCCCCACCTTTTTCTGCCTGTCCTGCCGCCGGTCGCTTCTCGGTGTCTTGTTCGTTGCTGGAGGAGCTCTGACGTCCCCAGCTGAGTGGGAGCTTCGGGGCACCTCTGACCTGAAGGCTGTGCTTGGGGCAAAACGTGAAATTTCCCTGTTCTGTGGGCCAGGGGAGGGGGAGAGGTGGGCAAGCTGCTTTTGTGCCGCTGGGGAAACTTCTGAAAGCTGCAACTTAACCCTGCATAATTTGCTGCTCAAAATGTCTTATTTCTTATCTCAAAGAGCAAACACTTTCCTTCATGGGTTAAAACGCTTGCTCGCTTGAATAGCCCCCTTTTATGTACCTTTTGTGTAATTCCTTTACGCAACAGTTGCAAATGAAGATGCTAATAGCTATTTTCTGAAGCTGTAGTCTCCAGCTTTCGAAAACAAAATCCTGGCAGTATTCCCAAATTTCCGCCATCTGCCGAGGACATCCGTAAGGGCGGTAACCTTGCCCCTACTCCCACAAACTTTTCAGGTCGGAGAGCGTGGCAGTGCAGACAAGGTGTGCAAGGTGCGTTTCCTGCAGCTGCTTCCCGAGGACTTCCAGTCGCTGAAACCCACGGGCAGCTTGGCCAGAGCCCCTGGGAGCGTGCATGAAGCCGCCATCCCCGAAGAAATGGTCCCACCCCGTTATAATTGGCACGGCCTCAATCAGTGCAAGAGGGGACTCGGTTTTGTTGTAGGAGCTTGCAAAGAAGGCAAAGGGCAGAATGAGTGCCTGTCTCTTTGTGGACCAGCTCAGCGGACAGGAAGGGGCCGTGAAATGGCTTTGGAGGAGCAGAGGCTGTCTGACGTAACTCTGGTGAGTCGTAGCACAGCGTGCAGCCAGCAGGGCGCTTTGGGGAAGTGAAGGTGTTGGGTTTTTCCTTCCTTTTTCTTAAACTCAAGACGCTAGTGTTCTGGTGCTGCTTTTTTTACTTCTCCTGAGGAAGCTTAACGAAAGAGCTGTGTAGACTCCTGAGCAAAAGGAAATCCAATCTGTGATTTAAGGAACAGCTGAAGACGTCTTGGCTGGAAGCACAGCTCCTTCCAGGCTCACTGCAGCAAAATTCGTCAGAGCGGTGCTGTGCGGAGCAGTGCTGGCTTGTCTGCACCCATCATCTATTGGTCACCTGAACGGACAGCACCCAACATTTTGTATATAACCCCTGTAGGAATCACAGGTGCTGGTTGCGATCGGGGATTTTAAACCCACCACGGAGTAAGAGGGGAGTGAGGCGACGTGAATAAATGTGCTTTTATGCACTGTAATGATGCAGATTTGTCATCGTGCTTAGGCTTTGGGGGCCTAATACGACTTCTGCTGAAGTCGGGATTTAATTTTTGCTTTTTATATAAATGCTATTGCATTTTATTATGGTTGGATTAAGCCTTAATTGTCGAGGCTTTCAGAAATTGCACTGCAATAAGTACATGAAAAAGTGGATGTAAATATAACGTAGAGAATGAAATGCAAATATGTGCGTTTGTGTAGAGCACGTTAGGATCTTGTACTCAAATTTACATTTTTAAGTAGCTGCTTTTAACCATTGTGTCTGCAGAAATCCCTTAATATTAAACAGATAAATCTTTGTCTTCAGACCGGGCTCCCTCGTAGAAATAGCCAAATATGTTCGTAACGCACCGTAACTTTACGAGGTCGCGCACTCCATCTAACGCCTTGTCATCTTAATGGATTCCGCCTTAATTGCTCACATCCCCCAGCTGAAAGCAGTTTTTTCCTCATTCTTCTGAGAACCAGTTGTTACCAAAAGATACCGTCCGTGGCTCGTAGGCTAAGCTCAAACAACTTGCCGCGTGTTTCCCTGTGTCGGGGCAGGAGCAGAGCTGCTGAGGCCGGCAGCGATGCTCGGGCTGCGGCGCAGCACCTGCGGTGAGCTCGGCATCATGACTCAGGTGGGATGGTCGTCATTCCTGATATCCCTGTAAGCCTTGAGATAACAACACCTTGCCAGTTGGTTGTGTAGGCTTACTCCAAGACAGCCTCCTTTAAAATTAATTAATTATTTGGGAGGAGCTTGGTCACAGGGCAGTTTTCAAATACACTGAAGGTCCTAATGGCAGTTCCCAAACCCTTGCAGATGCATTAATGCTTTCTCAGCTCAAACCGGCAGATCTTTTACCCTTCCGCTGGGCAGTGCAGGCATGCCCGAGGGGCAAGGTGCTAAGTGCCAGATCCCTTTAGGATCCCAGTGGCGATTGGGGTTCTCACCAGGAGCGCTGGGAGCCTGATGGGTGGCGGCGAGGAAGGCAGAGGTGCTGCGTGCTTCTTACAGCACTGTAAGATCGCTCGTAGTAAAATCTTCCCAACGATTCCGTTCACGTCACGTCTTCAACGGCTTGCAAAATAAATATAACTGACAGGTCTGCAAGCAGCAGTGCCCAGGTTGTGCGCAGAATATTTTTCTTCCGAAGCAGCCCAGAGCTGGAAGCAGATCAGGCGCTCGGAGCACCAGGCTGCGTCCCCCAGCGTCCCTGCGTGCGAAGGGTGAGCGAGAGGTGTCCCGAAGCGTTGTGGATGGCAGTCGTTCAAATGCTTCTCCAGGTTAATAATGAAAACAAAGAGACCAAATTGGATTTGAGAGAGGTTCTATTGAAAACGTGGAGAGCGTTATGGCAACTTTAGTGTATCGTTTACCTTAGGAAGTCTCCTTGATTGAATTTCTCTGTAAAAATTAGCAATAGCAACTACCCTCCTGTCTTCAGCCTGGCAGAGACTTCAGCCTCCGGTGATGTGAGAGCCGCAGATCTCCCCGGGGCTGCACAGCTGAGCACACGCGGGAGAGATGCAGGGCAGAACACGTTGCCTTCGGCCTGCACCGGCGTGACATACCTTCATCCCAGGGACTCCCCCTGGCAAAACACACGGCTCAGCGCGACAAGCTTGTTCGCCGTCGTTTTTCGACCCTGCTCTTAGACATTTTCTGTAAAGAGGGCTGAAGGCGTGTGGCCCCGTTCCAGCTGCCAGCCTGCCTGGCTGACTCGAACCGTGTTGGTGCAGCGGACGGAGGCTTTGGCTGGAGCCGTGTGCTGACATCCAGCTCTGTTCTGTGCTGTACAGCTCTTGGTCTTCCCGGAGGTTGGGCTGAAATATGTTTTCTATTCATAAGTCCTTGTCATTAGTGCTGGCACTGCTAGAGTACGTCCTTCATATTTCAACGGGTGGTGTTTTAGATAAATAAGAGACAGGGAAGCTCTGCTGCATCTAAAAACCTGAGGAAGGGTGTATTTATATTTACATCTGCTGCATTACAGCTGATGGTTGTAGGTTATTTTTTTGCTGGATTTTTTCTGTTGCATGTTTATGTAGAATTGGTGACATCTGGCGATGGCTTATAATGAGTCCTCTCAAGACAGCCAGCGAAAATAAACCTTTTAGCGGCAAGGATTTGTCTTGCAGCGCATCTAAGAGACGCTGCAATTAAGACGTAATTCCTGCCTGCTGCTCTGCTCTCCTCAAAATCTACGTCAGATCAAATATTCTGTTTTCGGCGTACTACCAAATGAAGAAGGTTGTTCCCAGGCTCGTGGGTCTGATTGAATAAAGACCTATCCAAATGAAAAGGGCACAGCTGATCCTCCGCTCCCTGTGCGACGGGCGTGCGGAGCTCCTGGTAATGTCAGGGAGAACGTTGCTGCGGAATCGATGCAAACCACGTCTTTAAGGTAGAGGCGGTTCCATCTGTGGGCACTGCGTGCAGGCCGTTTTAGTTTTGTCTTCTGCCTTTGAAGTGTGGTAACCCAGAAGCGGCAGGGTCGGGAGCCAGCTCGCAGCGCCCAGCACGTCGGCTCCAGGTTGGGCAGCTTGGAGGGACGTCTCCCTGCTTCGGGCATCTCGGCTCCGGGCGTCTCCCTGCTTTGTGCCTCTCCCCAGCCACACTCAAAGCAGCTGCAACGTGTGGGGCCAGGCTGGCAGCAGAGGATTCTGCCTTTCTGAGCGGGATCATCACCATCGTTGGTGTCTATTGTGGCCTTTTAATCCACATCCAAAATGCTGGTGCTTTTTTTTAACATTCTTGATTTTATTTAGCTGGATTGAAGACATGGCTTTTATTCACTGGCTCCAAAAAGAATACTACTAAGATATATCTCAGTATGTTTGGGAGTCTGTCAGTATTTTGGGTTAAAGGATCACGGGGGCCTAGAAGTATTTGTGTGTCGTGGTGCTCGACCTGTACCTGGGGAAGATGGGATGGCTGTGCTTTGTTGGGTGAATCTGGACAGAAAGGTAGCTCAGAGTTGCCTTTCAAAATCAAGAGAAAAAAAGAACGTAATAACATTGTTAATAAAAAGTTATCATTTTAGTTTTTAAAACTTTGAACAGAATTACTGTTCGTGGATTAATTACAACACTACATTGAGAATTCAGAGTCTGCTCCGAACGCCTCCTTATCTCTGGCTGCGCTCTGCCTTGGAGCTGCCTGACATCTCTAAACAAACAACCCCAAAATTAGCATTCAGAAATCCCCCTCAAGTAAATACCGCCCGTTTTGCACTAAGCTAGTTTTGTTGAAGAAGTTGGGCTCTTCGATTCACTGAATGCCAGTGCTCAAGCTGAGCAAAATCAGAGGCATGCAATGCCTCTTGTGAGGCCCGGCGATTTAAGGCGGCTTCGCCTGCAGCGTTGTGTGCGCTTCCGAGCCGGGGGAGCCGGCAGCTTTCCGGAGGCTCCACGTGCTCGAAGGTACGCTGGCCCGCGGGTACCGGTTAAAACAACCCAGTTTGCCTCTGCAAAGTGAGGCTTTTCTTGTGTTTCAGCACGTGGCGGGGGCTGAGCACGAGCTGTCCGTGGAGGTTGCTTTCCCCGCTGCACGGGGAGCTGCTCCGCCGCTTGCTTCTTTGATCAAGCGAGATCTGCTCTTGCCTCTTGGTTTTGTGGGCTTTTTGAAAGCAGCAGCTTTCTCACCGGAACCACGGACGCGTGTTTTCTTTTCCCCCCGCGTGCCTTCCTCTTTCAAATCCCATGAATAGATAATCAATTCCAGAGGCTCGGCGCTGGCCCCGGCCGACCCTCCGCTGCCTTCTGGTGCCGCGAGTAGATGAGGCTATTGATGGTATCTCTGCATTAAATGAAAAACAAGGCAATAGCTGGCTCCTTGCAGACACAGGGCAACGCACACACCGATACGGGAACTAAATACAAACATATCCTTGCAGGTTTCTCATCTCACTGGTTTGCCAGGGGAGAAACCAGCTCAATCCATGGCCTTGAGGCCGTAGAGTCTCCGTGCTGGCTTAGGGGGGACGGGGACTGCTGTGTCCTTGGGGTGGTTTCTCAATGGCCAGAGGTTAGGGTAGTTCTAAACAAGTTCTAAACATCTTCCTAATATTACAGGATATTTAAACCTGGCTTGCAAAAACTGGACCCTGATGCAGCTCTGCGGTAGTTGCCTGTCCTCTGTAACACATTTTTTATGACCGATTACGGCCAAAGGTAACAGCGGAGGTGCAGACACCATGGCTACAGCTTTTTTCATGAAATACAAGAACTTGCAGAGGGTGTCCCAGGAGGCCAAGGCTGAGGCATAACGTGGTGAGAGACAAGGAAGAAGTGACACAAGAGGGAGCCGCGATGTGCAAAAATACCTGGAAATTGGCTCGGTACCTCCCAGTGCCCCAGGAACACAACCTCTTGCCTTTGCAGTTGTACAGGAGCCACCCTGCTTTTGTGCCAGGGCTCAGGAAGAGAGGGGTGGAGGGGCTCTGCTTCTCTTTGAGTCCCCAGGGAAGGACACCGTTCAGGACATGCTGTCCCCAGTTCCCATTTTCACTCTAGATGCTCCTCCAAAATGGCTTGGTTGGGTTTTTATTAACAGATTTCTTGGGTTTCTTATTAACAGATTTCCAGAAATTGCCCCCGTGATGTTTCCGATTCTTCCAAAGCCCTCCGCGTCACGGGAAAATGCCAAAGAGAACCAGGGCGCGAGGAGACTGCTCCCAAACCGTGCGGGGAGGAGGAGGGAGAGACGAAGGCGATGTTCTGAAAATGGTTCTATAAAATGCACAGGCACTTGAAATAGCACGTCTGTCCTTTATTCAGCACAGCGCTACAAGTACCTGAGTTACCTTGGTTTTAATTTCTGGTTATTAATGACCTTGAGGATGTCACTGTCCCTGAAAATGAAGATATTATCTTCTCTTTAATGAAAAAATTGTTTGCCCTTACGGAAGATACCATCAGGTCTGAAAGTGTGAGTCGCAGAGAATCGTTTATTTCATCCCACTTTAGCTATTTATTTAAAAAATAATTTAATTTTTGGTTTGTGAGCAATGGGATGAAGCTCGGAGGGTGGTGTCCAGCCGACTCAGAGCGCTGCTGGCAACACCAGCTGCTTCTGTCGTGTTCCTTCCCGTAGTCTCAGCCCAAAACGAGGGGACGCGTGGAGCCGCAGCCACACTGGGAAACCAGGCGTATCACGAAGAGACAGAAAGAGCCGGCTGGCATTAATAGAAAACACCTAATCACTCATTACTCGGGCTCATTAGTGCAGAAAGACATGTGTTTACTTCTGGAAGCACGAGGCTACACGCGGCTGCACGGGGCACTTAGTGCAGAGCGCGGTGCTGTGTCCCGGTGTGTTTCCTTGCCGCTTTCTCGCGTTTGTGTGATTATTTTCCGTTTCAGTCTGCTGCTCCTGCCCTGTGTGAGGTGCAGAGCTCCGCTGGCAGACCAGCGGTCCCGGTGATTCCCTTCAGAGGTGCCCAGGGTCACGGTTCAGCTGGAACCAGGCTGCGGTTGGGCTGCCTCCGTGGGTATTCGAGGTGTGGGGTCATACAGAAAACTTCACCGACTCACCGTAGTTTTTACCAACTTTTCCAAAACCTTGTTGTCTCATCTGCAGCGTACCCGTCTGGAGGATATTGTTGGTTTATCTATGCTTGTTTTTTTTGCAGATGGAATTGCAGATTTCTGAGTCACTTTGATTGACCTGTCATTCAGCCCAGTGCGGGCAGGGGAGTAGGAGAGAGAAGGCTGGGCCCGTAGGTGGTTGGCTCCCAGCTTGGCTTTGAAGCTCTGGTTAAGAGCCACAGAGAGCTCGTGGCTTGTTTTTCGGTTGTTGTTGTTGGTTTTGTGCTTTGTTTTGTTTTTTATGTGGGTGGTACTTGGACTTGTTTCAGGCTTCCCACATCTCCAGTACCTGCAAAAAACATCTAACGATAGCGTGCCTTTCTCCTGAGCAGCCAGGCCTGGCTCAGCTGGTGAGTGGCATCCTTGGGCTCCCCAGAAAATCGTGTTTAGATCACCTGAACCCAAAGGTGGCTTCCTGAGAAAATCCTGGTAAATTGGAGGTACTTGGAGGCTGAAGAGGAGGGCAGCAGTGGCCGTGAACCCAGGCGTGAAGGTGGTGGTGTCCCAGTGCCACATCGTGGTACCGGTCGCGTTGTCCTCCGCAGTGCCTGAGCCTGGGTGGCGAGGGGGGAGGGTTAGGCTGTTACGGAGCTCTTGCTCGCTTGAGCATCAGAAAAGGGAATGGTAAAGCTGACAGGGGTCGCTCCACTGGGCTAGAACCTTTGTGCTGCCCTCAGGATGAAATAAATGAGTATTTCACTGGTGAAGCTTGAGGACAACATAGAGCCTAGGCTTCAATAACAGGTACAGCTTACGAATGGCAAGCATTGGGTAGATTTTACAGGCCGGAGTGTTTATGTCGGAATAATTGCACGAAAGCAGCATCAATAACCTCTAGATCTTACCGAAATGCAGTCTGTTGCCTGTCTGACCCAAGTAACCACTTGGGTGGGCGCTGAAGGACACCTGGCATTGCTGCCGGGCAGGCTGGGCAGCTAGTCGGTGGAGCACTTTGCCTTTTGGGCGGGTTTAATGTAGGTTGGAGTTTGTCATGTTAGCTCCATTAAGTTATTTAGGAGTTCCAATCACGATTGTTTTGGTAAGAATACATAGGCTGAACACATGATACGAGTAAGGCCACTTCTCATTAGTTCTGTCAAATTTAACGTGCTCATATTGTATTCTCAAGATCCAGGTTTGAATTTAGTACTGTTTAGAAAACAAATACATGTCCAAATTGGCTCCAGATGTGATTCGTTTCATTTTGTGTTTTTCAAGATATTTTTAACAACTGATGTATGAGTGCGATGGGAAGTTGCCAGAGGAGATACTTCGTGATCCAAGTCAAGGAAACAAAAACTCTGAAAGAAGATAGGATTTTTTTTTTTTCCAAAGATTAAAAAGAGCACCTAATTACATATTTTAATGAAAAGAACGTTCTTCCTGCTCTGTGTTACTATAAGGAGGGTCACAGGTAAACAGTCCTTCTGCCAAGGGGCGCTCGTGTTGTGATGGCTCCAAGGCCAGGAGGGTGGTGTGGACCAGCTCTCCACGGCCTGACCGCAGCTACCTGCCTGCGTGAGCTGAAAAGGGATGGAAGAACACCATCTATCGAAAAAAAGGGAAGGAAAGGAAAATCAGCAAGTCCAACACAGGTGCAAGGGATGTTTTTGCTACATACATACGAATATTTCCTTTATGGAATGACAAAACAGCAAAGCTGGGTTGGGTGGGGCTTTGAGCAGCCTGGTCTAGTGGGAGGTGTCCCTGCCCATGGCAGAGGGGCTCAAATTTAGGTATCTTTAAGGTCCTTTCCAGCCGAAACCATTCCATGACTATAATTAAGGGAGGACAAACTTACCAACTTGCTCCATTCCTAGGATTTTTATTCCTTTTACTCCAAAATTTATTTTTCTGAGAGTTTAAACTTCCCCACGCAGGGGACGTTCACTGCAGAAGCTGATAAATATCCAAAGCGTCCGGCCTGGTAGGGACACAGCAGCCAGTTGTGACACAGCAGCCAGCTAATGCAGTTCCGAGCACAGTTGATGGCGATGAGGATGCCAGCACTGCGTTAGCCAGCAAACGGCTCCTCTGTGCCCTCGGATCTCAGCCCCGCTGAGAGGCTGGCCCACATGGTTACCGCACCACCTCCTTGTGTGTGTTTGCTGGTGTAAATGTACTGACGTGGTGTAAATGTACTGACGTGGTGTAAATGTACTGACCTGATGCGTGTGCCCTGCTGAGCAGGCTGAGTTTTGAGAGATGCTGCCGCCGTCTTCAGGAGAGTTCAGGCTAAAACATTTCCAAGTTTGTAGGTCACAGATTGATGCTCCATAAACCACTTCTGGTCCTTCATGGGCAGGATGAATTCTGTGATCTAACGTCCTCGTAGCCTTAACCACAATAAGTGCTTGAGTACCTTTCAAGTAAGCTCCACACCTGAAGTTGTGAGGAGTAAAAGTAATCCCACTAATACAGATCAGTCTGTTTTCCAGGTTCACAACAGATGCAGCTCTTTATTTCATTTTCATACGTTTAGTAGTCATCAGAACCTTTAGCTAAAGTCTCCTAAAGGCACTTCTTAGTGTTTTCCAATCTGCGTAATTTGAGGCGATTTGAGGATTTTGCATGCAGATGAGGACGTGCTGGGAGCGTCTGCTCCCCAGGGGAGGAGTGACTTTCCTCTCCTACAGACGCAGGCAGTGGGGTTTTGGAGTAGTGATATTCATGGCCATGATTGTGTAATTAGGAAGAGATTTTAGCAGCAGCTTGTAAAAAGGTACAATTAAAAGTTGGTGTGAATTTTAGGTATTTCCAAGCTCAGAGATGGTCGGTGGCTGTTAGAAAAGCCGGGCTGGAGATACCCGCTAGCTGCTCAAGTTGAAGCTCAGACGCTAGCTTCATTAATAACATCTCGTGATAACATCAACATGAACACAAAAAGGACAGTAGTGTTAGGAATTTGGCCGTGACGTTGTGGACTGTCCCCGTTTTGTATTTCAGTGCAATCTCTGCAAGCTTTGGCACCGTGCTACGGCAGTGCCGTCAAGGCAGGGTGATGGAGGAGGGTGCTGGTGGCATCCTTCCTTAGCAGGGGCTGTGATCTGTCCCGTTCTTAGCCCCAAGGCTTCTGTGACTGGAGGCTTTCAGCATTTCAGCCTTCGAAGGAAACACTATAGCTGCAGTCATTCCCTTTATGACTTCAAGCTGTCCCATCTGCAAATGCTTCTGGCAGGTGTGGTTTTAAACACGCTGTTACCATCACCTTGAGCTGCTCTGTTCTTGTCTCTGTTCCTCCCTGGTGTTCGTGGCATCCTTTCCTCGCGGTGTAACGGCGAGGTGAGCACGTGGGAAGTGAGGTACCCGGGAATATGGCATTGGCCAAATGGCCTCGTATTAATGGTTTTCTGTCTTCACTTCCCAAATATGTATCCCTGGAAAATACATGCTCTGGAAGCATGCCCCTCTCTGATGAGGCTTTTGTCGAGGTCCTTTGAGGAGTTAATAAATGAAACCCAAGCAAATAAACTGATTTCAGAGCCTCTTTGGCTTCTAGTACTGTTTCTGTAAAGTTCAGCCTTAGCTTTCTTAAAATGCCTTTTAACCCAGAAAACCGTGGAGATCTTCTACCTGACATGGAAATTTACTTTTTTTTGGGGTAAAACGTTATGAATAGAAGCAGAGGAACTGTTTTGACGTCGGAATACCTGTAAGAAAGCAGTTACGACAGTGTGCCACACGGCTCCTAGGGTAGCAGATGCTGGCAGATGCTGTGCGTAGCAGGATCCGGCCGTGCGCAGCTTTCCTGGGCGAAGGCACATTTCATAAACCTGGCTGGTGTCAATGGCTCCAGGCTTCCTGTAACGGCTTCCTACAAACTGAAGGTATGGAGGGAACGGGAAAAGAGGCTGTTGGAAGGAAAATAGGGGTAAGGAGAAGGTTCTCGTGGACCTGCATCAACAAGGCCATTCACATTTTTCATAAAGCAGCCGTGGGGAGCAGCATGGCCTCGTGGTTCCTCCCTGACTTGAGTGCAGGACAGACCTGCTCTGATCTGAAGAATAAGATTCATTTCGCCTGGTGGTAAGTGCTGAAAAGCTGGAGGTCTAACCCATACAAGCTGTCTGGGCTTTCTCTGTCTCCCAGGACTGAGGTAGGTACCTTCAGCAAGCCTGCTGTCTGGGACACCTCCTCTTACCTGGTGAGACCCAAGCAAGGAGCATCGGGGTGCTCCTGGGCACAGACGGCTCAGGGGCCAGCCCCACTCTCCCGTTGTATGATCCACAAGTTCATCATCTGATGGTTTGCGAGGCTGAAATGGCCTCCCATGGCTATCGTACTTGACCTGTTCAGAACGGACCGCGGGGTTTTGCTCTGTAGTGGGGTGAATCATTCTTCCTCCTTACATAAATGGTTGCAATTAAACGTGAGACTGTCTGGGTGAACTCGAGCCGTTCGGCTGCGATTTCTGGTTGTGATTACTTGCACATAAGTTGCAGTGAATGAACTGGAAGACAAAGGCACTAAATAACAGATCTTAAAAACGTGAGAAAAGGTGACCTAGGGAGCGGTGCAGCTAGCCAGAGAAGAGTCCTCGTGTGTCATAGGAAAGGTTGATCAACATTTAATGTGTATCATAAAAAATGGTGCTCTGCTGATGTTTGCTGCTTTGTTCAGGGCCTCGGCATACGTTGTGTTGTTCATGAAGATAGAGCAGATGAGAAATGCTGGGCACAGTGATTTGCAAAGAAACTACTGTGTTAAAACACATTTCCATAGTTTCTCTGTATGTCTGCGCAGTGCAGACATTTCAGGCTGCACAGGCTGAGTGGCTGCCCTTCAGTCCCCTCTAACAGAGCTCCAGATACACAATCTTTTTAGATTTCTTTTTTTTAGAAGTGTGTCAGGGTTATATTGTTGCTACAAATCTACTCACGAATGCAACTGTCTGGTTTGCTGTGTGCTCCAGCTTGGCAGATCGCTGAGGTTAGGCCGATGGACTTCTGGCTGGTATCTGTGGGACAGCAGGATGCTACCTCACATGAGACAGCAGTATCTTTTTTTTTCCACAGCTCAAAATAAATTTATTTGACAGCCGTAGACATATTTTCTGCTTGACTGCCTTCAACTGAAAACATTTTGTGACTATTACAAATCCCAGCATGTGAAGCATAAAAATTTAGAATATTAGTTCTAAAAGTTTTCAGATGTTTGGCTGCTGCTACATTTTATTATTTTTTTTTTAATTAAAAAAAAAAAAGATCAGAACTCAAGGATATTTTACTTGCTTGGAGAAACTTGAGCTGGCATCTTACTGCCACTAAATATGTATGACGTTGTAACATCCCTTTCCACTGCAATATTGAATTTTATTCACCTCACTACACAAAACCTCACGGTTTTAACCTTTTCAGGGGTTTGAATTTCATTTGTGACCTGTGCTGTCTGGACACAGCGAGGCGGGACGTAGATCTCCGTGGGGATGAAGGCAGTCTGGGAATCAACCCAGGCCCCCGTGGCGCGGTGCCGTAGGACCTGTAGGTGTGTCAGTCCCACAGACAGCAGCTCCCCGGGGAGCTGAGGGCTGTGTCACTTACCTGTCACCTGTGTTCTATTTAATGCACTTGAAATAAATACGGAGAGCTATAAATAGGGGACAGAGATGGAAATTAAAAATTTTCCCGGTGTATGAAACAAGTTCACTGCCACAGCCAGATGTATTGGCTGTAGTGCCCTTTGGGCAGGGAGGTGTTAAGATGGCAAATCTATTTGGTAGCAATCACATTTGGAAGACTGTCTTGTAAACCTCTTCACCTCTTTTGGCAGAGCCTGGTGACGTGCTCTCCTTTTCCCTTTCCTGGTGGCTGTCGGTACCCGGCCCTCGGTGCCTCCGTCCTCGGCAGCGCGGCCGTAATCCGGGGTGCCAAGGCAGACCTGGCAGAAATCCTCACCCAAATTCCATAGGGAAACTTGGGGAGCCCCTTTCATTGGGGTGAAGAGCCTGTTTAGGCAGAGCACAAGCTGAAGCTTTGCGGGATGGGGACAGAAACGCCAGCACCAAACTGCTGCAGGCAGCTCCCTCGGGGCCGTCGCAGCCCTTAGGTTGCGTTAAGTCCCTCCCAGAAGACGCTCGGTGCGGTGCTTTTGCAGATCACAACTTAGCGATTTGTCATTCATGCTTTACCCTGGAATATCTGTCACTCTTGATGCTGAAAATCTTCAGGAAAAACATGTTTTCATCCCCTTATTTTTACAGTAAGCTTCCATCTGTACTTTAGTGACATACATAATGAAAAATCCCAGTGCCGACGGTTCGGTGGAGGGATGTTGTTATCTTGACAGGCCTCCGGCAGATCTGCTCCGGAATTGATACCCTGACCCATCCAAGGGTTATTTGCCTTGTCAGCAGCAAAGCACTTCCAGTGCTTAGATGACTGTCCCATTCATCATCTATCATTACAGCACTTAAGAGGAGGGGAAAAAAAGTCCCACACAGAAACGGGAGAGAATCCATCCCCAAATTCAGCTCGGTACATTTGTGAACTTTTACTTATTCATTCTGTTTCTTGATCTATTTACTCCTCGTGCCCAGACTGAAACTAGAAATGAAAATGGAATTGTTTCTGTTGTCTGGGCTCCAGTGGGAGAGAGGGCAGGAGGAGCAGCGTGGCGCCGTGTCGTTACGGTAGGTTAATGCAGGGATCGGTGAGGCTGTAGGGCTGCCTTGGTGGGGGCGCGTCCCGGGGTGCTTGTGTGGAGCTGGGCTAAGTAATGGCCAAATTGGGGTGCTAGAAGAATCCTCGTATGCACCTCTTGTCACACAGAAAGGATCTGATTTAACACTTTGCCGGTTCAGGAACTTCCATAATTGAGTGTAAAATTCTGACCATCCATCGCAGGAGGCTGTGTTGCGTTCGTGATTTCTGGTGTGGCGTGTGGTGAGCAGCAGGAGTATGATAACAAAAATCCGGCTTTGGGAATCCGACTTAATTTTGGAAACCCTTATAACTGCTGCAGTGGAGTAGTATTGACCTCAAAATTCTGGAGGAGGAAGTGGGCTCTCACTCAGATGTATAAGTACTGTAACTGTTACCCTTTAATCTGTTGTTGCTGGGCCAATTTAAGAGTTTTATGTGAAATTTCTTACTCTTTTTTTTTATTTTTATTTTTTCCATTAGAAATACTTTTTCCCTCCTTGTGCATGTTGTCCTCCTTAGAAGTTAACATTTCATAATTGCCATAACGCCCTTTAGGGTGTACGTTACGATCTACTAATGAGACGGCTTGGAGGTCTCCTAACGACATGCTGAACAACAGTCACAGCACGTTATTATCAGCCCATTACGCACATTCTGAACAATAATAAATGGCTGTGCTTCCTGTAACCACGCTGTCCTTCGGTGCTTAGCAAGAGGATCTCAGGGACTTGGCAGTTCAAGCGGGGAAGCGCGAGGTGGGGAAGCGCCTAAGGTCGGCGGCGGTTTTGTGGTGGGTTTCTCTGAATGCTCTTGATTATGAGACTCTGCAGGGACACACGTTCTGGGGAGGACTACGATGTTTCTTTATTACACTCCAACCGAGGATGCTGTGAGAACTGGTCACGAGCAAGTGTGCATACCCTCTGCTCTCCCTGCCAGGGGCAGCAGTTGATGTCAGACACCTTCTGCATGGGGATATTGGTGAGAAACGAGGTAACCGCAGGCAGTGACGGGCTCAGAATTGCTTAAAAAGTCAGCGTGATGGAGGACGATCCTGCAGTCTCATGACAAAAACAAAAATGTCCCCTGGAAGGGACGGGGAGAACAAATATCCAAGAAAAAAAAATAGATCTTCCCAAGTTCCTGACTCCATAGAGCGTGGCCTGCAGTAGCCTTCATCTCTGGCCACTTTTCCATGCACACATCGTGGTACTGATAAGGAACCGGGCTGTAAGAAGCAAAATACCACAGCCAGGGTGACAGATCCGTGGGATCCCTAATGCAGAGTGACGGGGAAGTGCTCCTTCTGGCAGTGGAAGCCAGTGAATTGTTTAGAAAGGTAAACGTTTCATAGCGCAACAGCATCAGTAAAATTTACATTAGTGCCAGAGGGTTTTAAGGTTTATTAAAGCTTCCAAATAATACCTGTGCTGTCTCGGAGAGTTTGATAGATGTGCCAGTCAGCCATAAAAAAGTGAGCGCTGGTTACATCCCAGAGGGATCCAGCCAATTTTGCTTCCTCTAATAGGAGTGAGGCAGAGGGCTGGAACATGTCACTCGGCAGCTTGTGTAGCATCGTCAGCCCGAGACGACGCACAGAGCAGACGTAACATTTATTTAACAAAAGCCTGTTTGGTTTGGCTAATGGGAGTTACAGGCTGGCTGGGGTACGGTTGTGATGAGACTTGCCTTACGGGAATTTAGGGTTGCTGGCTGGCTGCAGAAGGAAGGTGCCCACGGCTTTCTGGTCACTCAGGCCCATGACCAAGTTCTTCCTTGTGGGACTTCCTTGTGGAGAGAGCACAGGTAACCATCCTGATCACAGCTGTACGAACATGAACCTGTTCTAGCTCAGTGTGGCAAGTGGAAGTGTAGATTTTGGTCAATTCCCTTCATTTACAAACCAGCATTTTCAGGTGCAAGAATTGAAACCGAAGCACAGCAGCAGGCGTACGCCGGTGTTTACAAACAGACGCACTGCAAAAGATTTTGTTGGCTTAAAAACAAGTCTTCCTCTTGTTTCCCTGCTGACGTTTCTTTCCCTTGTCTCTTGTTTCCGGACCGTGTTCATCAAACCAGGGATGATAGCTCTTTTTGTCCAGCTCCCCCTTTGCTTTCTTCTGTACTTGAAACTGCAATCCTCTGCTGACAGCACCATCTGATGTTGCTGCGTCTGTAGTTAGCAGGGCCCCAGCAGATCTGTTTGGCCACGTTTATTTGCATAGTTTGTGTTTCGGTAGCGCTGGAGGCTCGAGCCCTGTGCCAGGAGCCCTCTGCGTGCTTGGTGAGCGCCTCGTCTCAGCCTCCGGACAGAAGGGACGGGGCAGAAATGCTGAGGGGAGCCTTCTCAGAAGGGTTTCCCCATGGGAAGGAACCTCTTTTCGGCCCAGCCATGCTTACGGCAAAAACACGAGGACATTTGTTGTTACTGTAAGCTGTTTGAGTTTGGGTTTTCGTGTTGTGAAGTGTGATAACGTGAGAGATCTACTCATCAGACCACGAGAGTCCTGGGCCCCCACGGGAGAGGTGCAGCTCCCTCATAATGCCCGGGGTGCCGGCCCCAGCACCCGCGTGGCATCAGCCCAGGCACCTCTCCTGGCTTATATTTTTCATTTTTTTTCCCTCAGCCTTTACAAAAACCTTGCTGCCTTCCCAGGCTGCTTCAATACAGCGTTTCTCAATAATTACATCAATTCATTACTCCGGGAGTTTGTTTTGGTTGGGATCTTAAGTAACGAGGCGTTCTTTCAGCTCATTTTCCTGTACCCGTTTAAAACAGCTGTGTGTGGTGTCTCTGCCTCTCCCACTCCCCCGCCCCACCTGCAGCTTCGGATGCAGCACCTCTAATTTAGTCACAGTTTTCCTAAAGGAGAACTACAGGGTCTGGAGACGTTGTGATTTGGAGAGAGCGCTCAGCAGACCCAGGGCCGGGTGCGTGCGGGTAAGATCATGTCTGTGCAGTGGTGGGATTATAGCAGCGTGGGCTGTGCTGTGGATGAATTAATCATCGGACAAAAGCCCGCTTTCTGTTTGTGAGTCGTGTATAATGCACTCCCGATTCCTGTTGCCGTGTTTGTGCTCACCAAATCGTTGGGCTGAGCAGCACAGGGGTTACTTGCGAGCTGTTTGCCTTGACGGCGTTCCCCATTCGTGTGCTTTGACACTCACAGCATTGTTCCCTCTGGGGGGTTGGACAAACATCCTTAACTTTTTAACAAGAAAATGACAATCAGTACCCAGCAGGAGGTGACTAACGACGTGGCTCTTGGATGTCCCAAGAAGGCTGCAAATCCGTCCGTCTCTTCCTGTGTCTGGACTGGGGTGTGTGCAGTGAGGAAGGTAACGGCTCCAGGTAGGAGCTGAGGTTTTGTTTATAGAGCAGCCAGTTTATGTCCTGATGCTGGAAGTTTTTAATACGGTTTAAAAGCTCACGGAGAAATAGATAGGTGCTTTTTGTTGTTGTAAAATGAAATACTGAAATAAATACACGCAGAGGCAAGTTTTAACTCTTCCAGGTTGTAAATGTCTGCTTTTTAACAGTATCTGCTTTTTAGTATATATCCCATTCCATTTCTGTGATATATTCAAGGAGCTCCCAGTTGCTGCTAAATTATATGTGGGTATCTGATAAATGTACATCTTATTAACTGAAACGTATCCCTAAGATAAGCAAGTTAGCTTGGGCTTTTATTGTTAATTGAATTTTTTCAGCAGTAGCAGCTGAAGGATTGCTAATGTTCCTGAATTTGCATGACGTTAAACATCTGCTCCTCTTCGTGGGAACTTCAGTAGAGTTTCACTTAACTTGTACAGTGAAGTCAGGAGTAAAGCAGGTACTCGGGCTTGGAGGGTTCAGCTGTGTGTAGGACAGATGGGAACTTTTTGCTGAGAAGTCACATCTACAGCATTCAGCGCAGTCTGTGCGTGGCGATCGTACGGGTCGTGGGCACTGGCGCTGCGTGGGGGCAGCAGGATGCTCGTTGGGTGCCATCAGGTGTCACAGGACCGTTGCCGTGCAGTTACCTGTGGTATAATTGCAGCAAGGCCCTGCCTGGTGTTTTATGGAAAGCGTCCCCTGAATGATGGAAAGTCAGACGGGTGGTAGGGCTTCTGAGAGATTAACATTCAGGTTAATTTTTATTCATCCTAAATTGCCGTACTCAAGCCTAGGACTTCCAGCCTATGAAAACCAGACCAGGGGAGGGTTCAGAGCTCGCAGATGTCTCCCCATTGCAGGCAGTCTCTGAATTTCGCAGAGCTTTCCTGATGTGCTCCTTAACCACAGGGAGCTGCTGTGCCTGCAGGCAGAGCACTCAGAACAGGGACCTGTCCCTGTGCCTTGATGGGAAGAGCAAAGTTTTTTCCTTCTTTCTAACCGTGCACGGAAAGCAGGAGGGAAGTCCATCCAGTATCATCGTGTGTGCAAAAAAAAGAGCAATTAAAGGAAGAGGAAGATGAATAGAAAGAGACAGACAGAAAATTTGCATGGAGGAGTGGGGATTTGTAAGGAGACCCCTGAAGAGCTGAAGTCATCTTTAATTTTCCTGTCCCTGTATGTATCTGCTCTGTCAGGTCAGACATGCCACAAGGCTGCGGATTAGGGTTGTGAAGAGTTCACGTAATCATCTTCCTCAGATTCGCCAGCCTGAGGTTTTGGGTCCCCATTTTCTCAGTTTAGGCATGCAAACGCTTTCATTTTGTATGCATGAAAACGGGCCGCTGCTGATAGGCAATTTAGCTGTAAACGGCACAAGAATTAAGGAGCTGTGCTCATAAATAAATTTGTATCCCACAACACTTTGGTTCAGTCCTTTTCTGATGCTTCTAACAATGCCACATAAAGCCTGGATAAAGCATACAAAAGGATGGGCTGTTTGGAGGAAAAAACCGACAACAACAACAAAAACCTTTCTCACATCCCTTCGGTTTTGCCCAGGAATGTTATTTTTGGTAACCGTATCTCTTCTGCCCCATGGAAACAGCTGAGAAAACAAAGCTTGGTGCTCCTGTATCCTGCACTGAATTTCTTCTTAGTGCTAGGAACAGCCGAAAATAGCTGGCGCAGTCGAAAAGGAGCTGTCAAATAAAATGACACCGCCGGTGCCTCCTGCCTCAGAAATGACACCCTTCAGCCTGCTCCAAGCTGCTCTTTATTACCACATCGGTGCTGGCGAAGGGTTGCCTTGAAAATTAGTGCCGCTGGAGGTCACTTCGGGTGGGGGGTTTGCTACCGAGTTATTGTTGTACTCCCTGGGCTGCTTCTGCCCAGGTCTGGAGGGAACCTCCCTTGGGGGCTTTGGAGGGACAGAAGTCTGAATCGCCAGATACACATTGTTGTGTGGACAGCCACAAACTTCTGTGCGAAGCCTGGATCCGCTGCTCTGCTCCTGTCTCCAGTTTTATGAAAAGCTGCAGGTCCCAGCTGCTGTTTGTGGTTGTCCTCAAAACCAGCTCCACTTCCCCGTGGGGCTCAAGTCCTCCAGAGACTACTGTGGGTTCAGGTTCACGCCTGCTGTTAGGTTAGCTGCACACCAGGCACTGTGGGGTTGGTGCTCCATGAGGTATTACCATATAATTAAAGAACCATCTATGCTTCTTGCAATTGTTGCATTGTAAGGCACCTTGCGGAATATTATTTTACAGCAAGAGCAGTTTACCCATCAGAGAAAGCTCTGCGTTTCCTTACCTGATTTTCATTTTTATTGTAACTGCCTTCCTTTGAAGGTTGGTTAATCCCCAGCCTCGCTGCTTCTCTGTTATCTGCCTTGGCTCAGGAGCGGATTGAAGGTTGGTCAGGGATCCCACTGTAAAACCTGCTGCAATTCACAGAAACCAGGAGTAAAATTCTTAAAGAGGGCAATTATTGAGGGAACTGGATTAATGATCTGTCATCACAGTTTAGCCACATTCACCACTGACCTTTCACAGAGAGGATGGTCTTGATAAATGTAGTTCATTACCAAGTTCTGACATGGAAACAGAATGGCACTCGGTGTTTCTTGGCAGGCTGATCAATATTTTATCTGCCAAAGCATGCAGAAGTGCTAAACAGGATGAATTACGTAGCTGCTGCAAAACAGAGCAAGAACCAGAATTGCTCAGAGTGAGGAGAGCGTGTAAATGTGACAGTTATTGGCCACACTTTAGCAATCAGACCCTAATGCACTGGATTTTTCTCTTTTCTTCTGTCGTACTGTTTTTCTTTGCCTGTCATTCTTTCCTTTTTCAATACAAACAGTGCCAGGCTTCGCTGGTTTTGAAAGTGCTGTAAACAGATAAAAAGCACTTGTTTCTTCAGAGGGCTCCCGGGCATGGATGGGGGAATCACTGACATCCCTGCCCACGGGCATTGCCCTGCGGTCCCTGCTTTCGGTTCCCTCTGAGGGGATGGAGAGCCACTGTGGCTGGATGATGTATTTAATGGTATGTTTCTATAAAAATTTGCCAGAAACCCTTGTCTTTTGAGCTTGGCAAGTATATTGAAGTTTCATCCCAAGAGCACAGGAGGGAGCTGCACCTTGCGCAAGGTTTGTTTGAAAGTCACCAGCGTTTTCTTTTCAGGGCTACAAAGCGGGATGTCAGGCTCCCAGGAGTGATACGGGCTGACCTCCAGCAGTGTGCTGGGAACAAAGGCATCCCTGCCCAGGGCATCCTACCTCTGGACAAAAGGCATGCAGCTTTTCCTGGGGAAGGCTTGTGTTTGTTGTACAAAGCGTTGCTGTCAAATTCGGTTCTTGTTCAAAAAATTGGAGTAGCCAGCGATAGAAGTGATACAGAGTCTCTTGAAATGGGGAAGCTGGCCTTTTTCTTTTGTTTTAATTTAAAATAAATTCATAAGCTGGGATGCAAAGATACTGGTATTACATGCTGATAATAAAGTTAATTAAATAATCTGTGCTAGCAGATCAGGTTTTTAGTTTTGATGTCAAGTGTCTACACTCTGCCCTTAGCAATCCTCTTCTCCTGGAGCCAGCAGAATAAATCATAGTGGGGTCGTGGTTAACACAGACAAGCAACATGTGGCTTTTTTTTTCTAACCAGTCCTGATATAAAGCAGTGGAGAAAGATGACCAAGTACGTAGCGACCTTGTGTAGGACGTGGAGGACAGAAGGGCAGTTTTCAGCCTGTCCCAAGCCTGAGTTTTTGGGTCTCTGTGCCTCGGTTCCCAGCTGGGTGGTGGAGGTGGTGCAGGTCAGTGCGGATGAGGCTGCAGCTGGCAGCAGTACAACTCAGGCACTTGCAACGCACACAGGGACATCTCTGGTGCTCAGAAATCGAGCAGGGATGAAGTCCTTGGAAATCCCTCTCAGAAGAGCACCTCCTGGTGTGCAGGCCGGGAGTGTCCCGGCTCTGGTGTCTGTGTGGCTACAACTGCGAGCAGAACGCGAGTCCCTGGGATGTGCTAACAAGGAAACCCCGCCGAGAGGCATCCATCAGCAACACCTAGCAGTGAGGGCAGTCCGAGGTGAGATAAACTGCTAACGATGAGCTCAGGTTGTAAAGGAAGCTGCTGGGGGCACTTAGCGAAGTGGATACAAGAATGGGGATAAGTGAGAGGGCATAAAGGTGATTTTTTTGTGTGTGATTTTTGTGTTTAACAGCTGTGGCTATAATACCTGAATGAACAGCAAACATAGACAGCAGTGCTGCCAGAAACCGAAGGAGAGAGTATTTACTTGATAAAGCTGGTGAATCTGATTTGAAGAACAAAGTCAGAAATTTTCTTAGTGACGAAGTATTCTTTATTGGCAGCGCT